>CM076576.1:107094363-107600360 GCA_034641835.2 Pinus albicaulis | reverse complement strand
CATGGATGACCTGCCGTGAGGCGGAAACAATGAAGACTACAGTCAGAAGGTGGTGCGGAGGAAAAATGGATGAGAAACCTTTGAATCTCCGACCTTTGAATGAATATACGAAATTGGAGGGAGACCGTATGGTGGACACGTGGAGGTGACGTGGTGGAATCGGTATTGAATGTGAACCGTCTGATCTCGTGAGGATATCGATGGTTGAAGATGCATTGAAGGGCAACGGATGGCAGGCCATACCCTGAGTTATCGCGTGTGCATCTGGTTTAACTACCGCGCATCTTCGGCGAGTGATAGCCGTTGGATGGCCCGCCCCAGATCGGACGGTCCACGGCAATATCACTGGGCATCCATGCCTAAACAATAACGTGTGATGGACGATGTTAACGCACAGGGACGGCGGTTTTGAAATCGTATATGGGGACGCGTGTCGCGCGACGTATGGAATCACTGGGCCATCGGGGAAAACCGCCCACTACGCAAAGGCGGTGCGATAGAAACTGGGCTGTTTTATGGAACCGTGTATGGGGACCACCGGCACGGGAAGATTGATGACTGTCGGATCAACACCTTAAACGGACGGCGATGGCGCGATTTGGGGAATGAACGGAGGAAACCTGGGCGCTGCAGATTTAATGATAGCCATCCGATCTACCAATATCGATGGTCGAGGTTGCGCCTGATGAACAAAATATGGCAAGAGCCTTTCGGATTTTGCGGGTGGTTCCAGCACCGGATCACATGGAATAAGAGGTGCGGGGCTAAGCGGGAAAGGGGCTAGGCCTGACATAATGTTTAAAGTGGGTTTTTAAACCTTTTTTATTGCATTTTAAAGCCTAAAAAGGGTGACGATAGGGAAGAAAAGGGTATGTCGGTTTAAACAAAGGGCAAAGATGGGATTTAAAGGGGATTTTGGGGGGGCTTAGAGGGTTAGTAGGGGAAATAGAGGGGAACCAAAACACTTTGATAGAAGGAGGAAAAAAGGGGGAAAAGGGACACTTTGCAGGGGTACAAGGGGTAATGCAGGGCTTTTGGAGCAGAATTTATAGCAATCATTGAGGCTCATAGGCTCCATACCAGTAGAGGACAACAGTCAAAGGCAGGGGATACAAAAGGCTACAAGGATGATGTGTTTACAAGGGAAATGCATTCCTTGCAAGCTTTACAACAAATTAGCCCCTTGCTTGCTTTGTCAAGGAAATCATAAGGGGCTAACAGTGGCTCCACATGGGGATGGCTTCTTCTTGAAGGAGTCAATAATTCAAAGAATAGATCTTTGGAGTAGGCCAGTTGCCTACTACTTGGCACATCCTTTTCTTCCTTTGATCAGCTGCCACAATATGTAGGCATTCAACAGAAAAAATTTCTTCAACAATCTACCTACCCATACTACAATCCTAGCTTTTTTTCTTCTTCCAGGGTGCATTTGAGCTAGAAGACCCTTTACATATTTTTACTTTTGCAAACAGAAAATAAACCTATTCTAAATCTACCCTTATTGCTCCATGAGACCAGATTAGACTGTTGGTCTCATATGTTTCTCTACCTAATCTAATATCTGCTGGGATTAAACCATGCAGCAGATTTCTTCTCTACATTCTACAATAGAAATTGAAAAATAGTCAAGCTAGGATTAGACTGTCTGACTTGCTGTGGATCCAAGGCATAAAAATAGTTGCACATGGACATAAACTTGCAGAAGACTGAAAACAAAACTGTGAAGGCTGGGGATCTGAACTTGAAACATCCTTCCTTTCTTTTTGTGACTCCAGTTTTGAGCATGTTAGAGTCACCTCCTTTTCTTCATTTCAGCTCTGGTTTTGGGCATGTTAGAGCTGATTCTTATTTTTCCTTTGCTGGTCCAGATTTTTGGCATGTTAGGACCAACTATTTTACTTTCTTTGGCTCAGTTTTTGAGTTTATTAGAGCCACTCTTTTGCATATCAGAGGTCCATGTTTTAAGCATGTCTGAACCTCTCTTTTTCCTCTATTTTTTTGAAACATTTTTCTTTTTCTTGAAAATAAAAAGCTGCAATGGTATGTACAATGGAAATGAAACTGGAAATTGTGAATTAGCAGAAGTAGTGTTTGAGCATCCTGCCATTGACAGGACCCCCAAATAGCTCTGTACCATCTAGTTCTTGTAAGAATAAAGCATTTGGACCCACAGTGGCCTGGATGAGGTATGGACCTTGCCACAAACTATCAAATTTGTTGTGCTTTCCTTTATCCTCTCTTCTCGAATCCCACTTCAAAACCTTATCTCCAACTTTGAAATCAGCAGCTTTGGTTCTTTTGTCAAACAATTTCTTTATGTTCTCCTGAAATTTCATTGATCTGTTGTAGACCTCTTCCCTTGTTTGTTGAAGATGGATTGTTTGGTTTATTCTCCTCACCATACTATCTTCTTCTGTTTGGATCTCCTGGACCAGCTTGATCACTGGTGTCCCAAGGCTGGTAGGGAATACTTCTTCTGTACCATAGACAAGCTGAAATGGTGACATGCCAATGGACTTCTTTGTTGTAAGTCTGTCAGTCCACAAGGCATGGACTAGCTTATTATGCCATGAATTTTTGTTTTCTTCTAGCAGCTTTTTGATGATGATCACCAGGATTTTGTTTGATGATTCAACTAATCCATTACCTTGAGGGTAATAGGCAGTTGAATGACCAAGTGCTATTTGGTACCTGTGACAAAAATCAACCATCTTTTTGGATCCGAAAGCAGTAGCATTATCAGTGATTATTTTCCTTGGGCAACCAAACCGAGAGAGGATGTGACCTTCTAGGAAACTAATGATGACTGAATCTGTGGCATTCCTAGTGGGTATGGCCTCTATCCACTTAGTGAAGTAGTCTGTGGCTGTTAGGATCCATTTGTGTTGTGCAGAAGAAGCAGGGTGAATCTCCCCTATGAAATCTAGGCCCCATTGCAGAAAGGGACCTTCAACAGTGATGGGTTGTAGGGGTAAAGGGAGGAGTTTTCTTTTGCCTTCAAAGATCTGGCATTTGTGGTAGGCAACTATCATTTTATGGACATCATTGAAGAGTGTGGGCCAATAGTAGCCAGCTCTGAGTATTTTGTTTGCAGTGGCTTTCCAACTCAGGTGGCCTCCACATTCTCCAGCATGGAATTCTTGTTTAACCCTCTCTGCCTCATTTTCAGGCAAACATTTAAGCAATAGACCATTAGGATTCTTCCAGTATAAGTTTTTATTCAAAATGAAGTAATTTCTGGCTTTTAGCCTTAAGAATCTAGCCTTGGTCTTTGATAGTTCGGGTGGGGCGTTGAGGTGTGTAAGCACATATAAAATGTTAGAATACCAAGGGGAGCTCCAAAATTTTTCCTCAACAGTGGGATCGCGAAATTCTTGTTGCTCATCCAAGGTATTTATCATGTTAATGTCTAGGGCTTTTAAGATGGATTCAGCCATTAATTTAGCTAAGCCCTGACTTTTAATCAGTTTGGTGGGTTTTATCTCAAGGTCATACTCTAAGATCACAGCTATCCATTTTCCCCTTTTCCCATCTGGGTCTTGGGACAGTATATCTTTGACTATGATGTTGGGCACATAAGCTACAGTGTGAGAATGCAATATGTACACCCTGAAGTCTTTCAAGGCCTTAACCAAAGCATAGGCTTGTTTCTCCATGATGTTGTATTTCAAGAGTGCATCTCTAAGTGCTTTGCTAAAGAAGGCAATTGGCTGTTCCATTCCCTTCGTGTTTTTCTGCAGCAAAACTGCAGCCACTGTGTGCTCAGAGGCAAATGAAAATATCAGGAAATCTTTGGAGAAATCTGGGCTGATTAGGACGGGAGCTTGGGTAAGTACAAGTTTCATTGATTCAAAAGATTGCCTAGCTCCTACAGTCCATTTAACTCCTGCGCCTTTCTTCAGCATGTTAGTCATGTTCCTAAGGTGTTCAGCCAGATTTGGAATAAACCTCCTAAGGAAGTTAATCTTCCCAATGAAAGACTGTAATTCCTTGATGTTTCTGGGGTGTGTGATCTGTAGTATTCCCTCAACTCGTTGTGGGTCTATCCCGATTCCCTTCTCAGATATAACGTGGCCAAGGAGTTTACCCTCCTGTAGCCCAAAGATAGTCTTTTTGGGATTCAAAGACAGACCAAACCGTCGACATTTTTCAAATACTTTTCTCAGATGTTTCAGGTGTTCTTCTTCATTCTTAGAGAAGACTGTTATGTCATCCAAGTAGATAACAATGAAGTGACCTATCTCATCTGAAAATGCTATGTCCATCGCCCTTTCGAAGGTGGCTCCAGCGTTCATCAATCCAAAAGGCATCTTCACATACATAAAGGTACCCCATGGAGTGGTAAAGGTTGTCTTGAGTTGGTCTTCTGGGATTACTAAGACTTGGTTATATCCGGAGAAACCATCTAGCAGGGAAATCCTCTTAGAACCTACTACCTTCTGAAGAATATGTTCCATTTTAGGCAAAGGGTAATTGTCTTTGAGTGAGGCTCTATTAAGATTCCTAAAGTCTATACATAATCTAATTTCCCCTGTTTTCTTCCTCACAGCCACTAAGTTTGATACCCAATCAGAGAACCTCACGGGCACAATTATACCTGCTTCATACATCTTCTTGATCTCTTTCTCTACTGCAGGCAATTGTTTAGGATTGATTCTGCAGAGTTTTTGTCTGAAGGGCTTCTGATTTTCTTTCAAGGGTATCTTATGTTGAATTATATTTGTGTCATAGGCCTTTAAGTCCTCATAGCTCCATGCAAACACATCAATGAATTCCTTGAAAAGGTCAATGTATTTCTTCTTCATGTCTGCAGGTAAAGACTTAGCCAGTTTAATCATTTTGGGCTTATCCCCAGTGCCTATGTTGCATTCTTCCACATCAGAGTCTGCATGTTCTATAGTGGGATTTTTTGCCACATCATCAAAGTCAAAAAGGTCCTCTAAGGGTGCTAGGCCTCTAGGTATATTCTTATCTTTGGCCTGCAACACCTCTACCTCTTCACTATCTGCACTTTCACATTTGCGATCTGGATTTCCAATCTGTTCATCTAAAGAGTTTATTTCTATATTACAAGGTGTTTCTTCCTCATCTGAGGATTCATCACTTAGGCAGCTATGGTCAAATTTACAGTCTGAATCAGAAAAATCAAACTCGTTTCTGCCTATCAGGAAGTTTTCGATCTGTTTATCACCTTCAAAAACCTGCCAATATTTTTTGTTGTCTGGCCCAACAGGCCTGAATTTGGTCTGAATGATGATTTTCTGATCGCTGGGAGTCTTAGGATATGCACTAGCTAAGCAAGCTAATCTGTTTGCAATGACATTTTGACTCCTAGGAACGAACACTAATTTGTACTCAACAAATGTTTTCAGTAGATCCATAGTGTCATTCCTATATGCTCGTAGCCTACGATGTTTGGCTGTGTATTCTCCGTTCAATTGCTTAATAACTAACTCTGAGTCTCCCCTTACGGTTATCCTACGGGCTCCCTTTTTCTTCAACAGATTCAGACCTAGGATTAGAGCCTTGTATTCAGTGACATTATTTGTGCATTTGAAATGCAGAATACAGGTGTGGCTCTCAGCGTAGTCATTTTCTGTATTGTGTAACCATAGCCCTGCCCCTGCAGTCCTTTTAGTATAGGACCCGTCAAAGCTCATTTCCCATAATGGGTTATTCTCATGACTATCATTGTTTTCTCCCTTACAGCTGGGTTCTCCATTGTGTTGTGTTATAGGGTTTGTACTAGGCTGTGGATCATTTTGTTCTTCATGAAATGTATGAGGTTTTGGGATCTGGTTAGGTAGCTGTCTATGTGCTATTTCTTGTTCACTCAAAGTTAAGTCTCCACCGCATATCCTACAGGTTTCGTTGCGGTTTTCTTTCTCGTTGTCCTCTAAATCCAGAGTAGCCATTATGTTAAAATCCATAGCTTCTGCCTCTCCATTTGTATCTCCATTTTGGGACCTTGACTCTTCAAAAGATCCATCATTACAAAATATGAAGGAGTCAAGGTCTGTATGTACAAAATAAATAGGTGAATTTTCTGGTTTTTCGGGGCTACTAACTAGGAACTTCATCTGAGCCTCTCTATACAGTTTTCTAAGTTGGCCGAAGATTGGGATTGTGGCATATGAGCCATCCATCTGCATTGTACCCTGCAGCTTGGCTCCCCATGATCTTGATAGTAGCATGCCATACTTGGCTGGCACATCTACCACCACAACATCCATAACCATGCATTTAGCTGGGATTTGAGTTAAGCTCACACACAAGTCTTTGATCAGGCCTAGGCATTTTACTCTGCTAGAGTTGAAAGAGCATAAATATTTGTAGTTTCTGGTTATCTCTAGCCCTAGTCTTTCCATAACTACCTTAGGCATTAGGTTGTGAGATGCTCCAGAATCATGCATTGCATTATGCAGGATCTTTTCGTGGATGTTGGGACTGGTATAGAAAGGTGGAACTACCCCTTCCTGAAACTTCCCCTCTATCTTAGGACCAAACAAGAGGGCAGGTTGATCATCATTCAAATTGACAGAGTCACCATTCTCACCTAATTTCAAAGCTCTCAAAATCTGGCCTTTATATACATCCTGAGTGGCCAGCTCAGAGAGTGGGATAGAGATTTTAATTCTTTCAATCTCACTTTCCGACTTGAAAGGGGATTGATTCTTTGGCATACTCATCTCTATTTTATTTTCCACTATCTTGGTGGCTATGTCAGTGGGCTAGTTTTCATTATGTACAGTGTTTGTGATAGTTTTATTAGGAGCACTAACTGCAGCGCTAGTGATGCTAGCTGGTTTACCTTGTGCATTAGTGTTTTGGTTGTCCTTTTCTCCATTCTTTCAAGAACTCTCAGCTCCTGATTTGTTGGTCACAGCAGTTGTTTTAGAAGTTTTCTCAGGTATCTTCTCGATGGTAGTATCGGAAGCTTTGGGTTTAGCAGTTTCTTGACTCTTTTTTCTTCTGAGTTCATATTGTTCTCTAACCTGTATCATGGCATTTTCAAATCCTAATCTGTAATCTTCAGATTCCAACCACTCCTCCTCCCAACCAGAGGGTGGAGGCTGGTCTTCTTTTGAATAACAGTTATGGATTGAATCCTCTGTTTCAAACATATTAATTGTGTTTCCCTCAGACTCTTCTATGATTCCCTCATCTTAGTCAAGGAAATTCTCTTGGAATGGGGGAATAACTTGTTGATCTAATTCTCTTTGTCTGTTGGGAGTGTTATTATTTCTCCTAAAGTTATGGTTCTGGTTTTGGTTTCTATTCTGGTTACTAACTGTGACAACCATTTTTCCCATCATTTTTTGTAACCTTTCCACATTATTAGACAACTTATCATAATTTTGGTCAGATGTGGAAGCTACATTGTCATCTCTATATGTTACCCTTCTCTCAGATTTCAGTCTTGTTCTTTTCTCAATCAGATTTGCGTCTATGTTTACTGCTCCTTTCTGCATGTCCTCCAGTGTGTTGTATTCTTTATCTCTAAGCTCATAATCTATGTCAGCATCAAAACCTTCAGGGTATTTAGCTAGGGCCATGCCTTTTTGAGGTTTCATATGTGGAGGGAGAGCATTATAAATGTTGTTGAACCTTGTTGTGTAATCATGAACACTCTCTCCTACGTTTATTTTAAGGGTCATGTATTCTGCTAGGAGTTGGCGAGGATTTTCCCTAGTTTCCCATTTGTTTATGAAATTCTGATACAAAGCTGGAAGATCGTTGATGCTACCTGGAGGTAGGCCCTTAAACCATTTTTTCACATCACCCCCTAATCTTTGGGCAAATATTCTCATTTTGACTGTATCATCATCGATTTCCATGTACTCAAAAGAATCTTCCATTTTATCTACATGTTGTTGGGCTATGATGGACTCCTTTGCAGTGAAGTGTGGAATCTTAGACTGATAATCATTTCGTAAGGGTACTAGAGGCTGGGCTAAAACCATAGGCGCATAATAGGCTGCCATGATGATGTTTTGATGAGGTAAAGGGTTAACTTGGGTAGCTGGTATATGGATGACAGGGATATTATGACTAGCAGAGGACTGATGAGCAGACCTAGGGTGACTGAGCCCCAAGTTTTGTATTAAATGTAAATCAGGAGGTGTAGATGAAGGGATCTGTCTATTCCCAAGGTGTGTACCACCTTGCTGTGGTGAATCAGGAAGCTCAAGGTCTGGCTGGTCTCATCTACTGAATGACCTAGTTCTGGATAAGCTGTTAGGTAGGTCTAGGTCGAGGTGAAAGTATGATAGAGTTGTCAGATATTCTGGTGCAGAATTAACTTTATGGATGTGTTTGGAAATAGTTGATATTTTAGGTGTATGAGCTCCCTTGAGGATGCTCTCAGGATTGTCAAATATTTCAGGTGGGTCTACATTAGGGTAGGCTCTTGTATGAATGGTCCTAGAAGCCAGAATGTTGTTTCTGACCAAGCAGCTTAACCCTACTTGTTACTTCTACTATGGTTGATGTTGTTAAAGAGGCTGGTATTCCAGTGGAGTCTAATGTGCACCAAGATAATCAACATGCCTAATGTTCACCGGTGGAGTCTTTGAAATGTTTATGGAATATGGAGTCGCCAGGTGGAAGGTTTAGGATGTTTTTTTAGGGGGTACACTGTCCACCACAGTGCTTATGAGATGTCCATTTTCAAGGATATCTTCAAAACACAGCAAAATCTAACCAGAGATTGACTGGGAGGGAATTTACCAAATATGTCACCTCTGAAAGAGTGTGAGATCCAGAGGCTACCTGGCCCTTTCTAGATTCTGTCCAAGAGTATGGGAAAACACAACAAATGGTGTAGAGGTTGATGTGAGAATAGGAGTGTTTAACTTCCAACCTAACCAGAGATTGTAGGTCTTTTGAATGCCTAAAAATGTTTAAGGTGAAAATAACTCAGTTCCCCAGTGGAGTCGCCATTATGTTGGTGACAAGACTGGGAGACAGTTTAATGTTTAGCAGTTGTAGGCACTCAGAAATTCCCCAGTGGAGTCGCCATTATGTTGGGGTTCCCATGTTTTGGCCAGATTGGCAAGACCAAAAGATGAGACAACATCAGAACCACTTTCAGACCTCAGGATCTAGCCCTCCTGGGTCCAGAGAGGGATCTCTCTAGTTTGAGCAAAGGTTTATGTCTATGAAGCTCAAATTTTAAGATGTTAGGCTAGTTATAGGCACGGGTTTGTTTGTTTGATTGTTTGTTTTGGTTGCTGGTTATCAGGAAAGAAGGGTTCAATGTAAGACCAGGATGAGAAAAGAGGGATAAGGCAGAGGTGAAATATTCCAGGAAATATTCAAAACCATTGGGCAATGGAGTCAGGAAAGGATTTTCTTGCTAATCAATAGGCAGGCTTTCAATTGGGCTAGTCATCTGAAACTTAGGATCTTTCAAGATGATTATGTGATATGGAAAGTAGGAGGGAGGAGATAACACAGATTTTAGAGCACAAAATTACAGATCAGCAGGTCGTACAAGGATCCTAGTGGACAGGGCTAACTCTAATCCCCAGTGTTCCCAAATCTTCCAACTAAATCTATAACAAGAAGCATCTAAGAACTGAATTCATTTAATTCATACATCAGAGAGCAGGCAATAACATCCACTACACTGGTTAAACTAACTGAAAACATTCCTTAGATAATACATTCAGAAGAGAAACATAAATGGCAAGGAGAGCAGAAACATAGGGTACTTAACAAGGGTAAATCCTATGCCAATATTCTGATGCAAGCCAGTAGAAATGAAATGAAATGAATCGTAAACACAGAGATAGGAAAACATGACCGCTGCTTCAGATCAGGATCCAAAGAAATGTGCTTGTCATATTGAATAACAATACCAATCAAGTACAATATTACCAATAGCTGAATACTTAGTCTGAAAACATATCCTTCAACCTATCTTACAATATTTACACAGAGACTGGGTCTCAAAGGAACTACTTGCAGTTCTCTGATAACTTATCAACAAACTTTACAATGTTTTTCTCATGAGTTTTATAGCTGAAGAGAAGCAGAGAAGGTAGGTAGAAGACTAAATGCAGTATTAAACTTCTGAAAAGAAAGAGGGCTGAAGCCCTTCTGTTTTAAATCCTGTGCATTCAATTCCTGGTGTTCTTTGGGAGAAATAGTGGTCTTTTCCAGGGCTCCTTTTACTTCTGATATGACTTTGATGCATTCTAGCTATGGTGCTTTTGCAGTACTATTGGTGAATAAACAAAAGATAAATGAAAGACAGTGAAGTCTCCCATACTTGTGCAACAAATGCTTCTAATCATGTAGGACTGCTGTTGGGGTAGGAAACTGCAGGAACACGATGTATAATAAAAACTGCATGGGCATTTTGTCCTATGATGAAGAAAAAAATTCTGCTGCTGTAGAAAACCCTGGTGGTATGGTTTCTTGTGCATTAAACTTCTGATTGATCTTCGGGGTTTTCAATCTAGTACCTTGCCTCTGAAAAATTGGATTAATCCTTTAAAATCTCCAGTTTAATGCTTTAACTCTTTGATTTCCTTGTTGATTTCTCTTTGCCACTCCCACAGTTACCTTCTGGCCGTGAACTATGTGCTTTTAATGGCTCCGGAGGAGAGTGATATAATTTTGACCCTGTCCTTTGATCACAATCACGTCAAACACTTCCCTAGGCCTTTTCTTCATTAAATGTATCTTTGTACATGGCCCTTTCCTGCATGTCTGCCACTGTGACAGGAACAATGAGCCATGGCAGTTTTCCACGCTTGAAACCCTGCAAAACAGCAAACTTGTCATGAAATCCATGGACGGGGATAATGGATGCAGTGTGGATGAAGGAAATGGCCGTGCAGATGACAAAATGGAGGAAAAAATGCAGAGAAATGGTGAAAAATGCTCTAGTGGGTGGTTGGTGGTCTGCGGAGCAAATTTGAATGAAAAACCTTAAAAAAACACGAAAATGAACCAACTATATGTAATGGAATGGGCACATGTACGATGGATGCTCATAGGGGTGACGAATGTACGAAGGAGACATGTGGACGAATGATGTGGAGGGCCGGGTGATGGCGGAATAGTTGACGGTGGGGGTAATTGAATGTGAACCGTCTGATCTCATGAAAAGATCGACGGCTAAAGATGCATCGGAGGGCAACGGATGGCAGCCATCCTCATTTATCGCGTATCCGGGTTAGCCACCGCATCACCTGGTGAGCGAGCACATGGATGGCCCACCAGATCGACGGGTCTTGCCGCAATATCACAGCACCGTGTCTCAACAATAACATGGCGGATGATGTTAACGGCAGACATCGTTTTGAAATCATAAAGGAGGACAAGTGTCGTGGGTATGGAATTACAGCTTTATGAGAAAATACTACCTAATTGCTCGGAAGTTGTGCTGATAGAACTACCGTTTTGGAACAAGACATAACACCCACTTCCACAAGCAAGCAAGATTCTGAATCGTCAGATCATCGCTTTAAACAAGACGAACATGGCACGATCAGAGATTTGAACGAGAACAGGCACCAAGATTTAATGATAGCCGCCTAATCTACCAAGTTCGTGTTGGAGATATTGTCATTGATGGCAAAGGATGTGGCAAAGGAATTGGCATCTAAATGTAGCAGAAAAGAAAAGAGGAAGAATGCATTTACAGAGACAAACAGTGAATTAAAGGAGAGCTATCCAAAGACAGGGTTGAATTGAATTGACGGATATTAGAATCCCTGCGGAAGTTAATTCATGTATAATGTATGTATTCTGATGGAGGAGAAATAAAATCTGCGTATGGTTGAGTTTCGGTGATACTCTGTTAGGTGGAAAATACCCAGAGAAATTGGGGTATTGATTGGTCCTTTTCTCGTACGAAATTCCCTGCAACTCTGTGTGATGATCTATGGATAGATTCTTGTTTTTGTATAAGATTTCGGGGTGCTAAGGCCACGGTATAGTGAGCTTCGAACGGGTTCTGTACAGGGCACATTATATAAAATTATATTTAACCCGAGTTTTATTAACATAATCACGGGAAAAGAACAATTAAATCAAAGTTATACAGAACTTGGGGTACGGAGCGATTGGACGGTTGATCACTGTTTAAAAACCGCGAATGGATTTGCGAAAGTGGATTTCCCATATTGCACCTCTTTTGCGGGATAAGCGGTATTCAAGAGTTTGGCTCTGATTCCATAAAACAAGTGACACGTGTCTGGGGAAAACCGCCACCACTGCACGCCATCGTATGATAACGTTCGGCCATCGCACGTTAACTTTCGGCATCGGAGGTCGAGCGATATGCATATGTACCGTTGATCTTGGAGGCTCGCAATCTAATGGTGATCGGGCAATAGACTTGCGTAAAGTTTATTTTGGTACGGTGGGGGCGCATATGTGGGCCAGGGGTCAAAGGCTTATTGAAATATTAAACTATTTGAAAGCGTTGGATATTGTTTATAAAGTCCGAAGGGTTAATCATAAGGGATTAAAAACGTTGTAAATATATTTATTTATCAATTGATAAATAAATTAAAAAGAAATCAAAAACCCCATGGACCAAACTAATGGAAATGTTGTCAAAGGAATACCTTTAGCAGTTAAATGATTTTTGACTCATGGTTTTAATAAAGGTGAAATCTATTTAAAGGGAAAAAGATGATAATTCGGGGTGTGCGTGCGCGAGGGTTGAAAAAGAAGAATTCCTCGAAGGAATATTTGCATGAACAGACGACGTGCTTATTTGATTCTGAGTCTATGATGCACTCATTGAGATATATTGATCTAAAGGTGATGAATCTTGAGCTTATTCAACAGAAGTAACGATGAAGAGCTGGTGCATGTCTGCTGAATAACACATTTAAATCCGGGTAAGTTTATATAGATCTGGCTTGCTCTGAAAAATATATAATTACAAATCTATACAGGAAAAGCATGCATATATGCGGGTTATCTACATTGAAAGTGCATATGACAGTTGGGATTTCTAAAGATTAATCTACACAGAAGGATACACAGGATGTCGAATGCATATATTCTCTGAAGTCTGGGTTATTTCTGACATTCTGGTTACAGTGGTCTCACTGTTCTGTTATGAATTTTTGGGCAAAATATGATTGTTGATGATTGAATAAAGGGTTGCGTTGAAGCTGCTTGATCCAGTGTGAAAATTGATGAAACGAGGTCTGCAGTAGATCTGAGGGTTGAAGCCTTCAGTAAGGGGGTTGTAGCTCCCTTCCAGGAGAAGCTGGTAAACAAGAGCAGGGGGTAGAAGCTCCCTTCCAGGAGAGGCTGGTAAACGAGAGAAGGTTGTAGCCTTCTGCAGGTGGGTGCCTGCGTGCTGGTATAAGTCTACACCAGCACATATTGTAAGAAGTTTTCTCTATAGTAAATATTGAAGACTGCGATTGCAGAAGCGGTGGTTTTCTCCCGAATTGGGTTTCCACCTTAAATCCTGGTGTTCATATGTGTTTTTTATGCTTGATGGTCTGTTCCGTTATTTATGTTCATTCTTACTGCTCATCTGAAGAATGAATGATGCAATGCTCTAAGTAAAAACATAATAAGATATCTGGACTTACGTGTTGGATGCAATAATGTAACATATGGTTTTGAGAGAATTAAAAGAATAATTGTTCAGCCCTAAATACTGATTCACCCCCCCTCTCAGTATTTTTCCCAACAGATCGACGGTCGAGGTTGCACCCGATGAACAAAATATGGCAAGAGCCTTTCGGATTTTGCAGGTGGTTCCAGCGCCGGATCACGTGGAGGAAGAGGTGTGGGGCTAAGCGGGAAAGGGGCTAGGCCTGACATAATGCTTAAAGTGGGGTTTTAAACCTTTTTTATTGCATTTTAAAGCCTAAAAAGGGTAATGATAGGGAAGAAAAGGGTATGTTGGTTCAAACAAAGGGCAAAGATGGGATTTAAAGGGGATTTTGGGGGGGCTTAGAGGGTTAATAGGGGAAATAGAGGGGAACCAAAAAAATTTGATAGAAGGAGGAAAACGGGGGAAAAGGGACACTTTGCAGGGGTACAAGGGGTAATGCAGGGCTTTTGGAGCATAATTTATAGCAATCATTGAGGCTCATAGGCTCCATACCAGAAGAGGACAACAGTCAAAAGGTAGGGGATATAAAAGGCTACAAGGATGATGTGTTTACAAGGGAAATGCATTCCTTGCAGGCTTTACAAAAAATTAGCCCCTTGCTTGCTTTGTTAAGGAAATCATAAGGGGCTAACATGTCCTACAGCTGATTCATCATTTTTCTAGGATCGTGAAACAACCAGATTATACTCTTGGCTAACACTTTGAGTTCTCTATGATTTGATAAGAGTTTCTGAAGTCCTATGGAATACTTAGATTGTCACTGACTCAAAATTTCCATCATGATCACCATTGTGTTAGTAATGGTGGTGAGGTGGCTATAAATCATAGGATGCAGAATGTTTTAGCTCGTGACTTACTCAAAGGGTCCCACCGTTATCGCCATTAAGTTAGTGTCCCATGATTAGCAGATTGGTAGAAAAAATGCACAGGTTAATATCAGACCAATCTTTGGAGTCTTAGGACCTAGCCTTCCTAGACTCAGAGAGGGCTCTCTCTATTTTTTTGCAAGGTATGTGAACTTTTTTGCTTTAGATGAATGATTTTAGGCTATTTGTTAAGTACTGGGTTTGTTGTTTCTTTTGGTTGGGAAATATGGTCAAGCAGAATAGATGGAATGTGGAAATATTCAAGTCATTGGGCAATGGAGTCTATAAAAGTCATGATAGGTTCATCAATGGATCAGGGAGAATCACAGGGAAAATCTAACTTGGTCAGTGGATCTTCAAGGTTTTTAGGCGCAATGAGATGGACATCAATTGTGGGAATAAAAGTAGGATAAAGGGAAATCAAGAATCATTTACCATGTACCTTTAACAAGAAGGGACTTAAATATCATAAGCATAAAGAGGCAATCAATAGACATGGAAAACCATAAATTATTTGATTCAACTTAAGTAGATAATTATTCAAGACAAATGTTCCAATGAAATATAGAAGGCGAGAAACTGATTTAACTTCTAGTGATTTCACCTTCAAGGACATAAAACATTCAAGACACACATATAACTGTAATCCGAGAAGAGGGAATGCCTAAACATTTTTTATCATAGCTATGAATATCTCTAAGACAATTATTTAAGCAAGTACAATGGGTATGATCGAAAGAAAACCTCTTTGGCAGACCTAACTAATGGTACTTTAGAGAGAGACTTAAAAAATAGTGTTTTAGTGACATCAAATAAGAAGGGCTAGCCATAAATCATTTTTGACACCTACTGTATTAAACCATTCCCGAAATAAACAACCTTGGGGGGTCTAGAGAGAAATTAAGAATTCTCTAAAATGTCATAGAAGAAGAAAACATAAAGGAAATGAAGAACAAATAGAGCTAAGGTGCCTTTGGAAACATTTCTTAGTCTAAATCCTTTGTTATACTTCAACATAGAAATATGGAAACATAATGGAACAGGAAAAAACAATAACATAATAGAAGCACTTCACCATAAACCAAGCTCAAGGATCCTGTAAGCAAGCCTCTAGCATCAACAAACAAATCAAGGCATTCACAAGCTCCAAGACATCAATTTCTTTTCAACCTCCAAAATACTATGTATTACTTCAAAGAGTCATCAAATCCCAACAAGATAATGAGATCAAATGTAGTATTTATTTGCAAATGAGGAGGTGAAGCTGAGTTTAGGGTTTGGGTGTCATTTATTACATAGTTAATGAATGTTTTACCTTGAAGACCATGCAAGGCTCAAGGAAAAAATATCTGAAGATACTTCTCTGGAATAATAAATCCTATCTTAACTTTTGATAGAATATATGTGAAATGTTTGAATTTAAGGCCTATTAATAAATTTACAATAACTGCTAGTAGATACAAAATATCTATGACTAGGTGCAATAACTTTTTAATGCTTTACTGAAGGAAACAAAGCATTAGGTGGAAAAATATCTTTGAAAGAAGTAACTTCCTGTAGGTGCAGTTAATTCGAATGTGCTTTGGGTTAATCTGCCTCTTATTTTGTCTTTATTCTCTGCTTTAGCTAGCTAATCCTTTGATATTCTTCTCTTCAGTGTTTCTCTGACTGTGTTTGTTTGCTACATGTAGGGGATGCTTCCTTTCATGGCAGGAGGGTCTCTTTGACCATCGATGATCATGTTTCATCGATGGTTTGTCTTGATACAAGGCCGTTTTATAAAGTTTACGAGGGGGGGGGGGGGTGGGGGGGGGTTATACAATGGAAAGGGCGGAAAGGGATTTATTTATGGACGGGGCTTATATGATAGGCGGAGTCATGGTCATATGAGCACGAGGGGCTTTGGGGTTTAGAGGAAAAGGGGCTTATGCCTTGATAACATAAGGGTGGGTTTATAATATAAAAAATAGAGTTTTTGCCTATAAAATAAAACACCCGATAGGCTTAAGTTCTGGTTTTAAACAATGTAAAAGGGGACTTTTACACTGTTTAATATTTTTCAAAGGAAAATGATAAATGAGGGTTTCCTTTAGGAATTTTTATGAAGGGAAAAATGGGTTTTCTAGAGGAAAAAGGGAGTGAATGAGAGTGTGGGTGGGGGAGTGAAAAATGAGATCAATAGGCCTAGAAATGAATTCCTTTTGGAGCAGTGAGGTGAACTTTAGAAGGTAGAGAGGGAAAAATATAGTGAAACAGTTTGAATTAGGATAATGAAGGCAGTGAGATTTATAAAACTCACAATATTTCACAAATCTCGTTTTTAGAAATCTATGATCAGTACCTAGTCATCTATAGAACAGCAAAAATTACTGATGACTAACATGCCCTACCTTTTTTCACAAACTTGATGTCCATCTCATTTCCCATAAAACTTGAAATTCCATTAACCAATGCTATATTTGCCCTGTGATGCTCCTTGATCCATTGTTGAACTTTCCATGACTTTTATATACTCCACAGCCCAATGACTTGAATATTTCCTCATTCCATCTATTCTACTTGACCATCTTACCCAACCAAAAACAATCAAACAAACCCTACAATTAAAAACTAGCCTAGAATCAAACCCTAAAAGCAAACAAGTTCACATCCTTTGCATACAATAGAGAGAGCCCTCTCTAAGTCCAGGAAGGCTAGGTCCTAGGACTCCAAAGGCTGGTTTGATGTTACCCTCTGCATTTGGTCTACCAATCTACTAAATCACGGGACCCTAACATAATGGCGATCACGGTGGGACCTTCTGAGTCAGTGAAAAACTAAGTACTCCTTAGGACCTCAGAAAATGCACAAACATCCTTAGATTGGTATTCATTTGTTGATGGTGGACAACAAGTACATCCATAAAATAGTAACATCCTCCACCTGGTGACTCCACTAGCCTCCAGTGGACCTACTACTTCACTAAGTTCTCATAAACTCCATGGGAATGCATTAAGCAATCCTAATCATGCTGATGGTGGACAGAAAAGTTCAAATCTTCCACCTGGTGACTCCACAACCCTCAATAGACCAAAAGAATCCAATGGTAGAGAACTCTAGATTGGTTGAAAAGACACAGTGACCCTTTCTGATTAACAAATATGGATCCAAAAATAAAAAGGAGATATGCTCCAATGAATAGAGATCATATCCATGGATTTCCACATAAAATGCCTCAAATAAATTGGATGAAAAACCTACCTATATTTCAAGATGAAAAATGTGATGACCCCTTGTTACATCTCATCAAATTTCATATACATGTATGGAGGTTAAAGGTTGAATGGCATGAGGACTGTCTCATGAAAATGTTTATGGAAACTTGAGAGGGTAAGGCAAGAGAATGGTATGAATGGCTAAAAACTAGTAGCTTGTTTTCCTTGAAATATTTCCACAAGGTGTTTTATAAAAAATACAAAGAATATTGTCCTTCTTTATCATTAGCTGAAAATTGTTGTGATAAATCTCAGGATATCATATATTACCTTATAGATAGTGGTGAAGAATTGGAAACTTTGCATCCTGAAGACCTCTTAGCATCCATGAATTTCATTCTCAAGGTAACTGTCATGATAGCCTAGAGGAGTTAGTTGAGGAGGAAAGAAATCAAGAAATAGAGGAAAACCCACAAGATCTCTCTGAAGGCACCAGTGATGATTCACCATCTCTTCTAGATGAGGCTCAAGAAAACATTCAGCCTCAAAATCAACCTTCACTAGAGAAAGATAACTGCTGTAGTACTATCCAAAGAAAGGGAAAAATGCCTCCTCCTTTAATGAAGAGGAAATAAATCAGATGCTAAACATGCAACCAACTTCTAAACCTTCATGTGAACAAATTTTTTTTGTTCCTTCTCCTACTAATCCCATCTACCATAAATCAGAAAGTAAACTTGTAGATCAATTCGAAGAAAAACAATCTGATAATCCAATTTTCTTGATGGGTAGCACTACTTATTTTGATGATTTTCCAAAGTTTGATCAGTATGATGACAGTCATGTGCTCCAAACAGAAGCTAACCTTACAGAGCCATCAACAGTTGGTCAGTGGGAGGAATATTTGTTTCATCAACTTGGAAACAATATTCAGCCATTACATACCATCTATGACACTGAAGAGGAAAGACTTCAAAGTTTAGAAGTAAGTGAGGGATCTTTGACTCCTTTCTATACTTCATTTTAGTCAATCAGAAATAACTTTCATGTGATTGGAAATCAACAGCCTTTTTGGTTTGGTGTTGAGGTTGAGGAAGATAGTGAACTTATTGAGCGAGTTTTTAGTAAAAAGCCTTTTCCTGACATATTTGAGGAAATCCTTGATGACATAGATTCCTTCTCAGCTCCAGATGTGCAGCCATCAAGTCCCATTGAATTTCAATTTGAAAATGAAAGCTTGGAAGTTGATAATCACAGGAGAGTTGTTTAGCTGCCTTCTCAAGAGGATTTACTACCAAAGAGTATCCTTGATCATCAACATGATGACCTTCACACATATTTCAGTCCACTCAATCAGAACACGTCAGCTTGTTAAGAGGACAACACTGCAATATATGATGAGTCTACTAGTTCAAATGATCATGAGGAAAAGGAAGATTTTATTTCCCAAAAGAACCCTAAGCTCAGCCAAGTGGAGGAAGAAGTATTCTTGGATCAAGCTTATTTTCCAAATCTTCACATTCAGGTATTGTTTCAAGATACATTTGATGATTTTTTAGAGAAAGACATGAAAATTCCACGTCCAAAGGGGAACCAGGGATGTGGACCTTTGGATGATGATACTCGAAGGGAGTTGAGACGGAGGAAGCTATGGTTCACTTTCCAGGAGCCATGGGCACCGAGTTATCGATGTGCCATGGGAAAGGAACACTACATTGAGGTCTACTCTGAAAGTGAGGGAGAAGAAGGAGCATATGAGGATTTGGAAGGGGATGCAGATGTTGATCCACCAGAGGGAGATCACCCACCTCCACCACCACCACCAGCTGGGGGAGGAGCATTTGGACCTACTAGAGGAGTCCTTTCATCTTTGTGAGGAGTTCCCAAGTATTTAATTTTGAGAGTTCGCGTCACTATCCAAGGACATTGTTAACACTGGAAAATCGTATAGCATAATATGCCATTAATTAATGTCAAGCCTAAGGATTTACAGGGTAGGAACACATTATGGAATCAATAATTATTTAAAATCTCTAAGGTTATGAGAAAATCATATTTGAACTAGTCTTAAATGTTAAATTGTGCGCTTAATCCTTTGAGAAGAGCACCTTCTGTGCGCCTTTTTTCTCCATAAGCGTGCATTCCTGGAAATGGAAAAATGTCACTTTCCAGGACCACACAAAGCAAAGGAAAATTACTCCTTATATGAAGCCACCTAAGGACAAGCACCAACGCCTCCTTAGACACTATGTGAGCACACAAAGGAATATTTGGAGCACACAATGGAATCATACCTCTCCCTTGGGTTACCATCCATCATGTTCCAAGGGAGGGAAGGAGGATTTGAAATCCCCTATATAAAGCCACCAAGAGATGAAGAATGGGTGATCACATTGTTATGCTGGCCAGAATTGCCCAAGAAATACCAACTATTAGTATGAATATTAATTTCAAGTGTACGAAAAAATACCACTTTAGTTGTGCATAACAAATAGCCCTAACAACAAATATGGCTGCCAATATCTTCAGATATGCAATTAGTTGATCAAGATAAATGCTGCAAAAATCTAGATCTATGCATCAAAATACATTAAGCAGTAAATAAAAACGAGATTTACTCCATGCATCCAATAGGCAAGACAAAAATGTGTTGAATGAATTTTATATTAAGGGCACTTGGGAGGATAACATAGAAGGATGTTACCAGTTCTCCTCAATGGGATGGGTTCTTGTAAGCCCTCAGCACTTCAGATCTAAAATACCTCACTCTTGATGGTGTAGAAAACCCAGACAAAAATGGAACTCAAAGGGAGCTCACAAGCAAAAAGATATAAAAATATGACAATGATGGTGGATCAAAGTCAAACCAAAAGTATAGATCCAGAGTGATCTTTAGGCAACAAAAGGTGATGAATCAATGGAGAAGCCCTTCTATTTATAGCAAAATATTGAGTTAGTCTAGATATTGGTGCATAATTAAACTATTATTAACCAAATCAAGATCCAACTTTTATGAAATATTTTATTATTTTTGTTGGAAGGAAAAGGAATTTGACTTGGGTCAAATCCCTTTATTTGTAAATAATAAATAAATAAATGATTTATTTATCATTTTAAGGATGTGGTTGAGTAATCATTAAATAAATAATGATTTATTTAACTATTTATGAGTGATTTAGTCAAATTTAACAAGGAATATTATTTAAATAAGGTTTAAATAATTATTCCGAGAAAATAATAAGATAAATAATAATTTATCTCATTAATTTTCCTGTTTTGGGTTAAATATGACTAGGAATATTAATTAAACTATTGTTTAAGTAATTATTCCTTGATGAAAATCAAACAAATGTGGATTTATTTAATATTTCCTCATGGGGTTTCCTGTTTAGACCATAAAAAACTTAATAAAGGTGTTTTACTAAGTTATTTTTCATAGTGAAAGCAATTTTAATTAGGGTAAAATTGGTCTTACATGGTGTACTTAGGTCCATCTAATAGTAACAGGTTATATGATCAAAAAATGGTGTAACATATTTCCCCCCAGCGTGCGAGCATTAGGAGCTAATTGTATGACCGAAGGATGTTGTAAGAACTCAATCACTAGACACTAAAGGGGAATTCAAAGAGAGAGAAATATAAGGTAGACCGAAGCACTAAAGGACTAGACCCTGAGGAGGCGAGAGTTACAGGTGCGAAAAGTCTCTTTTATGAGTGCATACCTGTGTTATAGGCGGCGAGGGAGGCATACCTATGTCTGCTAAGACAAATTACAAAGAATAATACGTCCAGTAAACAAGGGACTGAACAATATAGTACATGTTGGCATAAACATGAGCCAGGTAAAAACATGATAATGAATCCCACATACATACTATGCCTGGGATAACAGCTAGGACTTATACAATAATATATGAGTACATGAGATACAAATACAACCCAAATTCCCCTATAAACAGGAAAGGGCTCTGAAAACCTGACTGATACATGCAAACAAAAAGGCACTGCAAGCGGCTGAGGCCAACATCATCAAATATATGGAGCTGCATCAAAGGCTATAATGAAGAGGTTATCCGGGCATGTGGGGGGCTACCTGTAGGGCCACCCCTTCACGAGGGCTGAAAACATCTCAGACACACCCGAGAATCACCAATATCAACTTTTGCATCACTGAACCATCAAGTATACGGATCTCGATCATGCTGAAAGGAGATGGAGCTGAGAAACAATCAATTCAGAGGGAAATAAGGAGTCCCTTTACCTGATCCGAGGCACTGAACAAGAGTGGAAGATGGAACCAAGGTACACCGCCCTCTAGACCTGTCTTCTAGAATGAATGATTTGATGTCGACAGAAGGAGGTTCACCATAGATGAGGTGATAAGGGATCCTTAACTAAGGCACGAGAGGAAATAGTAGAGCGACTAACAGAATGAAACCAGGGATGATGATGAAATGGGGGGTACTGAGTAGCAGACGAATGAATTCCCTTGTTATAGCATAAAGGGTATGGATGACCTCGCAACGACTGACATAATATCATGAGGGATAGGGGATAGTGGGACTGAAGGCCATAATGTGCGACACGAGAGAAGAACCAAGCAATGAAGGATGGAGGACTATAGCGAGATACAAAGGGACTCAGGATAGACTCCATGAATGTGATGATGACTCAACTCGGATGCTCTAAAAAAGGGTGACTCGATGATCCTGCCACATAGAAAAGGTCCAATGGGGACCATAAAAACATGAGTACATGATGGTTACTCACGAAGAAAATCGACACGAGCATGGACAAGTATGAAGGCAAAGTGGTGCCCCCAAGTACAAGTGTTGTAGGTAAAGAAATTCGATTTGAGGAGTGGTGAAGTGATGCTTCATGGAAAAAATTTGTCCTGGTGAAGTATCAAATCACAAAAAACTAACAAATACCCATTTAAGGGCTTGGTGAGAGCTTTCCAAGGGTGTAGATGGTTTGTCAAACTAAGCTACCATTTGGCTGCAGTAGGCAAAAGAAAAATCAGGGGTTTCTCTTTTAATAAGGAATTTTCCCTTCAAATTCACTCATTTGCATGTGGAGTTGTGGTGAATGTAGAGAGGAGAGAAGGCCCTAAATCTTGCGGTGATCGTAGCGGACAAACTGACCGTTGGAATGGAGATCCTTCAGTTGCAAGTAAGAGAACTAACCCTACTCTTTCATTTCAGTGGATTGAAAGTTTATTTTAGGTCCCCAAAGCTCAGGAACATACCCCTACTCCTCTTCACAACTGGGTCACACTTTTTGGGGCAAAAATTGTGACCTAGGTAGTAGGTTTTGGGAAAAACTTCGACCTGTCCAAGGATTGGGTCTGAAAAGTGTGACTTGACAAGGAAGGGTTTTTCTATGTTGTTTTTTGGCTGGGAACTAGGTTTTTGTGTTTGGATACAGTCTTTCCTATCTATACACTGAAAAATATGATGGTTTTGTGCAAATATGGCAGAATTATGGATCAACTGGAGAGAGAGAGACTTGGGCACATTACGTTAAGAGATCTGGGAGGATCAGGGTGTTCACAGTTTGTGGAGAACCCTTTGATGAGAGCTGGAGAGCCCTTATTATCCTGGATTGTTAGCTATTGGGACCCAAACCATAAGGTCTTTATAGTGCAGGGGCACCGGATCAAGTTGATGGTCCAGGATATATATTTCCTAACTGGTCTCCCAGCACTTGGAATGGTAGGGAATACTCAGCTAGTGTTATCGCAAGGGAAAAACATCATGGAATTTGTAGAGTGCCATTGTCATCTAGGTCTCCATGTTAAAGGGACACAGATACCTATCGGGGATCTAGAGAGGTTAGAGACTCGTGCTGTGGCTGCAGCGGTGCTGCGGATCCTGGGAAACCAGGAACTCCACCACATCACTGGAGGGCAGATGATGCTTATGGATAGTGTGTTGAGTGGGACCTATTATGGGTGGGCCCACATGATGTTGTCATCATTGAAATGACAGTTTTCACTATGCAAGTGGCAAGTGAACCATGAATGTGCATATGGTACATTTTTTTGCTCGCTCTTCTTTGAGAAGATCCAGACACTTCAAAATTTCATACAACTCTAGGATGGGGGCTCGAGAGAGCCCAGGATGCACTGGTGGGGGAAACTACTATGCAGAGGAGGAGGTGGGGTAGTTGGACAGATGTTCCAACCTGAGTTTTTTGCACATTGGGATCATATTCCATTGTATATAGATGACTATCCCTATAGTGCGATGAGTTATTGTGGGGAACTGGACTTGCCGCTGCTGCCTAGTCGAGTATGGGGGCCCGATGGTAAGTGAAAATTTGCTAATATTTTTATGTGCATTGTAAAGTTTTAGAATATTGTAAATGGTACTGATTCTTGCACTTTTGGTATGCAGATACAACACTGGTAAAATAGGTTGGGTATATGGGATGGTCTACAGTATCAGGAGCTGCAAGACCTAGTGGAACGAGTGCGCCGAAAAATGAGGATGTAGTTGCCCTCCTGGAGTACATCCATTGTAGATGTGAGAGGCTTCTGAATGGTGTTTCAGAGTGCGGCTGGCAAGAATTAGAGGACCATCATATAGAGCCATGTATTGGTCTACGCCCAGAGTGGCAAGGGGTCATGCGGCGCATCGTGATGGCCGGACAGGGGATGCGTGATCTACGAGTTGTAGGAGCAGATCCATTGGTTCGAGATCCTCCAGATAGTGATTAGTGTGTAGGGGAAGGTGGTGCCCCTAGTGTTTGAGTTTTTGTAACATGCTATGGGCATGTCATATGTATCA
The DNA here is from genome assembly GCA_034641835.2 of Pinus albicaulis. Taxonomy (NCBI): domain Eukaryota; kingdom Viridiplantae; phylum Streptophyta; class Pinopsida; order Pinales; family Pinaceae; genus Pinus; species Pinus albicaulis. Next base: position 107,575,903 of record CM076576.1, on the reverse strand, counting down.
GAGTTGATGGACTCTAAAACATTTTATATGACACATATTATGGATATGCATTATTTTTATGGTTTTATGTTATTTTCTTGTGTTAAATGCATGTGCTAAATGCCAATCTAGAATATTATTTGCAATGCTATCTACATAGTGATTTTGTGCTCTAGGAATATGACTTAATGTAATGATTTAAAATTCACACATCAAAAGCTTCACTCGTAAATATCTTCTAAAAAGGACAGGATTATGCACACGATAGACACCATTCAATTGCATGACAAGAAGTGGGGAATCTAAAAAACCATGAAGGTGGAGGATGCGGTGTGAAAGCGCATCGCTAATAAACCTCACACTGCATCATATTCGGCCTGATTATTGGTAGCAGTACCAATGCATACACCATTCGAGAGAACAAGCGAATGCAAGGGGGTAAAAATGGCCCAACCTGCTGAGGCTAGATTCAGGGAGTAGCGAATTGCACCATCGGCATAATCGACATAAGGTGTGGATGGGAGGTCTATCTAAATGGTGCCATAAGACAATAAATGGGATGATGATGAAAAATTCTGGCAACCTGAGCACAAAGTAGAAATCGAACCCGCACTGCGAGAGGGAGTGATCTGGGTAGGATGTCTACTACTCACACGCCGATGGTTAGGTGGAGTGTGGGAGCTATCGGAGGTGTAGCCCATGCTCAGGCTGTGAAATTCACCATAGACATGGATGGTGCCATCCCACTTATGGGCGGGAAATATGAAGTCAAGGGTGGACAAGGCTTCCATGATGTCATCATCACAATAGAAGATGGAGTGACAGGAGGAAGGGATACCACATGACGCGGCGAAGCTACCTGACTCATCATCATGAGAAGAAAGTTTCACATGTGCATCATCACGGGGGATGACATAACAACAAGCAGATAAGGGATCTACTGATGTTGAGCCCAGGGTGATCGCTAAAGGGAGGTCAAGCGAAACAACAAGGGAAGATGCAGAGGGAACTTCCACCGAGGGTCTCATGGATGATGATAGGTAGAGCATGGTGGCCGTAGGCTCTGTCATCTCGACATAAGGATGGGGAATGTAAATGGAGTGGGTAAATCCTCAGTCTGGCCTACAACATACTGCACAAGTACGAAAGAGGCGGATTGGTTCTGTTCAACCTCATACTCCCGAACTACCTCCTGTTAGTCATTAGTATTTTTTTGCATGTTTTGATGACTAGATTCCTTGGTTGAGTTTTCTAGAAGCTAATCTAAAAACTGTCAATTTGTCATCTAGAAAACACCTCAATTTTTTTTTTGTCTTCCTACCCCTCCCTTTCAGCCTGTGATGAAATTGGTCTTCAGTTTTCAGTCTTGGCCTAAATCAGCAAAACCTCCTTGTCTATAGTTGTCATAAGTTTATCTCTCTACCATCAAAATCCATTGTTTTTCATACAACCCACTGTCCAACATTTGACAAAGTGTCTACCCCTCTGTCCCTGACCATATTGTCATGTGATAACCTACTCATGCCTAAGAAGCCATTCAAGAATTGTGACAAAGTCTATAGGTCTAGGTAGTGGTGTTTTAGGGAAAACTCCTTGGCAAGACTATCTTAAGCCAAAAAACCTGTTTTTCATCATCATGTCAGCCATCAGTTTCTTCTCATACTACAAACAACACCCTTGACTATCCCTAGGTCATACACCATCAAAGAGGTCGCTTTTTTTTGTTTCAAGCAAAGCTCAAAAAATTTCAATTCAAGAAGAAATAGTGAAAGAAGTTCCATGACTGAAGAAAAAGGATTATTTCAAGCCTGATTTCATGATACATCAAGAAGGCTCTACAAGGATAAAAATACATCTATCAATGCATTTCTGCAAGGGTGTATAGATTGATGACAATAAGAAGAGTGTGAGCAAAAGAACACTTCAGGAAAAGACTTCATGTTGTGGCAGTTACTATTGGAAATCAGAGAAAATACAGAGTTTAAAGAAAAAAGACCTCTAGGATTCCTCCCTGCAAAGTCAAAACACCAAAGAGGTCAAAATTCCCCCATCATGGAAAAATATAAAAATCTTGGGAAATGTCTGCATCCAACAACTCAAAATGGCATTTTTTCAATTATTCCAAACATGTGGGCTAGCTCTCAAAATCAGTATCATAAAACCAAGAGTGACAGTCTTTTGGCAAAAGGCCTCTAGCAGACTAGGCATCAGAATGAAAAGTGTAAAAGGGACAACTGCCTTTTTATCCTACTTTAGCCTAGCCTCTAAAAACATTCAAGGAAAACTTCATCATCAGAAGAGCTAAAGGCCAATACCAAGAAAATGCTATTTCCAAGACAGGCACAGTTGACATTTATCAGTTGGAAGTGCATTACCTGCTCATGTTTTTCATAGTAAGATTCTATAAAAAGGCATGTATCAAAGAAAAGTGGACTAAAGGTAAGCTAAGGTTAAGTATTAAGGCCTCCTTCATGATAAGTAGAGGGCCCATAGATAACTGGTTCAAATAAACTTTTCAATGGTAGTAGGGATGAAAGAAAACTTTGTGTCTATAGTGTCTTTTTGAGCAGAAGGCAAAAGCACTAAGTTTTCAAGAAACCTCCTTCATTAATAAGCAGATGGAACTCAGTTGGTTTAAAGGTTTTCTATAAAGGAAAAGAATAGTTTTTTAAGGACCTCCATTCATGATAATTAGAGGGCCTACACAGTGGATTTAATAAACCTAGGAAATTGCATCTTGCAAGACCTCCTTCACATCATAAAAAAAAGATTTACATAATGGTGTTGAGAGGCTGTAGTAGTGGTGTTTATGAAAGCCCTTTTCAGATGATAAGGACAAGGTCACAGTTTTGAGGAAAAATTTCTTGACAGACAGAGCTTGGATGCATAAAAGTTGAAACCCAAAAGTATCAAAAAAGTGCCCAGAAAGTGTTTTGAAAGAACCTCCTTCACTAATGAGCAGAGGGTCAATAGTGATTTTAAGGGATTTAGGTGATCTAAATGGCATAACCTCCTTCATAACAAGAAAAGGGTTAAAAAACATCAAATAGTGATATAGTTTTTGAAAAAGGTTTGCATTGATAAACAGAGTTTGAGAGCTAGTTTTTTTTTAAGTTTTCTTTCAAAACATAAGGGGAAACAGCTTTTGAAAATATGTTCTTGATTTGGTTGAAGAGTTATCTTGAAAATAGAAAGGAATAAGTCAGTTGGTTAAAAAGGGAAACCCCTCAACAAAAGTGAAAAATCATTTTTTAAAACAACTACAAAAGCTATAAAAATCCTCAAAAAATATTTTTATACATCATCGTTCGCTTGGCAAAGAAAGAGATTTCATTCTTGAGGATTCGGGCCATCACCATGCAGAAACGTTGGAGCGTGACGCGCCTGTAGCAGGACGCAACGCACTTGTGACCTCCCATCGAAGAAAAAAACAAAGGGTGCGACACACCTGTAGGTTGGCGCGATGCCCTTGTCTCCTTCCCCAACGTTCATAAGGCGCCCAACGTCCGACCCAACACCCAACACACAGCAGCGTGCAGATGCTACGCGCCTATGCACAGGAGTGTAGCACCCCTCCTAAGGTCTCCAAAAGTGAAAAAAGCTGGTTTTTGCTCCGAATTTGGGTTTTTCAAACACAACAGGGAGATTTCAAAGGTATTTTTCATGCCCTAGCATCTTATTTTTGGTCACAAAATTGTTTGGAAATCAAAACTTAACAGAAGGGAAAATGATGATTTTAAAGGGGAAAACACAGTTTGTTCTCAAGACTACCATGTTTACTAAGAGACAAAAAGACAGTGGTTGTTGAGAAAGGAAGCATGTTTTCAGTTTAAAGACCTGTTTTAAATGAATAAGTGAAAAAGGACACTGTCTCATAAAGAAAAAGACAGATTTGTTTTGAAGCTATTTCTACTCAGTAACAAGGAAAAGCATTGTTCTTGAGAAGGAAACTTATTTTCATTAAAAAGGAACTTGTTTGCCAGCTAAGAAAGAAATACAATGCTTGAAGAAGGGATCTATTTTTCAGTTCATTTGAAAGACCCGTTTTGATAAGACAAGTAAAGGAAATATGAGCAAAACATGCCTCCAAGGAAGGTCGACAAGGGTGGATTTCACAAAAGGTTTGAGCCTACTACAACTAAAGAGTTAAATGATTCCCCTTCAGTCCTTTTCAAGTTTCATGAGGTAGGGTGCCTTGATTTTTGCCAAAAATTCCAGGAGGTTATCAATCACCCCCCCTTAACACAGCTGTTTGCCCTGAGGCTGCAAGAAAAACATGTTCACATAGTAGGCCTTGATTTTGTTCTCACTCCTAGGTCTATGTCAAAGGCCACCAAGATTCCCTATCTTGGTGAGAAATGGTTCAAACAAGCCTATTTGGACCTAGACCACTACAAGCCTTTCTTGAAACCAGCTTACCAAAATGAATGCAAGGCTACTTTCCCTTTTTCTCATCTATTAAACAATTATGCGTCCCTTATGAAAACCATCATGAGATATTTCACATGTGAGGGGAGATATTCACGAGTTTATTCCTATCATGTCAGACTTCTAATGCATTTCACTTGGGCTCAGCTGTTGAATCTCCCTTTATTCCTCTACAAGATCATAAACAGAATGGCCTCATCTGTCCAAAAGAGACCTCCTGCTCAGCAAAAGGCTAGTATTTTCCATCATTCTCTCATCAAAATCATAATCCTTCACCAGCTTGAAAAGGAAGGATTTTCTTGGGATACTTTCATTTCTCATCCAGATTTTACTACTGCCTCTTCATCTCATGGCCCATCTCATATGTACTCCTCACCCTCCACTCACTATGTCTCCCCTTCACCTAGTCAATCTACCCCTCAAAAGAAAACATCACCCATGATTGATAGTGAAAAAGAGCAGTCTTATGAAAGCAGGCATGAAGTTAGTGATGATGAGGAACATAGTGATACTCAACAAAATAGTGAGCATGAACCAAATGACAAACCACAGGACAGTGACCATGAGTATACTAGTGATGGTGAAGAAAGCTCACCAAAGGATAAGGAAGTTAGTGGCACTCAACAAAGTAGTGAGAATGAAGAACAAAGCAGCCATAAGCAGAGCAGTGTACATGAGCATGGTGAAAGCCCACCTACAGCTAGTGATGATGAGGAACAAAGGGAGGATGTTCAAAGCAGTGATGAGGAACACAATAGTCCTCAACGAAGTCATGAAGAAAATTAAAGGTGTTAGTGTCAGTCTTTGCAGCCTTCCTCCAGTGATCAAACATACTCTTACAAAGTGATTTTAAAGTGTCAAGGTCAAATTTTGTCATTTCAATGAGTCTTCAAGTAAAATTTGGTCACTAGGTATTAGGTTTAGGGTTTGTTTTCACTCCTTCCAAAGTTGTCCAAATTTCGATCCATGTCACCATTCAGCTGAGTGTACCATCATTCAGAGGGTTTTCATCATCATGTCAAGTTCCACTGGGTCATTTTACACCTTGTTCATGCTTCAGTTGTGCCTAGGTAAGGTTCATTTCCCTCTGCTAGGGTTTTAGAGGTAATTTCTCTTGGATGGTCAAATCATTAGAAAAACTTGTATCCTGATGTTATTATACCTTCCCCTATCCTTAATGTACCTTATTAAACACTTCCCATCACTGAGATCCCCCAAATTCCTCATTTTCACACAAACCCTAGTTTCTTGCTACAACTTGGCAATTTTCTAGGCTAGGCCTGTGTTTTTCCCTTTTGGACCTCTTCCCCTCACTCAATATTTGAAATTCCACTTTCCCCTACTTCTTAACATCCCTCCTTACTTCCCAAAATTTTCTCAAGAATTTAGAATCCCTTTATCCCCTTCATTTCACTTCATTTCGACAAATCCCTTGTTCCACACATCGGGATAGGTTTTACTCCAATGATTTTTCTGAGAAATAAAAGATGAATTTGGAAACACTGAGAGAGGTTTTTTTTCACAATAGGCCAAGGAAGAAAAACCTCCTTCATTGTTTACACAGGTGTCATGGTTTTAGAGAAATGTCAAAAATACAGTTGCCTCAGGAGAATTGATGCACCTCTGAAGTGACCTTGGGAAAATAAATTTTTCTCCTAGCTTGGTTGAACAAATGACTTTATTGATGAGTCAAATGATAACTAGACACAAATATATTTCCAATGAGATATCCTGAGCTCAATTTTGAGTTGAGGAAGACCTTCAAAATTTGACTGCAACAACACTCTGCCTTGAGGCAGCCTTATTTTGCACATTTTGACCAGTCTTGGGAGATTTGATTTTTGAAAAGGAAAATGAGCTCCAAATTGAAAAATTCAAGTTGGGTTGGACAATAGACTCAATACGATTTCCAACAAGCTACCATGTGCCCAATTTGGACACCGGGAAGGCCTCCAAAAGTCTCCTACAAAAGGCACTATGCATTGAGATGAATTTTGGAAATTTTGCCTTAAAAAACAGAGTTTTCAGCCCAATGCGCCGCGCCACTTGGTGCGCGCTTATGATTGGGGACTCCTCTTGGGGAAAATTTTACATTTTTGGATTTTTCATGGAAAATTATGCATGCCTACTTATGGCCAAGAGATTTTGACAGGTTTTGGGCTTCCAGAAGGGTCAAAAACACCCTAAAAATGACCTTTCTGCCCCTTTTTGGACACACAGGAAGCATCGTTGGGAGAACTCATTTTTGGAGGGGCAAATGGAAGAAAAATTCAGAAATTCCACTTGTGTTGGAAATTAGACAGGCATAAATTTCCAACAATCCCACTTGGAGCCAATTTGGACACCGAGAAGGCCTTCAAAACCAGCTCCAAACTGGCACGACGCATAGAGAAATCAGGCGCGACGCATTGGGGATTTTTGTTCATTTTGGACTCGGTAACTCTGTTTTTCGCCTAGTTTTTGACATTTTGACTTTCTTACTTCCAAATTTTAAACTCGTGATTTAATTAGATGTATTTTTATGGATCTTGATGTAATTTTGTTAAATTTTTACTCATGGAGGTAGATTCATCCATCAAAAGGTGAATTGCAACTGAATGAATCAGTTTCCTATCTTATAGAGGCAAGCTGTTCCACTGCCTATTTTCCAGTTCTCAGTTTATATCTTGTTGAAATAGCTCCTAAACTTGTGAGCTCAACCCCTAGAGGCTGGGATGAGCTTTTGGTTGCTTATATCTTGTAATTTTTCAGTCATTAACATAGGTTGGACACTTGGGATTTCTTTGAGCATCATTGTACATTCATCTTTGCAGTTTGGAAAAGGAATAGACTAGGGTTTGTAGCACTCCTTGGGATTCATGTGGCTCTTTGTTTTGATGATGTGTTTCTCTCTGTTAATATAATTTTACTGGTGTTTCATGTGTATCATTTTCCCTCTTATTTCTTCTTAAGTTAAACAAACAAGGATAAAGGTGGAATCCATTAAAATTTGCAGTGCTCTACCTAGGGTTTGTTTAATTTTCTATGTTTTCAACTGTTTGAAGAGGATTCTTGAAAGTTTCTTGCCCTCTTCAACTCCTCACTGATCTGAGCTATCCATTTCATTAAAAATTGAAGTGTCAAAACAATTTCCTACCTTGCCCCATTCAGATCTCTGCAAAAACTAGGCCTCATTCCCCAGACCCAAAATCTACCCTTCCCTTTGATCCAAAAAACACCCTCAAAATCAAATCAAACTCTTTTACATATATACCTAGCCTAAAATCAGCCTTTATTCAAGTCATCTCAAGCCTCACTGATTATTTTTGCTGAGATTTACTAGGAGAGAGCCCTCTCCCGATCTGGTAGGGCTAGCTACCAGATTAAGCATGGTTTGATGTTACCCTAGACTCTACCTTCCTTAGCCTGAGGTATATTTAGGAAATAAAAAAAGGGATAGTGGAAAAAGCGCCTCCCAGCAAAGTAGTGACCATGGTGGCAGCCCACACACAGAGTCTAAGGAAAACAATGAAGATAATGGCAACATGCAAAATGACAATGAAGACAGTCATGATGGAAGTAGCTCATGTAAAAAAAATTGAAAACAGTGAGCATGGTAAGGGCAGCACACAAGAAGAAGTTCAATACAGTGATGGTAAGGTTGGCAGCCTAGAACAATTTCAAAACAGTGAGGGAGGTGACAGCATACAAATAACAGATAAAGACAGTCATGATGAAGGCAGCCCTCAACATATTCAAGGCAGTGAGGAGAGTGAACAAGGAAATCCACAGACAAGCAATGAAGATAGTCAAGCAGCAAAAAGGGATGATAAAGCTAACAACCCTAAAAAACATACTCTAAACAGAATTGATGAGGTTGAAGGAAACATATATCAAGAGGTTCAAAACAATGATAAAGATGAAGATGGCAACCCTAAACAAACTCAAAACAGTGAGGAAAACAGTGAACAGGGCAGCAAAGCAAGTGATGATGGAGGCAACAGTGTAAAGGATCAAGTTAAACAAGTGCTAGTGATGAAACCTCCTCTATCTTATCCTCAACACATTCAAGAACATGTGCTTTCTACCTCTCCTAGGAAAGGGGCCATGATTCATTCCTCAAAAGCACCAAAGGCTAAAAACACCAAATCTGCAAAGAAAAAAATCACTCCAGTAGTGACTAGTAATGTCACTAGGGCGCTAAGGAGTAGAGGCAAACTGCCTAAGAAGAGTATTGTTGAATTTCCAAAGAGAACAAGAGCCAAGAAGTCTATCCAAAGCAAGGGGAAGGAAAATATGGAACAACAGGATAGCAGCCATGAACAAGAAAGAGAGTTTGACATAATCCAAGTGGAAAGTGATGCTGAAGATGATGAATCTAGAATCCTTGAATCGATTTTGAAAAACAGAGAAGCCAAAATCCAGGACTTAGAAATTGATCTAGAAAGTTCGAAGGACCTCATACACTTTCTACAAATGAAAAATAGACAAATGAGCGGGGAGATGGAAATCTATGGGGCCCGGGCTTTCAAATACCAAAGGGAAGCATGCAAAGCACAAGTCAAACTTGAAGATTATATGGGCGAATTTGATGATATTGAGGAAGATGAGCAACCAGCAAGAAAAAGGCCTAGGACTATTTCTCTTAGGAAAGCTTTGGAGAAACAAAAGGAAGAAGAAGCAGCCCTTGCTCGATCATATCCTCTCACACAATTGCTTGCCCAAGAGACAGAAAATGATAGAGAATCATGGGTTGAAAGAGAAAAAAAGAATTTTGAGGATAAATTAGACAAGGAAAACAAATACTTTGGTTTGCAAAGGAAGATGACTGGGCATTACAAGAAATTGAATCAATTTTCCCGAAGGAAACTCCAGATTGCCCAAGAAAAGCTCAAAACTACCCAAAGGAGGCACCCAGTGAAAAAAGGGTAAAAAGACATATCTAGACTTGGAATCTTGGCTTCAGATTCCTTGCATGTTTCTGGAAACCCATAAGGGGTTTTTTCACCAAAATTGAGAAATTTTGGACATGATCTTGTTTTTTGTGATTTTTAGGCCTAATTGCACATTTTTCTAGGCACTGCCATTTTTTCTTGGAGCATCCTTAGCTCATGAAAGTTATATTTTTGGATGTATTAAATTTGGGAGCATCTACTCAAAAAATTTTAGATCAAAAGAAGGTGTTTTGGTCCCCCAAAGAGGAAAAAAACAGTCAATTTTTACCTTTCTGCCTCAAATATCAGCAGATGCTATGCTCCTAGGTTTTTTCACTCATTTCAATTTTTTACTGACTTCCTAGCATAAGTTTGAAAAAAATCAAGTAGTTCTAGAAGGTAGACATCTAGGCCTTTCCAACGATCCATCACAAACCTCGTTTCGACATTGGGAAGTCCTTCAAACGTTATCTGAAAAATAGGCTTTTTTCTGCTGCTATGCTCTTGTAGCATTTTGGCTGAAAAGGCAGTTTTCTGAAGGTGGCCATCCAAATGTGCGTTAAGCTATTTTTAGCTCTTGTCAGTAGTAAAAAGGCTTTTTACTTGTCATTTTTAGCATTTTAAGATAATTTTTAGAGATATTTTGTGCCTTGGGATTTTCAAAGCCTCAAGGACAAAATAAGATATTTGTTCTAAGCCTATGAGCTTCTAGTTAGTTTTGTGAAGCTTATCTTCTCATTTCCTATATAGCTCATGGAGAGTCATTGTAAATATTGTTGGAGATTTTAGTAGCAAGTTCGATTTTTGAAGAGCTTAAGAACTTGACTGAGCTTAGAGCAATATATGTTATGAGTTTTGATGATCAGACTTGTTTTATGGAGTGGATAGCTTGACTTGCTCTCCTAGATGATGGAGAGGATCTATGTGTAGGATTCCATGGCTTGGTAAATGCTATTGTGCTTCTTTTTAGTTATTTTTTCTTATTTTTTCACATATGCATCCATGCTTCTTGCTTGTTGTAGGTCAGTAAAGAATAATTTGAGGTATGCCCATGGAGGCACATCAAATTTCCTGATTCATTGCAGCTTCTATGTTTTCACCCTTCTTGGTCATGTCAAAGGATTCTTAACTACCCTTTGGTCCATTAAGAACTTGTTATTTATTTCCTTAATGATTATTATGACATGCTATCTTGTTTGATTAATGGTATGCTCTGCTTACTTATAGTTGTTTAAACCTCCTTGATGAAATCTCCTTTGAAGTATTGACTGTCTAGTTTAAATCAGAGAGGTCTTGTTTTGATCTTGCCCTCTGCCTACACTTGCAGACTTATTTCAAAGTTCTCATGAGTTTGAATGTGTTTTTTAGGAGTTTCCTATCCACATTTTGAGCTGTTGGTTTGTATTACATGTGTTCTCAACCACTGAAGGTGATTTTCCCAAAGTTAGAGGGTCTTATACTTCTATGAATCACCTGATTGTTTATTTTCTACATTGTTATAGCATCATTTTTCACCCTCATGTGATTCATGATTGTCTCTATGGCCTTGGGCACCCATTCCCACAGACTTGAAAAAAATTCATAAAAAACAGTGTTAAAAATCCCATAGGTGGGTATGCCCAGACTTTTTCGTGTGTATACGCGAGTCCACATGTACTTTTCCACGTATGCCATTAAAATCATTAAAAATATATACAAATTCCATATTTTCGGGCTGGGTTGATGGTTACTCCAGTAGTTCAACCACCCCAGTATGTGGCCAACTATTTTCAACTGATTGAAACTACTTTGAGGGAGTATAAAAGCCCCTCATGTGTATGGCCTAAGGGAGAGAGAAATTTTATAGATATTATAATTAAGAATCCCACTAAGTTCACTCGCGGCTCTCCCGCGACTTTCCTGCATTTTTACAGAAAAACCTTGTTTCCGAGATGTTCATTAGTTTATATGCCATCTCGAAAGTGCACAAGTCTTGAAAGTATCTTAGCGAGGCAAGGGCGGGACTAACTGACGACGAGCCACTTTTGAAGATCGTGGGAAGGAGTGGAAGGATTCAGGTGATCTCTCCACTTTTTATTTTTGTACATGCTGCTCGCAATAATGAAGAACCATCTTGTTCTTGAACTTATGTGTTAATATCTATTTGCATATGTGAAAAGATTGATTATTAAGCATTTATTATTGTTTATATAATGTTTCACATGGATTACACTAACATTTAGGAGAAATATATGCTGTACAACTAGGTTTTCGTGCATGTTCTTTCTTGTTTTCTAGGTTGAAGAGGAAGAAGGGTTGCTGGGGGTTTGGACCCCGCGGGATCTACATCGAACGTAGGACTACGGGTGAGTTCTACTATCATTGTTATCTAGTTTTTAGCATTTAAGTGTGGTTGTGTGTGAGTCCTTCTGAATAGCATGCCCTGATCTGTGGAGGTTTTGACCCAACAAACCTCTAGGGTGTTTTTCCCCGAAACAGAACTGGCGACTCCACTGGGGATCACATTCTTGTGATTCCCCTGTTGGGTGGTTTCAGCTGTTTGAAAGGTTTCCAACAGTTTTAACTATTATTTCCAGTCCAATCAACTTTTTCTCAGTCAGACTGAAGACTTGGTCCTTTATCCAAGCTTAATCTTTTTTGTTTTTCATTATTTACCTTTCTATACGCGAGTTTGTTTACACACAGACACGTATACACGCAGTTTGCTTCAAAGGAAGTCGCGTATACGCGAGTTTCCTTTGACACAGTCGCGTATGCACGCTTGTTTCAAAACTGACAAGTAGCGTATGCCTGGGTAAATTTTGAATTTTTTGATTTCTTGGCTTTTTAGTCTTGTATTCCTGTGGAGACCTGTTCCTGCAGTGTCTTTAGAGTCTTTAGATTGTGTCGGTAGTAGTTATTGGTCTTTTTTCTCTCTTGGTTGAAAACTGGCTTATTAGGCAAATCTTGTTTTTAGTGCTTGCATTTCTGGTCTGAGTACCAAGATCTCTTTCTGGAGATTCTTGGCTATTCTGCTTCATCAGGACAGAGAGCCTCTGCTCATTTACTCTTTCCTACCTTTGTGTTTTGCTTTACGCTTCGATTTTTGCCCATATTTTTGGTTGGTTTTCTTGAGTTCATTTGACTAGGTCTTGTTGCAATTTTTGAAGAGTCTTTCTTGATTCTTTGAAGTTTTTGTTTGCTGCAAGGTTGTACTATTCTTTTGGGCTGAGTTACTGAGTTTCTTGTCTTCTTTTGCTCATATAAATCTTGCTACTAAGTGGCACTATAAGATTTGGAGCGTTTTTGAAGTTTTTCTTGAAATTCAGAGTTGTTTGGCCTGGTAATTGGATAGTTTTCTTGGTCTCTTCGAGCTCTTCTTTTTATAAAATTCAAAAGCTCAAAAAACATTTTGTTTTGTCATTTGCTTTTGTTTTGCATTTTTGTTTTCGTTTCGTTACATCTTTTGAAGCTTTGTTGAGATTTCTTGCCTTTGGTTTTTGACTTGATTTTGGAAAGGAATTGTCATTGGTTTCTTCCTCTTGTTTCAAGCGATTTTGGTGTCTTTATACTAAGAGTTTCTGATTTTGGGAACTAGCTTTGTGGACAACCAAAAAGTGATAAAACTGAAGGATCTTTGGGAAATTTCTCTCTGCTTTAGTAGATTTTGCATCTTAGAATTTGCATGCTCTTAGTTATTTGCATTAGGTGCACTTAAGCATTTAGTCTTTTTCATAGTTTTTGTGAGTGTGAAGTTTGTTATCTGAAAATAATGTTTTTTTTAGTCTCGTAGAACCTTTGTAGAAATTTATTTTCATCGAAAGGCAATTACTGCATTTGCATGTAGTTTGGTTTTTATTAATTTCTTTTCTGCGTCACAAAACACCACAAGTTTCATTTCCGTATCCCTTTGACTTAATATAACAGCCGATTAAAATAAGCGCTATAATTTAAAAGCAACTAGCAAGTTTTTATTAAGTGTCATACACCAACTAGCTAGGTTGTAGGGCCTTGGATTAGGTGAGTGGAGAGCTAACTCTCCAAGGCCGCTCAAACAAAACATAGAAGTTGATTAATTGAGCGAAATCCAACTCCGTTAGGTGGACCGGGAAAGCTCTCCTCCAGAGAGTCAAGCGCGAGGGGAAGTGAAGGCCGAGAAGAGAGATACCCCCTCTCTAATTTGCTGGATCTAACCTCAAGACCGTTCCGCCCGGCTTCTGACATGGATTGGTGCCCATAGTTGCCATTCCTAGGTTCCACATAGGTGACTGCGGGGGGGAATACCCGTGGTACCTGAGGCAGACGTCGTATCACTTCCAGCAGTACTTCTGGGGGGTGCCCTTGCGAAGCTTGGGTACTTGTGCCGGAAAAGGTTGTTGTTAGGAGGTCGTTGTAACTGTTTCTGTTACCTTCGCTAGTAGGCCCGGGCCGTAATTATCCCAGACTACTTTCGGGAGGTCCTATATTTCACTTTCTTGTATTTTGGTGTCCGGTCCTAATCACCCGGAGCGGAAATACCTGAAGGTTGTTTGCTTGATTGTATCTCAGGGATTTTTTGTAGTGAGTGCTCTTTGCTCCTAGCTTGCCTAGCTTTATACTTTTTTGAGTCTAATTAAAATTTGTTAAAGTGGCTGATCAAGCACCTCGTCGATCGAGGAGAATCCGGGGGTTATCTCCCGAGAGTCTAGAGCCTTCTTCAAGAAGGCGTAGGAGTAATTTAGCAGGTGAGTATCACCCTGTGGCGTCTGACGCAGTGGAGAGAGATCCTCCACAAGGGATTGAAGGTTTCGTAGCTGGTTCTGGTGTTGGTTCCGAGAGGAGCGCTCCGCTCACCTCGAGAGTCTTATTTCCGCAGGAAGAAGAAGTACAAGTAGAGGAAGTGTCTCAACCCTCTGAGTCACTTCCATCTCCTCTTCCTCCTGATTATCCATTCGTTGTTGAATACATCGGACCTGAGTCAGAGAGACCAGAAGATCCTCCGTATTATTCATACCTTTCGATGGCCACGACTGGGAACGCGGCTTCTGCTGTGAGTGCTGCAGGCATTCAGACTCCTGCTTCTGTTGAAGGAGGAGGCACTATTGCTATATCTTCAATTTCTTCTAGTACTGTTGTGTTTGGCTCTGGTTTCACCCAAGCACATGCTTCTCAATCTAGTCCCTTTTGTTTTGGAATGCCCACTAGTGGGATTCCTTCTTTTTCCTTTTCCGCTGCTGCAGCTGCATCTACACCCATGTCTTCCATGGCTAGTGGATCAGCTTCTTTTCAAGGGTTCCCCTTCGGAACTGGGCATATTCCTAGTTCGAATCCTTCTTTAGGGTCCTTTCCGTTTACTTCTCAGACTCGGAGTTTCAACCCTTGGTCTGGAGGTCAGAATTCGACCACTTTTACAGGTTGGAACCCTGTATTCACTACAGCGGGGGCAGGGAATCAGTTTTACGCTGGTCACCAAGGGAATGCTTATTTCCCTTCATCGAGTGCTTATCAGACCTTTTCCCCTCTTTCTAATGCCTGGAACCCCTATCAGGGGCTTTCCTCTTCATTCAATACTTCAGGAGGGGGAACTGGTCCGGTCTTTGGTAACTCTGCATTGGGAGGAGGTTCTTCTCCTTTTTCTACGAGTTCTTTCTGGAAACCTGGTGCCTCATCAAATCCAGGGTATTCTTTTCAGAATGTAGGGAATTCATCCCATCAAGGATGGAATCCTCAGGCTCCGCCTCGTTTACCTTTTCTGGCAACGTTAAACTTGCCAGATCTGTCGAAATTGACGAATGATCCGATCCGGTACAGTCCGGGGTGGCCTCCGGTTCCCACCAAACTTCCTTCAGACATTCCAAAGTTTGAAGGTAAGAATGGAGAGGATCCGGCTGATCACATCACCACCTTCCATTTATGGTGTTCTTCTAACTCCTTGATCGATGATTCGATTAGGTTGAGATTGTTTCAATGCACCCTAATTGGAAACGCTGCCAAATGGTATATTGAGCTAACTGGGGGCATTTTTGCTACATTTGGAGATCTGGCTGTTACATTTCTAAATCATTTCCAGTTTCTAGTCTGTTATGACACCGGGACTGAACTCCTAGCTAATTTTAAACAGGACGACGCAACCCACATTTCTGACCATATTCAGGAATGGCGGAGAAGGAAGAGGCTTATTAAAGCTCATATTCCAGGAGAATTCCTTTTGGAATGGTTTTTGAAATCTCTACAAATATTTCTAAAGATGTATCCCTGTCTGGGGTATTTTCTGAGGAACAGGCCATTTTTAGGGCCCAGCAGCTGGAACTGATATATTCTCAGTCTGGGGTCCTTCATAAATATTTTCCCAATGCTCCTCGCTCCAAATTAGATTTATCCAAGACTAAGCCTGGTCCTCATGGTGATGGACTTATTGGGTCGATCAATAGTGGTGCAGCTAACCTGCTTACTCAATTGCAACAGTTGTCTATACAATCTGCTCCTTCTGGTCAGGTTGTGCCTGCTGAGTCATCGCCTTCCCAATATTTGTCGGTTAATGCCATCCAAACTTCCGATCCCAAAGGAAATCAACAATCCGAAGGGAAGAAGAAAGGACGGAATAATAAGAAAAAGGGAAAGAATGGGAAGGGTAATGCGAATAAAACCAACGAGCATGTTGGTGAGGGTCCAAAGGATAAAAAGAAAGTGAAGTTTCCATGCAAGTTATGTACTGGAGACCATCTTACTCACCTTTGCCCTAAAATTCAAGATGCGCAGCGCTTGTTAGCTCAGCAGGGTTCTTCCAGTTCCCAGGCTGTGTTGACAAACCCTTTTCCCCAAGGGCAACAGCTAGTTGTTGGTGCGAATCAAAATACTGGGGCTTCCTCTGGGGGCACCCAGGAAGGGGAAATTCCATCAAACATATACATGATGAGTGCTCACGTGGATGTCGCTACGAGATCCCATGATTATGGCGAAGAAGAGTCTTCGAAAGCTAAGGGTGCTCCTGATGCTACTGAGCCGCTTCATATTACGAGGCCTACTGTTGAGCCTATACCTCGGATGCCCAAAGCATCTACTAAGCGTACGATGATTAATCCAAATGCTAGGGCTGCCCAGAACTACTCTATTGTGGAAGATCTGGCGCAAAGTCCTTGTGCCATGTCGGCTCTTGAGGTGCTCCAGTCTTGTCCGGCTCAGCGCAGTGCTCTGCTCACTGCTCTTGGGGATGTCGATCCAAAGAACTCTCTTATGATTACTTTCGATATGACTAATTTTAAAAAGAGACTCCCCCATCATATGGCTTTTCATATTAAATCATCGTACCGGAAATGCAATATTTTCCAGACGGTCGTTGATGAGGGTGCTTCCACTTGTGTGATGTCTCTCACATGTTGGAAGGGAATTGGATCTCCCGTAGCTGTTCCATCTGCTACTCTTCTGACTACGTTTGATGGTCATTCTCACAGACCGCATGGTATTGTCCCAGCTTTGCCCATCTGTGTTGGGGGAAAAACTGTAAATATAGAGGTTGAGATAGTTGATGCAAGCTTGGACTACAACCTTCTGTTGGGGAGAAACTGGATTTATGAGATGGATGCCATTGCTTCTTCATTATTTCGGATTATTTGTTTCCCTCACGAAGGGAGGATTTTTACAGTGGACCAACTGGACTGTCCTCCTGTAGACCTGAATGCATCTACTGACTCAACTATTCCAAAGTTGGATAATACTAAGGCGCCTGTTGAGAATTTAGGGGTTGGAATGTATTCTTCCTTGATGGGTACTTTTGATATTACACCTCCTATGGTTCATATAAATGAAATTTCATCCTCCAGGGCTCCTCTTCGAAGAGAGTTCTTCAGAACTCATTATTTTTCGGACCCTTGGACCTTACCTTCCCCTACCGCCACATTAGTGGAAGTTCAAGTGGGTGGAATGGAATTTCCTATGTTTGTAGCTGAGATTGCTTATCAGTCTATTATTGACTCTGCAGAGTCCATCCCAACTCCTCTTTCACCGGAAGAGTTGGATGGAGATGTGGCTCCAGCTTAGACACTTAGTTCTTCTTCTGCCCAGGATTTCCTTGATTCCACTCTTCCATCTAAAGAGGCCATCCTGGAAGCTATGACTAGTATAGATAGACCGTGGGATGATTTGCATCATCGGTCTTAATTTTTACCTGATTTGAGCGAAGTTGAAACGAGTTTTCCAAGTCCTCCGTCTCCTGGTCCTGTTCGCCCAATCCTGAACCCTTTAGCACCAACACAGGTATATGCTGAAGGGAACATGGCTGTGATTTCTCCAATTATCCCGGTGAACATTTCCAGGGATCCCAATGTTATTGAGAATGTCTTCATCAGAGCTGAATGTTCCCCTGAAGAGATTCAGATTTACACCGATCTCTTTAAAGAGTATAGGGATGTATTCGCTTGGTATTATGAGGAAATGCCTGGTATAGATCCATCTATTGTCCAGCATGAGATCAAGACTTACGAAAACACTAAGCTTGTGAGGCAAAAACTTCGTCCGGTCAATCCTAGGAAGGCAGCAGCTATCAAAGCTGAGGTGGAGAAGCTGCTTAAGGCGGGATTCATTTTCCCTGTTCCTTTGACTGAATGGGTTTCAAACCCTGTTCCCGTAGATAAAAAACAAGGAACAATTCGAGTTTGCATTGATTTCAGAGACCTTAATAAAGCATGTCCTAAAGATAATTACCCCACACCATTTATAGATCAAATCATTGATGAGTGTGCCGGTGATGAGATTTTCTCCTTCATGGACGGTTTCTCTGGATATAATCAGATTACTATCCGTCCTGAAGATCAGCATAAGACTGCCTTTATTTGTCCCTGGGGTACGTTTTCTTACAAGAAGATGCCTTTTGGTCTTAAAAATGTTGGGGCTACGTTTCAGCGGGCCATGTCATATGCCTTCCACGACATCAAACAGATTATCGAGGCATATTTGGATGATTTAGCTGCTCATTCTCGAAAGAGGATGGATCATCCTGCTCACCTCCGTCAAGTATTTGAACGATGTCGTTTCTACAAGATTAGGTTGAATCCGAATAAGTGCGTTTTCGCGGTTACATCCGGTCGGTTATTGGGATTTATTGTGTCTAGGGAAGGGATTACGGTAGATCCCTTCAAGGTTGAGGCAATACTTCGGTTGCCTCCCCCGTCCTCTATTCGTCAACTTCAAAGTCTACAAGGAAAGGCTAATTTTCTTCGGAGATTTATCGTAAATTATGCTGAAGTTACCAAGGGATTTATGAGATTGTTGAAGAAGGGAGTTCCATTTCTTTGGAATGACTTCGATCAACGCTCATTCGATGCTTTGAAAAAAGCATTGACCTCTGCTCCTTTATTGAGTCCACCTGATTATAGCAGGGATTTCCTTTTGTATCTTGCAGCAACAGAATCTACTATTGGTATGGTTCTGGTTCAGGAGGATGATGCTCTTGCAGAGCATGTTATTTACTATCTTAGTCGAGGATTGGTAGGACCTGAACTCCGGTACACTCCGATAGAAAAGTTAGCTTTAGCAGCAGTTCATGCTGTGCAGCGACTCCGACATTACATTATTCTACGAAAAACTTATGTTTTGGCAGCAGCCAATCCATTTTAGTTTGTCCTCAGTAGGCGAGTGATTGGGGGAAAATACAATAGATGGATTGTGATTTTGCAGGAATTTGATCTTGAGTTTATGTCTACCAAGTCCAAGAAATCATTGGTTTTCGCAGAATTGATCTCCGAGTTTCCCCGTGGGGAAGAAATGATCTATGATGAATCCTTCCCGGATGAACATTTGTTTCTTATCTCTCCACAGGATCCTTGGTATGGAGATATAATTGTGTATCTTCAGACTACGAAGTTTCCCTCTACTTTTTCGAAAGATGAGCGCCGTAAGTTGCGTCACTTGGCTAAGAATTACTTGATCATTGGTGATGCTTTATACCATCGAGGGGTTGATTCAATCCTGAGACATTGCTTAACTCTCGAAGAAGCTGAGGCTGTGCTGAATGATTGCCACAGTGGAGCTTGTGGTGGTCATTTATCTGGGCTTGCTACAGCCCAAAAGATCTTGCGTGCTGGGTACTTTTGGCCTTCGATTTTCAAGGATTGTATGGATTCGGTCAAAAAGTGTCATCCATGTCAAGTTTATACTCGAAAAATGCGCGCTCATCCAGCTCCATTTTTTCCAGTCATTACTGTCGGTCCCTTTACAAAGTGGGGTATTGATTATACTACTTGTAACCCGCCTTCGGCTAAAGGTCACAAGTACATTATTGTAGCAATAGACTACTTTACAAAGTGGGTCGAGGCTATGCCTACTTTTGGGAATGATGGTGAGACTGCAGCTCTTTTCCTTTTCAACCAGGTTATCGCTCGTTTTGGTATTCCTAGAGAGATTGTCACTGATCATGGCAATCATTTTCAGAATAGTATGATGGCTGAGTTGGCTCTCAAATTGGGTTTCCGGCAGGAGCATTCATCTCCGTATTATCCTCAAGCCAATGGGCAAGTGGAAGCCGTGAATAAATCCTTGAAGACAATTCTTCAAAGGAAAATCGATAAAGCTAGATCCAACTGGCATATTATGCTATATCCTGCACTTTGGGCATACAGGATGTCAGTGAAAACTGCAACTGGCTTTACTCCGTTTCAGCTAGTGCACGGGTTGGAATCCGTATTTCCCATTGAATGTGAGATTCCTTCTCTTAAGTTAGTTGTTGAACTTCTTCCTGACACTTCTAGTCTTGAAGAACGTCTCCTTCATCTGGAACATCTCGATGAGCAGCGTCGGGATGCCGCCACGATGAATGAAGCACATAAAAACTGAGTTAAAGTTTAGTACGATAAGGCGGTCAAGCCTAGGGTTTTTTCGGAAGGTGACCTTGTTTTGGTCTATGCCCAAGAAAAATATGCCCCGGGGGCAGGAAATTTTAAGTCTATGTGGTATGGCCCCTTCATCGTTAAAAAATTCCTTAAAAAAGGAGCATATACCTTGGTTGATTTTGAAGGAAACGAGTTGCCGGAGCCTAGAAATGGGCTCTATTTGAAAAAGTATTATGCCTAGGCTTCGGCTTGACATTTTGCTTTTGTATATAGTAGTTTTGCTTTGTACATATCTGGTTGTTTTTCGATTTTTGATGGGATGGTGATGTTTTTGATCTGCTTTGGCAGGTTGTGTCGGATGTCATGAGTCATTTTGGTTTCGCCGATGGTGCTAGTAGACACACCCGGAACTTAGCTTCCGCGGCTTGGGTGCTTCATTATCCATCCGGTCAGCTGTTAGTATCAAGAGGGGTCTGCATTGGTCCCGCTTCCAATAATATAGCAGAATACACTGCAGTTGTTTATCTACTCTCGGAGGCAATATCTTTGGGTGTTGATTCGTTGGTAGTTTTCTTGGACTCTCAGCTGGTGGTGTCACAGTTGAACAATACTTATCGGGTTCGAGATCCATTTTTACTCCGGTTTTTCTTGAGGGTACGTTTGTTACAAAGATCATTTCATTTTTTAACTTTCATTCATATTCCTCGAGCTGACAATTGGATGGCAGACTCATTAGCTAATCAAGCAATTGATTGGCATATTAATCATTCCATACAATAAAATTTAATCATCAAAAGCATCATACATTTTTATACATTTGTCACATCACATCAAACATCGCTGTATATATATCATCAGAGTGTTCAAAACTATACAAAATTTGGATTCATAAGTCATACAAAAAATTTGGGCTTATGCCCGATCATGTTCAGTCTCAAAAAATATACAGTCATCTGATACATCATATCTATCTACTCCTGAGGTCCCTGCCCAGAAGTTGTGTTCCTATAGAACACGATCGCAGTGGCGACTCGGCGGAATAACCGTACCCAGTCACGGGGTACTCCTACCACCCGTCTCTGGATGGCTTCAGGCAGATCTTCCACTGCAGCCATAGGTACTTGGCGGGTTAACCCCTCCAAGTTCCTCTGTACAGCCTGGAGGGTCCTGTCTGGATCTACTATATCTGCCTCGCCTCTACGACGCTTATGTCGTGAGTAACCCTCAGGTCGAACTGGTCCAATATCTGTATCATGATCATTATAAAATTGTAAGTCATCTTGAATCCAATCAAAAAAATGTTTGTTTTCCACATTTTTCCATACATATTGAAAAAATCCAAAAAAAATATATAAGTCAAAAAATTGCAAACTTACCGACTGTGCCCCATGCTGCGCCTGGTGGAAGGACAAGGTCTGGATCGCCTCGGAAATCCATCCCGGCATAGGGATAGTCTTCCACAGTGCTGATTTGTTCTCCCCACCAAAGGAAGAACTCATCATCCCAAGTGGTTTGGGGAACTTCACTTCCCCCAATCTCTTCATCAAGTCAGCCCATCGGGCAATTCTTGGATCTCTAGGGCTGCTGATAGAAGAGATCACTTTGGGTCTCAGCCCAGGAATCTTCTCAAAGAAGAATGTCATCAAGATTGTACCATATCCAAAATGTTTTGTCTTTACTTTTCGGATAGAAGTCAATTGTTGCTTCATGTTCATCAATAGAGCTGTGCACCAATCATATAAATGAGTTAAGCATTCCACTGCTATACTCATTTGAGTCCTGGATGCCTGGTGTAGGGAAGCAGATCCCGCTACCCTGCCAATGGTAAAAAGGAGGATTTTCATGTGCAAGTCTCTTAAATCTTTGATAGCAATTTGAGTTCCAACCTTCTTGGAACCCTCTACGCAGTAGACGTGGATGTAATCTTCCACGGTTAGCCCTCCCAAAGGCTTACCATGCAAGTCTACTGGCTCCCCCCTCCGGGAGAGTCCAGTAATAAAATAGATATCTTCCACCTCGATGCGTATGGGCATTTGATCTATTATGAAGCAGTCTTCTTCCGGTTCCCAATAGTTCACAAGCATTTCGAGCAACCGGACATTACTCTTCATATTTGGCATTTTGAAAAACTTGAGCAATCCACAATTTCGGAGAATATTTAGTGATACTTGGTCCTGCATGACTTCATTGTCAATGGCACTGTGTTCACGCTCTCTCCAAGATATAGTCATCCTGCAAAAATTCAATAATTTGTTCATTAGCTACGCATTTTTTCATTTTGGGTTGCGCACACGCGACTTTCTTTGTGCACAGTCGCGTATATACGCGACTTGGTCATTATAAACCCACGTATGCGCAAACCCGTGATTTTAAACAAATGGTTCTACGGTGAAAATTCCTAATTTTTAACTTATGAACGGACAAAATGAATAACAAGGATGAATTAAGAGCTTACCTAACAAATTCGGTGAAATTTGACGGTCGATTGCTCCTATTTTGACGAAAGAGGCTTTTTCTCCAGAGCACTTTTTCCCAAATCAGCAATGTAACAATGAACCAAATATGAGGTAACTTGTGTATTTATGCCCAAAATTGAAATTTTTTTGCAAAAATTTGTTATGCTTATTTTTTCAATCTATCTTAAGCTGCATAATCCGGATGCTTGGAAGTGCCCAGATTGGTATATTTTCAGGTACATTTTGACGAATTTGAGATTTTTCCCGGTTTTTGATCCATGACTGCTGACCCGTCATGGCAGGTAGATGATCTTCACTGGCATATAGGTTAGGGAATCCACTTTCCGTTGCATTTTGCATACTAGCCTCCATTCTGATCACTTGCCATAGGGTCGATCCCATCAGGTCATGAGTATTACACCCATTTCACTCACCGATTATTTAATCATGACTTGGTGGTAGAGCCTTCCTTTACATGGGCTTCCTAGTTAGTTCCTCGCTATCACTTGTTGCCCATGCTGCGTTTTATGTAGGCTCGGGAGTCCTTTTTAGTCCCGCCATGACTTATGTGTTGAAGCTTCATTCTTCTTCTTCCTCACTATCATTTTTCTGGCTATTACCCTAGAGGCTCCCTGGTGTTGTTGAGTTGTATTACTGCATTGCATATTGGCTCCTTGTTTATCCTGGCCTTTAGCCGGCTTCATTTTGGACTCAATGTTTAAGCCAACTTTTGACCTTGACTGTCTGTACAAGTTAACCATTGCATGCACTTAGCTATCGCGACTTGACACCCTTTTACCTATGAATGGAACATTCCTCTGAGTATCGCTTACTAGTTTCCGCCACCTTGCATTGAGCATAGGATCATTCCAATCCCAGGAACTAGTGCATCTGTTTCTTGATACTCGTTCTATCCATTGTACCATAGCATTCTTTTATTCCTTTTCAGGCTTATTATATGAAAAAGACAAAAAAATCAAATATAACAAAAAGAGCGGGAACGGGATGTAACTTCGTAATTTGATGGCAGTACAGTGTCAGTTTGTCGCCCTTGAACAAAGCATATACACTTATATATTTCCTCCATTTGGGATGGTTTTAGTTTTTGACCTAGGTTCAGCCTTTGCCTTGTTTCACTGGTCAGTCCTCCCCCGGTTGGTTATCTCTTCCAATCATATGGAGAGTTTGTTTTGCCTCCTGCATAACAGACTTATACAGTGTCACTTTTTACTGCCATGGTCATCACGAGTCATGCTTTTGTTCAAGGGAAGTCTAACCTGAGTCGGCCATTCTGCGGTGTCTCTTGACTCATTATTCAGTCGGCCTTCCCGGTCTTGTCAGTATCATGTTCTATCACATCAGATGTTTTGGTCTTCTGCTCGTGCTGGTTTGAGAAGGTCCCCATTGACTTCTTGCCGGCGGGTTTGTCTCTTATCGAATACGACACATTGCTCTGAGAGCAAGCCTAGAGCCGCACCTTGGGCCTATTTCCATCATTGATAGGTGACCTCGTGCTCAGCATTTGATCATCATCATGGGTCTTTGACTGAGTGGTTTCCCCCGTGTTCGACGTCAGCACACATTATCACACTTGGGATTCGTGCAGTACCTTGATTTCCATTTGACCCTATCGGTGGATTTCTCACCTCTGTGTCAGCTTTCATTATTGGTTGGTTCAGAGGGTTTCTTCCATGCGCTAGCTTCATCTTGTGCATGTCGGAAACGTACTTCGGTTTTGGTTCCATCACTCTACTTCATCCGATTCCTTCCAAATCTTGGCCTACGGGTTACACTCGCGCTGGACTGATGTGGGATGCCTTAATGCCTTCCTTCCAGCAGATCTTTTCCCATCGACTCCAACTCATTGCTCTGGGAATAAGGTCTAGAGTCTTTTTGTCAGTACCTTAGGGTTTGCAGTCATCAGTGGCAGACTCTTCACTATCGACAGTGGGGATTCATCATTGCCTTCTGATTGGTAGATTCTTTCAAGTGTTCGACTTCAACTCATTCATTCGCACTTGTTAGATTGTACTGGGGCACCTTGACACTCATTTTCATTATTGGTGGGTTGTCTCGCGTTGGTTAATGGTATACATTATTGACCGGTAATCCAACGATTTCTCACATGGTCGACTTCAGCTCATTTATTCCCATTGTGTAGAATTGTGCCATAGTGATCGGTGAAGACCTCGGGTTGCATCAGCATTCCATGGTTCACTTTTGACAGTCCATTCAGTTTCTGCCAGTGATGTCATTCACCCTTATATGTTGCAGTGTCAGTACAGTAGCATCCTATATGTTGGCTCACGAGTTGCGTGATTGTACCATTTAGTCCACCTTTTATGATTTGGAACTTGGAGATTCAGTTACTTATATGATCAGACATCCAGTTTCAGCATCATTGATCAACTTTCTATATGTGATACTTAGACATTGATTCTGACTTGTACTTCCGGGCCATGCTCAGATGATTCATTGTGTACTTTCAGTTCAGCTATACTTGTATACATTTTGGATCTATTATGTACTTTCGATATGATGTATTTTTGACTGAGCATGGGTATGCCCACCTCAGCATGAGTTGACTCTCTATTTTCTTTCATTGGTTTTTGGCAGGCTGAAATCTGGTGAAGTCCTCTCTTGTCCTTGCGAATTTATTTCTATGTGCATAATACATTTCGGCCATCATGTACCCCTTCTATCCTCATATATTAGGGGGCATCTGTTATAGCATCATTTTTCACCCTCATGTGATTCATGATTGTCTCTATGGCCTTGGGCACCCATTCCCACAGACTTGAACAAAATTCATAAAAGACAGTGTTAAAAATCCCATACACGGGTATGCCCAGGCTTTTCCGTGTGTATACGCGAGTCCACATGTACTTTTCTGTGTATGCCATTAAAATTATTAAAAAATATATAAAAATTTCCTATTTTTGGGCTGGGTTGATGGTTACTCCAGTAGTTCAACCACCCTAGTACGTGGCCAACTGTTTCCAACTGATTGAAACTACTTTGAGGGAGTATAAAAGCCTCTCATGTGTATGTCCTAAGGGAGAGAGAAATTTTATAGATATTATACTCTGTTGGAATCCCAATTCAAGTCTGAATTCCCGTGCCTCCTGCACTTTCCCAGATTTTTACAGGAAACCCTTGTTTCCTGGAGATGTTCATTAGTTTATATGCCATCTCGAGTGCACAAGTCTTGAAAGTATCTTAGCGAGTCAAGGGTGGGACAGATCTAGACGACGGTCTGTTTGAAGATCGTGGAAGGATTCAGGTGATCTCTCCACTTTTTACTACTGTACATGCTGTTCGCAATAATGAAGAACCATCTTGTTCCTGAACTTATGTGTTAATGTCTATTTGCATATGTGAAAAGATTATTATTTAAGCATTTATTATGGTTTATATAATGTTTCACATGGATTACACTAACGTTTAGGAGAAATATATGCTGTACAACTAGGTTTCCGTGCATGTTCTTTCTTTTTTTCCAGGTTAAGGCGGAAGAAGGGTTGCTAGGGGTTTGGACCCCGCGGGATCTACATCGAACGTAGGACTACGCGTGAGTTCTACCATCGTTGTTATCTAGTTTTTAGCATACAAGGGTGGTTGTGTGTGAGTCCTTCTGAATAGCATGCCCTGATCTGTGGAGGTTTTGACCCAACAAACCTCTAGGGTGTTTTTTCCCGAAACATACATTTATTAGCTTGAGTTTCATTCATAGTTATTAATGGTTAGCCCTACCACATGAATGCTTTGAATTTAAACTATTTATGCCTAAAATCTCTTTGTCTTGCACAACTTGATGTTCATTTCACTTCATAAACCACCTAAAATATCCATTCACTATACTAAATCGGCCTTGCAGTACACCCTACCCATTGTCTTGACATCCTTGGCTTACATTTGACCCCATACCCCATTTGATCTCATTTTCTTGTTATATTTTGATCCACTTGATCAGTTTTACCTCCAAACAAATGAAAAACAAACAAACAAACACACTTAACAACTAGCCTAAAATCTAAACAAACTAAGAAAACAAGCTCACATCCTTCACTTCATTAGAGGGATCCCTCTTTGAGTCCAGGAAGGCTAGGTCCTAGGGCTCCAAAGATTGGTTTGATGTTACTCTGTCATTTGGTCTGCCAATATTCCAAATCACGGGAACCTAACATAATGGCGATCACGGTGGAAATTTTCTGAGTTCATATCAATCTGAACATCTTTCAAGGCTCATGGAAAGCCCCTCTTGAACTAAGCACACTATACTATTGAGCCACCTCATCGCCACAATAACATAATGGCGATCGCAGTGGGACTTTTCTGAGTTAGTGACAAAGTAAGTATACCTTAGAACTTCATAAATCCCTTGACTCAAGAATATCTAGTGATTATCAGCCACCTCATCGCCACACTAACATAATGGCGATTATGGTGAGACTCTCTGAGTTCACGACTGTCTAGAAAACTATTGTTGACTCGTTAGTCCTTTAGATTAAATCAGAAAATCAGCTGATGAAGCCATTAGAATAAACTCTCTTTGTTCCATCACCTTAGCTAAGTGCTGAAAACAATTTTAGGACACTCTTACAAATCAGAATGCACATTAAAAAACTTAGAAATAACCCCAAAAAACATTTTTTTTTAGATTGGCTATTCATATCAGTTTTGGTGGTGGATAATAGATCATATATTTTGTAAAAACCAAACCAAAATCCACCTGGTGACTCCACTAGCCTCCAGTAGGCCTTTTTGAAAACTTTTCTAAGCTTCCATAAAATATTATAAGACTGCTTTACAAATAGCTTGAAAAGTCTAAGAAGTCTTAATCATACACTGAGCTAGTTTGACAAAACTTAGAGAAGACAAGTTGTTGAAAACATTCATAACTTTCAGTCTCTCTAAATTTTGAATCTGAAATATAGCTTCACGAATAATTCATACCAGATCTCATCCAAACCCGAATCCTCCTACCATAGTTGATAACCCAGAAAATATTTTGTGGAAAAATTCTAAAACTAGAAATTTAACTACCGATAGGAGCCTTCATAGAGCAAACTCTGTACCTGAAAATATTACATCCTTGCCAGACCAAACTTTTGACTTGCACCATACAAGAAATCTTTTTAGAACCAAGTCACAGACTAGCTTTGACCATTCCGATATTGAGCCCTTAGACTTGCAACATAGTTCTAGCAGAGAAGCATCTCCTACTACTCCACCTGATTTTCAGCTCCTCCACCACTTTAGCTCTTTCCATCCCAAGTCTACTCAAAATCAGTTTTACGATCCAAGCACTTCTAACACTCCTTCTCACAAAACCTCTGTGCAAATCACTTCATCTCACATACCAAATCCTCCACTTGTAAATTTACCAGTACTACCCATCATGGCAGCATGGTATGCACCCCTAGTGTTACCTCAACCTTTGGCACCTTTTTCAAATGACTATCAGTCTAGGATCCCACACTTCACCGGGGCCGAATCTACTACTGCCCAACAACATGTAGATAGAATGAATGATACTTTTGATTACATGGAATTTGATGAAGAAACCATGAAGATGAGAATGTTTTCTGAAAGCCTAGGAGGTGAAGCTAAAAAATGGTTTAAAGGTTTAACTCCTCATAGCATACATGATCTCCCGTCATTGTACCAAAATTTCATTAAAAAATGGGAAATCGAGAAAAACCCACTTCAAGTCCTCTCTGAATATAATAATATTAAGAGGAACACAGGAGAAAGTGTTTAAGATTATTGTGCCATCTATAACGCTCTCCCACCTAACCTGAAACCTCCACCCGGCTTAGCTCTAGTGAAATTTCTGGAAGGTTTCGATCCGGATATGACATATCATCTAAGAGAAAGAGAACCTAAAACTCTAGAATAAATGCAAAAGGGGGCTATTATTGCGGAAGCAAACCTGGCTGAAAAGAGGGCTAGGATGAGATCAGAAAATAAGGTCACTTACCGAGATGAAACCTTTCCCTCCACATCCTCTTCCGATGCAAAAATATACAAACTGGAAAGAAAAATGGAAAGAATGATGGAAATAATAAGTCTTAGTGATATAACACCTCCTAGGGACAACCAGCCAAACCCACAAATCAGAAACCAGAATCAAAACTTTAGAGGGGACCCACCCCAAATCAAACCGAGAGACAATGATTAGAAAATCAGGCCTCCTTTCCAAGATAACTATCTTGATGAAGGAGAAAGAGACATTGAACATATTGAGGAAAATCATCTAAAACTGATAGGCTCTGATAATGAGGGTGAGCTTTATCTCACGGAAGAAGAACAAGGTTTCTTCTCCTGATACCAAGATGAAACTGACTATGAAGATTTTGAAGACCATGAAATTGGTTTACAAAATACTATAATGGAAGTCCATAGGAAATATGATCTCAGAAATAAGAAGAACCAAGAAAACTCAAAGAAAAACTAGGAAAACTTAAAAAAGAACAATTCATATTATGCTATCAAGAAAACTCCTAAAGCTATTCTTAAAAAACCAGAAAAAAATGCTAATATTATGGCTAAGAAAACTGATCCAAACAAAGACAAAATTAGTCAACCAAACATTGACCCAAACTCTCCCAGTACTTCCACTAAAGTCCCTGAAAAAACCATTTTGAACAAATCTCCACATCAAAATCAAAAGGACAGATCAGTAGAGAACGTAATGGCTAAAAAAACTGATGCAAACATGTCAAAAGCTCAATTACCTTTCAGTTTCGAAGGGGAAATTGTTAAAATCAAAATAAATATGCCCCTAACTGAACAAATAGCTCAAATTTCCTATAAATCCCAGGTTATGAAAATCTTAAACATAGGAAATGATACTGACACCTTGCACTTAGCTGATGACACCCCCGAACTGTTATTTAGACCAAATATGGAAGGAAAGTATCAAGAAGGAACCACTCCTCCTTTTTACATCAGCTTGAATGTACATGACCAGATCCTACATAACACTATGTTGGATTCCGGTGCCTCTCATAATCTCATGCCTAAAGTGATAATGGACAGATTAGGCTTAGAAATAACCAAACCTTACAAAAACTTGTACTCTTTCGATTTGAGTAGAGTCAATTGTTTGGGCCTAATTAAAGACATGTGTGTAAATTTGGCACAAGTCCCAGCTAAACATTTGGTTATGGACATAGTAGTAGCAGACATTCCCTCGAAATATGGAATGCTTTTATCTAGAACCTAGGGGGCTAAACTTCAAGGAAACATTCAGTTAGACATGTCTTATGCTACTATTCCTATTTTCAACCAACTAAGGAGATTATACCGTGAATCACACATGAAATATATGATCAATAGTCAAGATAAACCGGAAAACATATCACTTTATTCCATACATTCAAACATGGATTCCTTCATCTTACACCTAGAAGATGACACTGATGAAAACACATGTGAAACTGAAACCAATTCAAGCACAGTATCATAGCCAGACCAACCTCTGTATGATGAATTTGATACTCAAAATTATCATGACCAGATACACTTGCATTTTGATGGAATAAAACTTGATTCACGAGAAACTAAAACTAAAACTTTGGAAGAAGAAATCATTTTAAATTCTCAAACAAGTGATCTCAACCCAATACAAGAATCAAACACACATTTAAACCTCTCTTCTGATTTAAAGCCACTAAAATATTTGCATAACACAACAATCTTGGGGAACCGGAAGCCAGAAAGCCTTATGTTCTTGCCATATCTTAGCGCTTCACCCTCTAAAGATTGCAATCCTCCAAATGAAATGTTAACCATTGCTAGTACTTCGATAGATCCTAAAAAGATATTCACTAGTTTTGATGATAAGGAAGTTGATGAAAACAATTGTGAAAAACTTGAGCTGTTTAAATTACCTAGGATTTTGTTTCTATATCAGAAATTAATGAATACAAGACTAGACAAGATTCTTCACAATACAAACATATGCCGGAAAATGAATACAAAACACCATAGAAATGCTGTCCTCTCTAGATATCATCCTTTCAAAAAAGAACACAAAAACTCTTGTCAAACATGGTCACTTGAAAAGAAGAAAGCTAAACACAAGTTATGTTTAGATTTTAGAAACATAAATAAACCTCTCATAAACAACAATCATCCCCTTCCAAAAACTGATCATATCATAAGAAAACTAGGAGTTTCTAATCTTGTGGTTTTGAGTGATAATTTTTTAGGATACCATCGAATACTACCACTTCAAATAGATTAGATCAAAGATTTCTTCAAATACACTAGTGGCAACTTCAAGTTCAAACCAATTTGTCCAAAACCAATAAACACCGAAGATGCCCTCAGAAAAGCTATGTTCCTGGTTCTGAATTTCCTTGTCATGATGTACCTTGATGATGTCATCATATGTTTTAAAAATGACAAAGAATATCTACATTATTTGAAAAAGATGTATAGCAAAAGGAGAAGTGGAGATCAAAGGTATAAAGAAGCACAGCAGGAAGACACAGGGTTGTTTAGAGATTCATACATGAATCCTTATGTTATGCTTACAAGAGAAAATTTTCCAAACTTTTCTTTTCAAGAGCTGAGTGGACCAAGAGCATCAGGAGATCCTTATGAAGATAATATTCTCAAGTTCCACCATTTTCAGGAGTTCTAGTTTCAGATTTTTCAATCATTGTACATACCATTTCTTGAAGAAATAAATAAATTTATAAAACATAAAATACAAAAACAATAGAAAAGTAAAAAAGAGGGCAGTTTTAAAACACCATGAAAAGCCCCATGTTCAAAAAATAGTCATGCTGAAAGTGTGCAAGTCTAAATGCCACTACTAGTGCTTAAAAAATATCTTGTTCAGTTATCTAGCCTAATCATGACTGAGCATGTTTTAAATTGATTGCTGATAAGTTAGTGAAAGAGATGATAGTCAAATTGTGTAAGCTTGACTTATCAATGAAAGTAGATTAGGAAAATAATGCTGGTTCCACGCGCTCAAAACAAAACTAAAGAGAAAAAGAGGGATGAAAAACAAATTGTATATCTTGGCCCTGATTTTTCTAAGTTTCATCTTTTACATAAATAATGTTTGTGTGAAGCTTGTTTTTATTCCACAAATGCATGACAAATCAGACCATCTAATCCTGATTTGATCATTTTTCAATTTCATACTTTAGACTAGTGAATGAAATCCTGTCAAACAGCTTAATCTTGACAGTCGATCATAGTATAGGTAGAGAAACAAATGAGTTCATCAGTTTAATCTGAACTCCCACAAGATATAAGGGTAGAATTATATAGTTTTTCCTTTTTCAAAAATATCATGTCAAAGGGTTGCTAATCCAAATGCCCCTAGAGAAGAAAAAATGCTGGGAAAAATAGTTGGGTAGGTAGAGTTGAGGTTGATGCTAATCATGCTATAATTTTTTTTTCAGAAAAGCATCATTTTCAGGAATAGCATCAAGAAAAATAAGAATTTGTGCCAATGGATGAGGAACTGGTCTTCAGAAGCCCGATATCTGTAGTTCTAGACACCTCCTGAAAAGGAGCTACCCTCCCCAAATGGAGCCACTATTAGTCATTAGTATTTTTTTGCATGTTTTGATGACTAGATTCCTGGGCTGAGTTTTCTAGAAGCTAATCTCAAAACTGTCGATTTGTCGTCTAGAAAAAATCTCAAACAAATTTTGTCTTCCTACCCCTCCCTTTCAGCCTATGATGAAAGTGGTCTTTAGTTTTCAGTCTTGGCCTAAATCAGCAAAACCTCCCTGTCTATAGTTGTCATAAGTTTTTCTCTCTACCATCAAAATCCCTTGTTTTTCATACAACCCACTGTCCAACATTTGACAAAGTGTCTACCCCTTTATCCCTGATCATATTGTCATGTGATAACCTACTCATGCCTAAGAAGCCATTCAAGAGCTGTGACAAAGTCTATAGGTCTAGGTGGTGGTGTTTTAGGGAAAACTCCTTGGCAAGACTATCTTAAGCCAAAAACCCTGTTTGTCATCATCATGTCAGCCATCAGTTTCTTCTCATACTACAAGCAACACCCTTATATATCCATAGGTCATACACCATCAAAGAGGTCGCTTTGTTTTGTTTCAATCAAAGCTCAAAAAATTTCAATTCAAGAAGAAATAGTGAAAGAAGTTCCATGACTGAAGAAAAAGGATTATTTCAAGCCCGATTTAATGATACATCAAGAAGGCTCTCCAAGGATCAAAATACATCTATCAATGCATCTCTACAGGGGTGTGTAGATTGATGACAGTAACCAGAGTGTGAGCAAAAGAACACTTCAGGAAAATATTTCATGTTGTGGCATTTACTATTGGAAATCAAAGAAAATACACAATTTAAAGAAAAAAGACCTCCAGGATTCCTCCCTGCAAAGTCAAAACACCAAAGAGGTCAAAAGTCCCCCATCATGGAAAAATATACAAAGCTTGGGAAATTTCTGCATCCAACAACTCAAAATTGCATTTTTTCATTTATTCCAAACATGTGGGCCAGCTCTCAAAATCAGTATCATAAAACCAAGAGTGACAGTCTTTTGGCAAAAGGCCTCTAGCAGACTAGGCATCAGAATGAAAAGTGTAAAAGGGACAGCTGCCTTTTTATCCTACTTTAGCCTAGCCTCTAAAAACATTCAAGGAAAAATTCATCATCAATAGAGCTAAAGGCCAATACCAAGAAAATACTATTTCCAAGATAGACACATTTGACATTTATCAGTTGGAAGTGCATTACCTGCTCATGTTTTTCGCAGTAAGATTCTATAAAAAGGCATGTATCAAAGAAAAGTGGACTAAATGTGAGCTAAGGTTAAGTATTAAGGCCTCCTTCATGATAAGTAGAGGGCCACATATAACTGGTTCAAAGAAACTTTTCAATGGTAGCAGGGATGAAAGAAAACTTTGTGTCTATAGTGTCTTTTTGAGCAGAAGGCAAAAGCACTAAGTTTTCAGGAAGCCTCCTTCATTAATAAGAAAATGGCACTCAATTGGTTTAAAGGTTTTCTGTAAAGGAAAATAACAGTTGTTTAAGGACCTCCATTCATGATAAGTAGAGGGCCTACACAGTGGCTTTAATAAACCTAGGAAATTGCATCTTGCAAGACCTCCTTCACATCATAAACAAAAGATTTACATAATGGTGTTGAGAGGACGCAATAGTGGTGTTTATGAAAGCCTTTTTCAGATGATAAGGACAGGGTCATAGTTTTGAGGAAAAATTTCTTGACAGAAAGAGCTTGGATGCATAAAAGTTGAAACCCAAAAGTATCAAAAAAGTGCCCAGAAAGTGTTTTGAAAGAACCTCCTTCACTAATGAGCAAAGGGTCAACAGTGATTTTAAGTGATCTAGGTGATCTAAATGGCATAAAATCCTTCATAACAAGCACAGGGTTAAAAATCATCAAATAGTGATATAGTGTTTGAAAAAGGTTTGCATTGATAAACAAAGTTTACATTGGGTTTTTTTAAGTTTTCTTTCAAAACATAAGGGGAAACAGCTTTTGAAAATGTGTTCGTGATTTGGTTGAAGAGTTATCTTGCAAATAGAAATGGATAAGTCAGTTGGTTAAAAAGGGAAACCCCTCAACAAAAGCGCAAAATCATTTTTTAAAACAACTACAAAGGCTATAAAAATCCTCAAAAAATGTTTTTATACATCATTGTTCACTTGAAAAGAAAGAGATTTCGTTCTCGAGGATTTGGGCCATCACCGTGCAGAAAAGTTGGAGCGTGACATGCCTCTAGCAGGACGCAACGCGCATGTGACCTCCCGCTGAAGAAAAAAACAAAGGGTGCGACACGCCTGTAGGTTGGCACGACACCGTTGTCTCCACGCCCAGCTTTCAGAAGGCACCCAACACCCAACCCGAAACCCAACACACAACATCATGCAGGTGCTATGCGCCTGTGCACAGGAGCGTAGCACCCCTCCTAAGGTCTGCAAAAGTGAAAAAAGCGGTTTTTGCTCAAAATTTGGGTTTTTCAAACATAGCAGGGAGATTTCAAAGGTATTTTTCATGCCCTAGCATCTTAGTTTTGGTCACAAAATTGTTTTGAAATCAAAACTTAAGAGAAGGGAAAACAGTGATTTTAAAGGGGAAAACACGGATTGTTCTCAAACTACTATGTTTACTAAGAGACAAAAAGATAGTGGTTGTTGAGAAAGGAAGCATGTTTTCAGTTTAAAGACCTACTTTAAATGAATAAGTGAAAAAGGACACAGTCTCATAAAGAAAAAGACAGATTTGTTTTGAAGCTCTTTCTACTCAGTAACAAGGAAAATCATGGTTCTTAAGAAGGAAACTTATTTTCATTAAAAAGAAACTTGTTTTCCAGCTAAGAAAGAAATACAGTGCTTTAATAAGGGATCGATCTTTCAGTTCATTTGACAAACCTATTTTGATAATACAAGTAAAGGAAATCTGAGCAAAACATGCCTCCAAGGAAGGTCAGCAAGGGTGGAATTAACAAAAGGTTTGAGCCTACTACAAATAAAGAGTTAAATGATTCCCCTTCAGTCCTTTTCAACTTTCATGAGGTAGGGTGCCTTGATTTTTGCCAAAAATTCCAGGAGGTTACCAATCACCCCCCCTTAACACAGCTGTTTTCCCTGAGGCTACAAGGAAAACATGTTCACATAACAGGCCTTGATTTTGTTCTCACTCCTAGGTCTATGTCAAAGGCCACCAAGATTCCCTATCTTGGTGAGAAATGGTTCAAACAATCCTATTTGGACGTAGACCACTACAAGCCTTTCTTGAAACCAGCTTACCAAAATGAATGCAAGGCTATTTTCCCTTTTTCTCATCTATTAAATAACTATGCACCCCTTATGAAAACCATCATGAGATATTTCACATGTGAGGGGAGATATTCTCGATTTTATTCCTATCATGTCAGACTTATAATTCATTTCACTCGGGCTCAGCTGCTGAATATCCCTTTCTTCCTCTGCAAGAGAATAGACAAAATGGCCTCATCTGTCAAAAAGAGACCTCTTGCTCAGCAAAAGGCTAGTCTTTTCCATCATTCTCTCATCAAAATCATCATCCTTCACCAGCTTAAAAATAAATGAGTTTCTTGGGAGACTTTCATTTCTCATCAGTATTTTACTACTGCCTCTTCATCTCATGGCCCATCTCATATGTACTTGTCACCCTTCACTCACTATGTCTCCCATTCACCTAGTCAATCTACCCCTCAAAAGCAAACATCACCCATGATTGATAGTGAAAAAGAGCAGTCTTATGAAAACAGGCATGAAGTTAGTGATGATGAGGAACATAGTGATACTCAACAAAATAGTGAGCATGAACCAAGTGACAAACCACAGGACAATGACCATGAGTATAATAGTGATGGTGAAGAAAGCTCACCAAAGGATAAGGAAGTTAGTGGCACTCAAAAAAGTAGTGAGGATGAAGAACAAAGTAGCCCTAAGTAGAGCAGTGAAAATGAGCATGGTGAAAGCCCACCTACAGCTAGTGATGATGAGGAACAAAGGGAGGATGTTCAAAGCAGTGATGAGGAACAAAATAGTCCTCAACAAAGTCATGAAAGCAATTAAAGGGACAGTGGAAAAAGCTCCTCCTAGCAAAGTAGTGACCATGGTGGCAGCCCACACACAGAGTCTAAGGAAAACAACGAAGATAATGGCAGCATGAAAAATGACAATGAAGACAGTCATGATGGAAGTATCTCATGTAAAAAAATTGAAAACAATGAGCATGGTAAGGGCAGCACACAAGAAGAAGTTCGATACAATTATGGTAAGGTTGGTAGCCTAGAACAAATTCAAAATAGTGAGGGAGGTGACAGCATAAAAAAAACAGATAAAGACAGTCATGATGAAGGCAGCCCTCAACAAATTCAAGGCAGTGAGGAGAGTGAACAAGGAAATCCACAGACAGGCAATGAAGATAGTCAAGCAACAAAAAGGGATGATAAAGCTAGCAACCCTAAAAAACATACTCTAAACAGCATTGATGAGGTTGAAGGAAACATATATCAAGAGGTTCAAAAAAATGATAAAGATGAAGATGGCAGCCCTAAACAAACTAAAAACAGTGAGGAAAATAGTGAACAAGGCAGCAAAGCAAGTGATGATGGAGGCAGCAGTGTAAAGGATCAAGTTGAACAAGTGCTAGTGATGAAACCTCCTTTCTCTTCTCCTCAACACATTCAAGAACATGTGCTTGCTACCTCTCCTAGGCAAGGGGCCATGATTCATTCCTCAAAAGCACCAAAGGCTAAAAACACCAAATCTGCAAAGAAAAAAATCACTCCAGCAGTGACTAGTAATGTCAATAGGGCGCTAAGGAGTAGAGGAAAACTGCCTAAGAAGAGTATTGTTGAATTTCCAAAGAGAACAAGAGCCAAGAAGTATATCCAAAGCAAGGGGAAGGAAAAGATGGAACAACAGGAGAGCAACCATGAACAAGAAAGAGAGTTTGACATAATCCAAGTGGAAAGTGATGCTGAAGATGATGAAGCTAGAATCCTTGAGTCGCTTTTGCAAAACAGAGAAGCCAAAATCCAGGAGTTAGAAACTGATCTAGAAATTTCGAAGGACCTCATACACTTTATACAAATGAAAAATAGACAAATGAGCACGTAGATGGAAATCTATGAGGCCCGAGATTTCAAATACCAAAGGGAAGCATACAAAGCACAAGTCAAACTTGAAGAGTATATGGGTGAATTTGATGATATTGAGGAAGAAGAGAAACCAACATGAAAAATGCCTAGGACTATTGGTCTTAGGAAAGCTTTGGAGAAACAAAAGGAAGAAGAAGCAGCCCTTGCTAGATCATATCCTCTCACACAATTGCTTGCCCAAGAGACAAAAAATGATAGAGAATCATGGGTTGAAAGAGAAAACAAGCATTTTGAGGATAAATTAGACAAGGCAAACAAAGACTTTGGTTTGCAAAGGAAGATGACTGGGCATTACAAGAAATTGAATCAATTTTCCTGAAGGAAACTCCAGATTGCCCAAGAAAAGCTCAAAACTACCCAAAGGAGGCACCCAGTGAAAAAAGGGGAAAAAGACATATCTAGACTTGGAATTTTGGCTTCAACTTCCTTGCATGTTTCTAGAAACCCATAAGGGGTCTGCTCACCAAAATTGAGCAATTTTGGACATGATCTTGTTTTTGTGATTTTTAGGCCTAATTGCACATTTTTCTAGGTGCTTCCATTTTTTCTTAGAGCATCCTCAGCTCATGAAAGTTATATTTTTGGATGTATTAAATTTGGGGGCATATACTCACAAATTTTCAGATCAAAACAAGGTGTTTTGGTCCCCCAATGAGGCAAAAAACAGTCAATTTTTACCTTTCTGCCTCAAATATTAGCTGTTAGGAATCTGTAATTTATTAGCAAGATTGGCAGAGTCCAATTACAGAAACAACATCGTTTCAACCAACTTTGGGATTCTAGGATCTAGCCCTCCTGAATCCAGAGAGGAATCTCTCCAATATGGACAAAGATGGATTTGTCTTTGAAGTTTGGGGTTATGATATTAGGCTAGTTATGAAGGCCAAGGGTTTGTTTGTTTTTTGGATGGTTGAGCATGATTACTGTTCAAGGTGGAAAGTTCTGAGTGCAAAAAGTTCCAAAGGTGAGAAGTTGTAGGCAATCAGAGTAAGCTTCGGTCAAAAAGGTAGAAAATTGCAGGTTTTAGTCCATTGGGCTATGGAGTCATAATAGGGTTTAATTGGAACAGCAAGAGGTAAGAGTGGTCCATGGGGCAAGTCATCTATGTCTAAGGATCTCTTTGAAGATTTATTTATGGAATGGAATGATACAATAAGAAGGAGAAATGAACATACGCAGAAACAAGAGCAGCCCAGGATTTGGTAAGTACTTTGAAACTAGCCAGCCTTTGACTTGGACTCAAGAAAAACGTAAAAGTAAACTAGGATCTGGTAAGTACTTTGAAACTAGCCAACCTTTGATACACTTTCAATAGAAAACATCTCAAAATAGAGGGAAACTTGAAGGCAACTTTTGGATTAGAAACTAGCGAGCTGGGCTCACCACAAATCCTCTCCTAGCTCTTCTTTACTTGGTTAATTTAAGACAAATACAAAGATAACAACATAATGGCCTAAGATCTGGTAAGTACTTTGAAACTAGCCAGCTTTTAACACATTCCAAGGGAAACATCCAGATAGCTTGTGGGGACAAAACTGGGACCAGGGCTCACCATATCTTCCTCAGTTCATCTTCACTAAACATATACTGAAAATAACATCTAAGAATAACATTCAGCTAAGACAATAAGACGAGGGAACGCCAGCATTCCTATGCTTAAAATGAATTAAATCATTCCTAAATAATACAGATGGAAGAAAACATTCAGATAAAGATTTTCAGTCAGAGAAGGTTACTGATATACAGTAGGTCCTAACTCTGTGCAAGCTGTTCTTTATAAGAGCATATGAAACACAGATGAAAACAGAAAAAAAATAACAGGTTACAATAAGAAAAACATCACCGTCAACCTAGACCAGGATCACATAAATTAGGTTGTATTGATGCTTCAAACCAGTTATAGCTTTAAGTCGAGTGCTTTAGGTTAGCAACCGTCTACACATCTCAGCCTAACCTATCTATCGCTAGCAGAGCTCCAAGAGCCAGTGAATACTATGTACAATCAGAATTTTTAGCTCAAATGTATATCAAAGTTCTACAACCAACCCCTCACTCATCTTCTGAACAAGTATATATAGAAGGATGAGGAGGTGAGATCTGATAAAGATCTCAATTTACAATTAATACAGATTTAATGGTCTCTAGCCTTTGAGGGGCTCAATGAAGAAATTTACATGGGGATACTCTATATTAAATGTTTTTACATAAATATTAAGCTCAGTGGGAGCTTTTGTTGACCTTTGAGGCTCTGTGGAATGTTGAAGTAACTCCACTGATATTTTGTCATTAATTTTCTTTGCAGAAGTAAATTTCCAGCTATGCTGAGGCGAAAATCTTCATTCGATCAATAACTTCGGCCTCTGATTGAGTACTTTGAGGAATAGGTGGCACTATGGTAGCTGAGGAATCAATTTTCCCCAGATTATGGCGGTGGAAGCATTCCTGCTTGATAAAACACTTTAGGTTTTCTGTAAACTGTGTTTTATTTGGGGATTAGGATTTTGATAAGCATCTTAGACGTAATCCCCACCAATCTGTCTCTAATCCTCTGTTCTGATACATTTAGGTCTTCGGCACTGATACCCTTTGACAGTGTTAAATCCATGGTTTTCTTGCTGATATGTAGGGCTGCGCAGAGATGAAATAGCATCGATGCATCATAAAACACCGATGATACGTGAGATTGGAAACCCCTGCGAATGATTTTCCTGATGAAATGAAGGCAAGAGTATCGTCACCCTCAGCCTGCGAATTTTCCTCAGTATGGTGGAAAAAACATTAAACCCTGCAAAATACAAACAAAAGTTATGAAATCTTGCGTATATAGTTTGACTGCTTCAGAGGACGTGTGGAAGGAGTGGAGCCATTGGATGGCATCATCCAACGGTTGGGATTAATTAGGGAGATCATAGAATGGGCAGAAGAAATATTAGATCAAGGTCGTCGATCGCGCAGAGATCGACGGTTGAGAGCGAAAGGGGAGGTCAAAAATAGAGAATCGTTGACCGGGAAATCGAATCAGGGGGACGAAATTTGAACCGTCGATCTGCAGATCAGATCGATGGCGGGAAATGATTTAACGTCGTGTCGGGACCACATTAAGGGGCATGCATCTTCATCGAGCGACAGTCATCGGAAGGGTGGATTTAGATCGGACGGTCCATGGTGATATCACTCAGCATCCTCGTCCGAACGATAACGCGCAATGGACGACAGTTTTCCAAACAGTACAGGGGACGCGTGGCGGCAAGAGTATGGAATCGCTGGTCATTGGGGGAAAACAACCTCTTGCCCGAAGGCGGTGCGATGGATACCTCCGGTTTTGGGCAACCGGCTTTCGGGTGGTGGGGACCACAGAAAGACGCACTCCACACCGTCCGATCTGCAAATCAGATCAACGGTGCGGAACGGTTTGAAAGTGATACCGGCGGATAAAAATAAATTAAAACACAAAGTTTAAATTTAAAACAAAGGTTTTAATGCGTTTGGGGGCAGGATAAATATAAATATGATTAAGCGCCTGGTTAGCTCAGCGCTTGGTTTTGGTGCTAGGGCGCATGGATGGAAAGGGGTTAGGGACCTAGCCCGAGGGAGCTTAAGTCCAATACATAGAAAATATGCATTTTAATGGTTTTTCAAGGATTTTCGAAGGAGATGAAGGTTTTGATAAGGCTAAGAAGGGTTCTTAGAACCTTATCAAGGGTTTTTATGTAGTGGAAAGGAAGAAACATGAAATTGTTGGATTTTCATGGGGAAAGAAGGGGTAGGAAAAAAAAGAGGTTAGCTTTTAAAGAGGAGGAATGGGGAAAATGGTGCTTGCAGCAGTACTTCAAGATGGGACCAGCAGGATTTCAGAGTTTTTCAAGATGGGAACATGAGTGAAGGTTTGGACAAAGGCATGAGGCCTTCAAAAAGTCTTCAAGAGCCAACAATTTTTTGTGAGAAGAAGTGTTCCTTGAAGGCTAAAAATAGATTTAGCTACCTTTTGGGATAATCAAATTTTACAGGTGGCTAACAGTGGCTCTACTTGGGGATGGTGCCTTCTTGAAGGCATCAAGAAATTTCAGACCTGCATTCTCTGGGAGGCTGACCATGTGCATGATCCTTTAATGTTTTCTGGGAGGCTGATCAGTTGCCTCATCCATTGGGCTGCTCTTCCTGTGCCGGGATGATTTTCTCTGAAAGTGTATTAGCAGTCATGAAAGCAATGGATATTCATCAATACAACTTTCTACCTACCCAATTCGACATATCTAACATTTTTTCCTTCATTAGAGTGCACTTGGATTGGCAAACTCTTTTACACATTTTATTCTTTTGAAAGCAGTAAATCTAATCTAATTCTACTCCTTATTTCTCCCTGAACTCAGATTTAACAGTTGAGTTTAGATGATTCTCTACCTAGTCTACCATCTGTTGGGATTAAACTGTCCAACAATTTTCATTCTCTAAATTCCTAAAACAAAAATTTAAAAACAGTTAAGTCGAGATTTGGTTGTTTGACTTGTTGTGATCTATGGCATAAAGACAAGCTGCACATAGACATTTATTTCACAAAAATTAAATCAAAACTGGAAGGCTTAAGATCTGAAAATTTGGAAACATTTCCTTCCTCTTTCCACAGCTCTGTTTTGACTCTTATTGAGCTGTCCTTTCTTTTCTTCTCGTTCAGATTTTGAGCTAATTAGAACCAGATTTTTACATCTCTTTGACTCAGAAAAATAGAACAGATTTGAGTCATTTCTCTTTGCAACCTTAGGTTCAGATTTTGATCATGTTTGAACCTTTAATTTCTATCCTAAACTATCTACTGATAAGCCAAGATTAGACAGTTTGGCATATCAAATTCACTATCCTATCAACCAAAAATTTAAAGCTAATTAGTCAAGATTAAACAGTTTGACTAGCTAGAAGTGTGTTTTTCAGGAGTGGCATTTGAGCTTGCACACTTTCAAATTTATCTCTCTCTTTTTCTTTTTTCTTGGCATGGGGCTATATCTTGCTGGTTTTCAAAATCTGCCCTCTTTTCTTTCTTTTCATTGTTTTTGTATTTTTTTTTTACAACTTTGAATGCAATGGTGGATGAAATATTTATAATGGAAAAGATGAAAAGGCCTCAAAACATAACATGGATCAAGAGAAGTAATGTTTAAACATCCTGCCATTGACAGGACCCCCAAACAATTTTGCTCCATTCAACTCCTGCAAGAAAAATGCATTGTTACCAGCAGCTGAATGAATAGAGTAAGGGCCAAGCCATAGGTTGTCAAATTTTCCATGCTTTCCCTTCTCTTCCCTTCTTGAGTCCCACTTTAAAACTTTGTCCCCAATCTTGAAATTGTTGGCCTTTGTTCTTCTGTCAAAAAGCTTTTTAATGATGTCTTGTTTCTGCAATGCTTTGTTATATACTTCCTCTCTGGTTTGCTAAAGATGAATGGTCTGATTTATTCTTCTGATCATGTCATTATCTTCAGTCTGCAACTCTTGAATCAACTTGATTATTGGTACACCAAGGCTGTTTGGAAAAATTGCGTCAGTACCATACACAAGGTGAAAGAGTGACATACCAATGGATTTCTTCAAAGTCAATTTGTCAGCCCAGAGTGCATGAATTAGCTTTGTTTGCCAAGACTTCTTGTTGTCCTCCAACATTTTCTTGATTATGTTCACCAAAATTTTGTTTGAGGATTCTGCAAGTCCATTACCTTGGGGGTAATAGGTCGTGGAATGCCCCAATGTTATGTGATATCTGTGATAGAACTCAACCATCTTCTTTGATCCAAATTCTGCTGCATTATCAGTGATGATCTTGGTAGGACAGCCAAATCTGGAGAGAATATTAGTCTCCATAAATTTTATGATAACTGAATCATTGGCCTACCTACAAGGAATGGCTTCTATCCACTTAGTGAAATAGTCTGTGGTAGTGAGAATCCATTTGTGTTGGGCAGAGGATGGGGGATGGATTTCTCCTATAAATTCAAGTCCCCACTGTTGAAAAGGGGCTTCAACAGTGATTGGATGTAGAGGGAGGGGTAGCAGTTTTATTTTTCCTTCAAAAATTTGACACTTATGACAGGCTATGATCATCTTGTGTATATCACCGAAAAGAGTAAGCCAATAGAAACCAGCCCTCAAAACTTTGTTGGCTGTTGTCTTCCAATACAAATGACCTCCACAATCTCCTTCATGGAACTGGTACTTAACGTTCTCTGCATCAAACTTAGGCAAACATTTAAGCAATAGACCACTTGCATTCTTCCAATACAGACATTTATCTATAATGCAATAGTTTACAACTTTCAATTTTAGGAACCTTGCCTTTGTTTTTGTCAACCCAGGAGGTGTATTCAAATTAAGCATAACATAAAGAATATCATCATACCAAGAGGAATTCATAAAATGGTTTTCAACAATAGGTGTTGAGATTTCCTCTTGATTATCTAAAGCATTAATCATATGAATATCAAGAACTTCACAATTTGATTCAGCCATTAATCTAGCTAGACCTTGGCCTTTGATGAGTTTAGTGGGCTTTATCTCTAAATCATATTCAAGAATAACAACGATCCACCTACCTCTCTTACCATCTGGGTCCTGTGTTAGAATTTCTTTAACAACTGAATTTGGGACAAAGGCGATGATGTGTGAATGAAGGATGTATACCCTGAAGTCTTTCAAAGCTTTAACTGATCCGGATTTTATGTAGGAACGCAACAGAATACAGATATAACCATAGATA
Organism: Pinus albicaulis; assembly: GCA_034641835.2. NCBI lineage: Eukaryota > Viridiplantae > Streptophyta > Pinopsida > Pinales > Pinaceae > Pinus > Pinus albicaulis. The sequence goes on along the minus strand of CM076576.1, from coordinate 107,531,932 downwards.
CAGAGATGCAGTGGAAATAATGCTTCAATTTATTAATAAAAGAATGACTGTAATAAGCTTACAAACATAATGGAATGAAGCTAGGGCGCTGGTAGCGTATCTCTGAGAAGAGATGTAGCGTACGCAGGCCTTTGAACTGTGTTACATTGAGGCTCGCAGGCCTATTACAGACATAATGTAAATAGATGAGCTAGGGTACTGGCAGCGTATCCCTGAGAAGAGATGTGGTGGCTACCAGCCCATGAACTGTGTTACAATGCAGACATGATGGAGATGCGGCGAGCTAGGGAACTGGTAGCGCTTATCTCTGAGAAGAGATGTATCGGCTCCCAGCCCCCTGAACTGTCTTACAATGAGGCTCGAGGGCCTATTTATTGTTGAGAAAAAATGTAGAATCCGAAACGTCCAAAACCCTAACCGTAGGAGATGAAGCGCCAAAACTGTGGGTCCCGTTTGGGTAAATTGGTGGTTCAACTTCCCGGGGGCGTAACTTTGGCATCCGATCTCCGTTTGACGCGCTCAATAGCTCGTTAGAAAGATATATCTGAGGAGTACAATTTTTGAACGAGCAACATCGGTCCATGGACCCATGTTGCTCTCAATTTTCCCAAAGAGCGTCGTTTAGGGCCTCAAAACGGCTCCGGAAGTTTAAGACCCGAAAAATTGCTAAAAATAGTAAGTTGTGCCGAAACTTACAAACTGAAATAACTGATGGGGGGGGGTTCAAATGGACTCGATGGGTGGCCACCAATATCCACCTGGATTATTAATGCCCCAAAACGGCTCCGGGTGTGCAGGACCCGAAAACCTGCTATAAATAGTAAGTTGTCTTGGTGGCGAAAGAATTGATGGTGCCGGTCCAAATGGAATAGGTGGGAGGCCACCGATATCCACCTGGATCATTCCTCCCTCCTTAGGAAGCAATGGTCTCCATTGCGTTAAGTTCCTCCATGGGGGGGGGGGGGGATTTTGCTGAACTTGGTGTTGGCAGCCGTGCTGGATGTAGATGTGCCACCGGTGGGCAGCGATTGAAGGATCTGAAAAAAAAATTTCCATCATCGCGTTCCTCTATTTCTCGAGGGCATCCTCGAGCAATATTTTGACAGGATCTCCTGCTCCCTCGTCTTTCTTTCCTTCCACCATGGGGGGTCGTCGGGGCTGCGAGGTTGAACTCCTTATACCCTGGCCGCATTAGGGACATGAAGAGAAAAACAGAGAAAGAGCAGACCCACTCTGATACCACTAATCTGGATCTTGGGGGGAGGCCCCCAAGATCTAAAAAGTTGAAATGGATGTGACCAGATCTGCAAAATTAGAATGCCAGAAAAAAGAGAGAACACAAAGAAAATAAATCCACAAAGAAACTTGTTTTATTAAAACAAAGAATAACTATAGAAGTTACATTGTGGCGGACAATCTGTCCTTTTACAAAGTGAGGCGTGTTATTTATAGCCTTTTTTGAGATACAATACCATAGGTGGATACCATGGGCTAATACCATGGGTAGATACCACTTACAATACCATGGGTAAATCCCATGTGTGGATGAATACCATGGGTGGATACATACCATGGGTCACTTATAATACCATGGGTGAATAAATATCATGGGTGGATGAATACCATGGGTCGATGCCATTTACAATACCATGGGTAGATGAATAATATGGGTAGATGAATAACATGAGTTGATGCCATTGTTAGTATGAATCCTTCGTCGAAGTGTACGAAAAAGGACCACTTTAGCTACGCATAACTAATAGCCCTAACAACAATAGTGGCTGCCAAATATCTTCAGATCTGCGGTTAGTAATAAAAATGCTGCAACAACCAGATCTATAAATGGAAATACATTAAGCAGTAAAGTAAAGGGTTTGCTCCATGCATCCAACGGACAAGACAAGAACACAATTTTTTGAAAGAATTTTTATATTACAAGGCACCTGGGAGGAAAACAAGAAGGTGTATCCAGCTCTCCTCAATGGGATGGGTTCTTTGTAGTCCTCAGCACTTCAGATCTAAGCTTCCTCTCTCTAGTTGATGTAGAAAACCCAATGCAAAAAGTAGAGCTCAAAGGGAGCAAAACGGCATAAAATGGTGACCACGTGTATAGATCCAGAGTGATCTAATAGGCAACAAAAGGTGAAGAATGATGGGGAAAACCCTCCTATTTATAACAAAATATTGGGTCATTCTAGATCTTGGTGCACGATTAAAATAATGTTAACCAAATCTAGATCCACCTTTTATGGAATATTTTATTATATTTTTTGGAGGGAAAGGGTCTTTGACTTGTGTCAAATCCCTTGATTAGTCAAAAATAAATAAATAAATGATTTATTTATCTTTTTAAGGAAGTGGTTGGAAGATAATCAAATAAATAATGATTTATTTAATTATTTGTGGGTGATTTGGTCATATTTAACAAGGAATATTATCTAAACAAGATTTAAATAATTATTCCTAGAAATTAATGAGATAAATAAAGGTTTATCTAATTAATTTCTTTGGTTTTGGGTTAAACATGACTGGGAATAATAATTAAATTATGGTTTAATTAATTATTCCATGAGGAAAGTCAAACAAACATGGGTTTGTTTAATATTTCCTTTTGGGGTTTCCTGTTTTAACATAGTGAAAGTGGTTTTACTTAGGATAAAACTGGTCTTACATGGTGTACTTGGGTCCATCTAATGGTAATAAGTTAGATGACCAAAAAATGGTGTAACAGATTGCCCCCCAGCGTGCGAGTGTCAGGAGCAAATCGTATGACCGAAGTACGTTGTAAGAACACAATCACTAGACAACAAAAGGGGATGTCAGAGAGAGAAGTGTGAGGTAGATAGTGTGCTGAAGGACTAGACCCTGAGGAGACGAGACTCGCAGGTGCAAAAAGTCTCTTTTTATGAGAGGGTACCTGTGCTGAAGGCGGCGGGGGAGGCATACCTATGCCCGCCGAGACAAAGTACAAAAGAATAGTGTGTCCAGTAAACAAGGGACCGAACCATAAAGTACAGCTGACATAATCGTGAGCTAGATAAAAGTAGAATGAGGAATCCCACATACATGCTGTGCCTGGGATAACAGCCAGGACTTGTACAATAATATCTGAGTACATGAGATAAATACAACCCAAATGCCCCCTGTAAATGGGGAAGGGCTCACAAAATCTGACTGATACATGCAAATCGAAGAGGTGGTGCAAGTGGCGAAGGCCAACATCATCAAAATCTAGAGCTGCATCGAAGGTTGCAAAGAAGAGGTCATCCGGGCATGTGGGGGGCTACCTGCAGGGCCACCCCCTCATGAGGGTTGAGACATCTCACACACACCTAGGAATCATCAAGAGCTGCTGCTGGATCATGGGCCCGTCAAGTATACGAATCTCGATCATGCTGAAAAGAAGCTGGAGAGACAATCAATTCAAGGGGAAATGAGAGATCCCCTTGCCTAATCCGAGGCACCGAACAAGAGTGGAAGCTGGAACCAAGGTACACCGCCCTCTAGACCTGGCTTCTGGAATGAATGTGTTGATGTCGACAGAAGGAGGTCCGCCATAGGTGAGGCAATGAGAGATCCTCAACTAAGGCACGAGAGAAAACAGTGGGGCGACGGACAGACTGACACTAATGACGATAGTGGAAATGGAAAGGACTGAGTAGCGAATGGACGACTTCCCTTGTTAGAGCATAAAGAGCATGGATGACATGGCAGCGACTGACACAAGATCATGAGGGATAGGGGACAGTGAGACTGAAGGTCATAATGTGCGACACAAGAGAGATAACAAGCAATGAAGGATGGAGGGATATAGTGGGGTGAAAAGGGACGTGGTATAGACTCCATGGATGCAATGATGACTCAACTTGGATGCTCTAAACAAGGGCGACTCGATGGTGCTGCCACACAGTAAAGGCCCCAATGGGGGACCATGGAAACATGAGTACATGATGGGAACTCATGACGAAAATCAACACGAACGAAGACAAGTAAGGTGGCAAGATGGCGCCCCAAGTACAAGTGTCGTAAGTGAGGAAATTCGATTTTGAGGAGGGGTGAAGTGACCCTTCTTGGACAAAATGTGTCCTGGTGGAGTGTCAGATCTCAAAAAACTAATAGATACCCATTTGAGAGCTCGGTGAGAGCTTTCCAACGGTGCAGACGGTTCGTCAAACGGGGCTACGGTGTGGTCACGGCGGTCGAAAGAAGAACCAGGGGTTCTCTTTTAATAAGGCGGTTTTCCCTCCAAAATCACTCATTTGCTATTGTTGTTGTGGTGAATGTAGAGAGGAGAGAAGGCCCTAAATCTTGCGGCGAACGTAGCAGACAAACCGACCGTTGGAATTGTGATCCGTCAGTTGCAGGTAGGAGGTCTAACTTTTCTCTTGCATTTTGATGGATTACTTTTGCAGTTTAGGGCCCAGAATTCCAGAAACAGTCCCTCCTTCATCTCTACGGTCGGGTCGCACTTTTTGGGGCAAAAAGTGTGACCTAGGACGCAGGTATCAGGGCAAAAAGTGCGACCTGGTCCAGAAAAGAGCAGAAAACTGCGACCTGGGAGATGAGGGGATTTTGGTGCTGTTTTATGGCTGGAAGTTGGGTTTTGGTGTTTGGTTATGGTTTTCCCGATCTGTACGCTGACAAAAATGATGTGTTTGTGCAGGTATGGCAGAGTTACGAGTCAACCGGAGAGAGAGAGATATGGGGACACTACGGGCAGAGATCTAGGCAGATCAGGGCGTCCGTCGTGTATTGGCCAGATTTGGGGTTCTCAAGTTTTTGGAGAACCTGTTGATGAGAGCAGGGGAACCGTTACTGGCCCGGATTATCAGTTACTGGGATCTCGATTAGGAGATCTTTGTAGTGCAAGGGCACAGGATCGAGCTGATGGTCCAGGACGTGTACTTCCTGACTGGACTCCCGCCACTGGGGATGGTGGGAAACACACAACTAGTATTGCCGCGAGGGCGGCATATCATGGAGTTCGTGGAACGCCATTGTCGACCGGGTCTCCAAATCAAGGGGACTCGAATACCGATCGGGGATCTAGAGAGGCTAGAAACCCGTGAAATGGCCACAGGTGTGCTGCAAATCCTGGGCATCCAGGCGTTCCATCACATCACTGGGGGGCAGATGATGATAGTGGAAAGTGTGCTGGGTGGGACCTACTATGGGTGGGCCCAGATGTTGTTGGTGTCGCTAAAGCGACAGTTGTCACTATGCAGGCGGCAGGTGAACCATGACTGCTCATATGGGACTTTGTTGTGCGCTTTCTTCTTTGAGAAGATCCCGACCTTGAGGCCTCGTGTACAGCTTCCAGATGGGGGCCCGAGAGAGCCCAGGATGCGTCGTTGGGGACGGCTACTGTGCAGAGGAGGAGGGGCGGTCGGGCGGGTGTTTCGACCGGAGTTTTTTGCCCATTGGGATCAGATGCCATTGTACATAGACGACTATCCCTATAGTGGGATGAGCTACTGTGGAGATCCGGATCCGCCACTTCCGCCTGGTCGAGTCTGGGGGCCCGATGGGAAGTGACAAATTGCTATTCTTGTGTGGGCATGTTAAATTTTTTGAATAGTAATTGATGGTACTGATTCATGTACTTTTGGTATGCAGATATAGCACCGGTAAAACCGGCCGGATATATGGGACGACCGGCAGCGTCTGGAGCTACAGGTCCAAGTGGGTCGAGAGCGGCGCAGAATGAGGATGCAGCCGCCCTGCTGGAGGACATCCGCCGTAGATGCGAAAGGTTGTTGACCGGAGTATCAGAGCGCGGGTGGCAGGACTTAGACGACCAATACATAGAGCCATGTGTTGGTCTCCCCTCGGCGTGGTGAGGTATCATGCGGCGCATGGCGATGGCCGGTCAGGCTATGCGTGATCTACATGCTGCAGGGGCAGAGCCATTGGCTCGGGAGCCTCCAGATAGTGATTAGGGGTAGGGGCATGTGGTGCCCCCTATGATGTATGTAGGGGCAGGTGGTGCCCCCAGTTTTGGGTTTTTGTTTGTAACATGCTATGGGCATGTCGTATGTATCAGAGTAGATGGACTCTAAACATATGTTTTGCGACACATATTAGGGATATGCATCGTCTTTTTATGGTTGATTTAATGTTATTGTCTTGTATAAAATGTGTGTGATAAATGCCAATCTAGAACTTGGTTTGCAATACTATCTACATAGTGATTCTGTTCTCGAGGTACATGGTTGAAAGTTATGGTTTCAAATGCACGTATTAAGATTTTCACTCGTAAATAGCGTCTAAACAGCACAGGGTTATGCACACGATAAACACCATTTAGTTGCATTACAAGAAGCAGGGAATCCAAAAGAACGTGCAGATGGAGGATGCGATGAAAGAGGGCATCGGCTAACACACCACGCACTGCATCATATTTGGCTTGATTGTTGGTGGCAGAACCAATGCATACCCCGTTAGAAATAACAAGGGCATGCAAGGGGGTGAAGATGGCCCAACCTGCCGAGGCTAGATTCCTGGAGTAGCGACTTGCATCATCGGCGTAGCCGATAAAGGGTGTGGACGGGGGGTCCTGTAGAAGGGTGTGACAAGACAATAAATGAGGGGATGAAAGGAAATGATGGCAGCGTGAGTGTACAGAAGTCATCGGGCGACAGCCACAGGAGGGAGTGTAAGGGGCGGGATGACCAAGACTCAGACAAGGTGGTGTATGAGGATTATCGAAAACATGGGGAGGACTCGAGTTGCGGAGGTCAACAGAGACAAAAGTCTCGGGTATGAGGAGGAACAGGGTGATCAAGGGACACAACAGGGGAGGATGCAGACGGGCTGGGCTCCGAGTGTCTCGCAGAGGAAGATAGGTAAAGGATGGTTACAGTAGACTCTGTCATCTGAACATCAGGGGGGGGGGAATGTCGATGGGAGCGGGGGGATCCTCAGGTTGACCTGAAGCGTACTGCGCGAGGATAGGAGAGGCGGATTGATTTTGCTCAACCTCATACTCTCGGATTACCTCTAAAGAGGCGCGGTAGTGCGTCAGGTGAGGACAATGGTGGGAGTAATGGCCATGAACACCGCACAAAGCACAGGGCTTGTTGGTGCGAAGATTCTTGGGGTTCTTGGTTACGGGCGACGAAGGAATGGGGGCTTCAGGGACCGTAGACTCAGGGAACGCGAATTTAACCATGGGCTGGATACGGGGCAACTCAGGACAAGCATGGGTGGCATGACCAGTGACATCACACAAAGCGCAAGGCTTGGCGGGAGGGGGAGGGACTGGGTTAGTCGTGGTAGTATTGTCTTTGGGTGCCCCCTTGCGGGCTTTGCCTTTCTTCTCGGGTGCCGTCACGACAGGAGGAGGGTCCTGTGGAGGTGCTGGGGGCACGGCGGCAACGGAGGAAGCTAGGGGGACCGGTTGAACCGGTGTCAAAGCCATATAGGGCTTGGGGTGACCAGGAGGGGTGGCGGCTAGGGGATCAAGGTACCAGACCGGTATGCCCAAGGTCAAGTTAGGGAGAGAGAGAGTGGCCATGACGGGGACAGAATATACTCCGGGAGGGGGAGCTAGGAAAGGGATCTGCCCAGCAGGGAAATGACCAGGAGGGACGGCTTCGAGATGGTTGAGGCCAGGAGGAACCGATCCGGGAGGATAAAGAGGATCCGGGATACCAGCTGTAGGGGAAGGGCCAGGAGGAGGAGGTCCGGCTGGCTGAGATGAATGGCTAGAAGCGGGTTGCGGAGGGCGAGGGGGAGGTTGCTGACTAGCCGAAGCAGGCCGTTTGCGGGCAGCCTGAGACGATTGCATCATGCAAACATTCGAGGAGCTGGGATCAGTGATGGGAGGGGGAGGAAGGTTAGGGAAAGTTCCAAGCAGGGAGGAATCTTTGTAAACACTGGGGGAGACACTGGTCAAAGAATCAACGGTTTGCTTGTTGGCTACAGAAGAGATAGTTGTCTCAGGGGAGGTCTGAGATTTTGGCTCATGATATGTCAACTGTTCAATGGTGACTATCTTTCCATTATGGGGGAAAGACATCTTGCGAAAGACCGCGGATGGGACAACAGACATAGCATAAGTGTAGCTTCGCCCCAATAGGATATTGTAATCTAGCGGGGCGTCGATGACTTCGACGTCAACGCAAACAGTCTTACCGGCGAGGGTGATAGGGCAATTACGAAACAGGTCAATGGGCTGGGAGGCATGACCATCCCATGCTCGAAGGGTGATCGTGGAAGGGGCCAGCTCAGGAGATCCGAGTTGCTTCCAAACCGAAGCAGACATCACGCATGTGGATGCCCCCTCATCAATGATACACCGGGACACGTTGGCGTTCCGGATTTTGACTGGGATTTGGAAGGCGACGGAGGGAGGGAGAGGAGGATGGTCCTATTGAGTGGCGTCAAAAACAATCATTTGGTCATCAGCAGGATCTACAGCACCCACGGCAGATAGTAGAGCCTTCTTTTGGGAAGGGCATGACTGAAGGAGCTCCAGTGTGGAAATGGCGGCAGGGGATTGCGCCAAATCATCTACTATGCTATATGAATGGGCAGCTCGACTGGGAGCAGCGTTTCGACGTAGCGGGCCCTTAGGTATCTTGGTAGGGGCCTCAACTTTTGGTTGAGGGATATGTAAGGGGCCACTGGGTGACGAAAGAGGCTCTAGAGACCCTGAAGAAGGAGGCTCGGGAGCAGACTGAGCAGGAGGCTTGGAGTACTGGCGAGACCGAGTTTGAAGGTGAAGATCGACGGAGGGGGTAGGATCGGAGTGCATCATAAGGATCTGGTAATCAGAGGAACCAGAAATGGAAGGGGGGGCGGCTACTTGGCTGTCGGGCGGTTGGGTAGCCACGAATCGTTGTTGAGGGAAAGGGTCAGTAAACACAGCTGGTTGGGTAGAGGCCACATTAGGAGGAGCATGGGGGGAGGCGCGTTGTCCGCGCAACGTGGCTTGAGACTCCCACATCTGCCGCATCTGAGGTAAGAGGGGACAATCGTGGGTGTAATGACCGTAAACACCGCAACACGAACAGGGCTTGTTTGTGTGAAGTGGCCTGTCCGGCTTGGGCTGAATGCCCTGTTGCTGGTTGCCAGTGTTAGGGTCAACACCAGAATTGGGTCCTCGGGAACCAGGGGCAGATTGGTTTTGGTTGCCTCTCCGCCTTCTTTGAGAAGAAGGGGGATTAGTCGCGCCCTGCTATGCAAATACTTGCCCTGGAGGGGGCTGTAGGTGCTGGTGCTGGGGTTGAGGAGGCAAGGGAGGAGGAAACACATATGCTGGAGGAGCTGGCGCACCAGGCTGCGGATAAGGGTAATGAGTGGGTTGGGCAACATTGGGGTAAGCAGGAGGTTGGGCAAAAGGAGGAGGCATGCCATATCCTAGATACATGCTACCGGGAGGGGGAAGAGTGCTGGAGGAGCTGGCCCCTCCCTGAGGGGGACCATAGCCCATAGGAGGTTGAGCGTATGGATGAGAAAGGGCTCCAACGATACCGTCGGCGGAATGAGATGCCCCCGGGGCGTTAGCGCCACCGGGCCTGGGGATGTCAGGAAGAACGGTATAAACATAACCAGATTGAGCGTAGATCAGGTCATATTTCAAAGCTCTTTGGAGGGCGGCTTCTTCAGTTTGAGGAAAATGGGAGGCGACATCTTTGCCGATGGGAGCGGGAAGGGTGCGCAGGAACCAGTCCATGTAAACCCGATCTTCGAAGGGAGGGGCTCGACATAAGCTCCGTCTTCGTCGCCATTCCTGAACATGGGCAGAAAGGCGTGTTGAAGAGGCTTGTTTAAAGGAAGTCAAGAGCTCCGTGCCAGTATCGTATCAGAGAGGGAGCTGGAAGTACGACAAAAAGGCTTGGGCAAGAGTCTCAAAGGTGGTATGGGTAGAGGTGGCTTGTTCAACATACCATTTAGAAGCTTCGCCGGTAAGCGTGCGTTGGAACAAACGAAGACAGATGGAGTCATCGGTAATGGAATTGGAGGAACACCACATATGGAAATATCGGACATGATTGGTTGGATCTTCTCCATTAAGGCCCTCAAACTTAGGGATGTCTGAGGGGAGCTTGGTTGGCATAGCGGGCCAGTTAGCATTGTGGTGAATGGGGTCATTGATCAACTGATGGAAATCGGGGAGGCTAAGGCCTGCAATGTACGACAGCACAGGGGTGGCCGGGGTAGTTCCTATGGCGGTTCCGCTAGTAGTAGGGCCGACATTGGGGCCGGGAGAACCGCTAGCGTTAGGCCCTGGACCAGACATAGTGAAGGTGACAGGGGGAGAACCAGGAGGAGAAGGAGGACCCGATGAATCAGGGGAGGAGTCGGAGTGCGGACTCGGAGGTGGACTGGCTCGACGATGGCGGTGCGGAGCAGGTCGATCAACCGGAAACTGAGGGTGAAGGCCAAGAAGTCTCCGGGAAAGGCACCTTGGGGGCGCAATGATGACAGGAAGAAGGAAACCGATAGGGGCAGAAAGGGACATAATCAAATAATGTCAAGGGCAGATAAGGTGTAGTGACAGTTGATTTTAGAGTCTTTGCCGGGCGGTGTTAACCAGGCGCTTCTTCGCTTAGGGTCGGTGTGTGGCGTGCGTTAATTTTAATTTTTAAACCGTTTCCGTTTTGAGAGCAAGAAAAAAGTGTGCTGCGTAGCTGAAAATAAACCTACAGAGAACAGAATATAAGGCTGAAATAACAGAAAAATAACATCTACTTGTGCATCTATCTAACCCAAGAAGGTGGGTCTCTCAAAACTATGCTGAAAAGAAAGGGAAAAAATATGTAAAACACACGGAAAAGGGGCCAATAGATCTAAGGTCAAAGGGGACAGGGATCTAGAGGACAAAGCTGCTGAAAAGAGGTGCAGATCACAGCCAAGAGACAGAGGCAAGGTGGCTGGAACAAGGAAGGAAATCAGCAAAAAAACCGGAGGGGCAAGGCGGAGGCCTTCAAAGGAGGTCCAAACAAAACGACAGGAGGTGATTTGAAAGGAAGAAAGGCTGATTTCAAAGGATCTGAAAGGGAGGTAACAGATCTGGAAAAAGGAGGTTGAAGCTCTGAAAAACAGACGGCTGAAACAACTTAAAACTCTTCCACAAAAAGTGGAGGGTACTAAAGCCCTAAGGGGCTAGGTTCCCACTTAGATGAGTAAAAACAGATCAGAACTTGGTCAGAACAGGCTGAAACAGAGGCTGGGGGACCCTGACAGAAGCTGCAGAAAAACCCAGAAAAATTGCAGAAAAATCACTGAAAAACTGGCAGGTCGCAGTTTCTGACCTGTTTTCAGTGTAGGTCGCAGAAAAGGGGCAGAAAAGTGCGACCTGGAGGTCCAGGTCACAGTTTATGGGCCAAAAAGTGCGACCCCCCGTTCTGGTTGTCTCGACGGCAGATTTTCAGAAAAGTTGCCGTCTCTGGTGCGGCTGGTGTCGGTTACCTGCGCAATAGGGCCAAAAACACACGGAAGTTAGAAATTTTAATGTTTAAGGGTTTTATGTGAGAAAAATGACATAAAAAGAGGAAAACTAAGCAGCTGAAAAGAAGCCCTAGGGCCTGAAGTAGCTGGATATGCAGGAATATGAAAAACGACAGCGGTCGTAATTTAAAACCCGTGTGGAGTTGCCATTTGTTAGTATGAATCCTTCGTCGAAGTGTACGAAAAAGGACCACTTTAGCTACGCATAACTAATAGCCCTAACAACAATAGTGGCTGCCAAATATCTTCAGATCTGTGGTTAGTAATAAAAATGCTGCAACAACTAGATCTATAAATGGAAAGACATTAAGCAGTAAAGTAAAGGGTTTGCTCCATGCATCCAACAGACAAGACAAGAACACAATCTTTTGAAAGAATTTTTATATTACAGGGCACCTGGGAGGAAAACAAGAAGGTGTATCTAGCTCTCCTCAATGGGATGGGTTCTTTGTAGTCCTCAGCACTTCAGATCTAAGCTTCCTCTCTCTAGTTGATGTAGAAAACCCAATGCAAAAAGTAGAGCTCAAAGGGAGCAAAATGGCATAAAATGGTGACCAAGTGTATAGATCCAGAGTGATCTAATAGGCAACAAAAGGTGAAGAATGATGGGGAAAATCCTCCTATTTATAACAAAATATTGGGTCATTCTAGATCTTGGTGCACAATTAAAATAATGTTAACCAAATCTAGATCCACCTTTTATGGAATATTTTATTATATTTGTTGGAGGGAAAGGGTCTTTGACTTGGGTCAAATCCCTTGATTAGTCAAAAATAAATAAATAAATGATTTATTTATCTTTTAAAGGAAGTGGTTGGAAGATAATCAAATAAATAATGATTTATTTAATTATTTGTGGGTGATTTGGTCATATTTAACAAGGAATATTATCTAAACAAGATTTAAATAATTATTCCTAGAAATTAATAAGATAAATAAAGGTTTATCTAATTAATTTCTTTGATTTTGGGTTAAACATGACTCGGAATAATAATTAAATTATGGTTTAATTAATTATTCCATGAGGAAAATCAAACAAATATGGGTTTTTTTAATATTTCCTTTTGGGGTTTCCTGTTTTAACATAGTGAAAGTGGTTTTACTTAGGGTAAAACTGGTCTTACATGGTGTACTTGGGTCCATCTAATGATAATAAGTTAGATGACCAAAAAATGGTGTAACAGCCATTTTCCATTCGAATCATTCCTCCCTCCTTAAGAAGCAATGGTCTCCATTGCGTGAAGTTCCATCCTGAGAAGCCTTTTTTTAATATGAAGAACCACTGAAGAGAAGGGTTTTGTGTAGTTAACCCATAACCGTGATGAACGAAGATCCGAGGATAGAGATACCCTGTAATGCTTGTGACCAACTGTGATATTGACAGTGTGCGGCCTAGCAAATGGACTTCGATGAAGTGTGAGTTTGTGGATGAACCAAAATCATGACAAATGAAGATCCGAGGATAGAGATACCCTGTAATGCTTGTGACCAACTGTGTGACTAACAGTGTGCGGCCTAGCAAATGGACTTCGATGAAAATGATTTTGTGCAGTTGACCCATAATTGTGATGCGGATTGTTGATGAAGTAGCAGGTGCCTACATAGCTTGGGGTGGGAGGGCACGTCTCTAAATAACCCAAGCCGAACGCTGCTATGATCAAAATGATGAATGTGAAGCAGGTGCCTACTAAAGCGGGGTGGGAGGGCACGTCTCCAAAGGGAACCCGCTCCGAATGTTGCTCCAGATTTAAAACGAGCATAACTCGGTCAATATAACTCAGAATATTTATTATAACTTATTTTTGGAAATGGAATGATCATTTTGCATCATCCTATGTGTTTGAAACCACTATCTGGAGATTCTAGACTCTCAGATTTGCGCTGGAACTGTCACGCCGTCACAAAATTTCTGAAAAAAAAATAGTTGATTTTAAAACAACGATAACTCCCACATCCGGACTCCGATTCGACCAATTTTTTTTTTGAAATTGGGTGATTTTTCAAGAGGAACTTAGATCTATCTCCATTTCTCTAAAATTGTGTACTAAAAACTGCGAAAAATGACAGGAGAGCCGTCGTCCATGAATTGTCGTCAGAAAAATTGCTTCAACATTACTGATTTTGAATCAGCGATATCTCCCTCATCTGAACTCCAATTTGGCCGATTTTTTTTTTGAATTTGAGTATTTTTTCACAAGGAATCCAGATATAGTCTTTGTTTTTGAAAAATTTTCACCAAAAGTTTCAGATCTGATCTGAAAACTCGCCGCCCAAAAACATTCATGGATTTTGCCGAAGATTGCTGCAAAACATTGAAACTGAAAGATGTTTCAAACCCTCATTCCCATGGAGGCATAACTTGAATCTGAATTGATGCTGCAGGTCCAAATGGAATAGGTGGGAGGCCACCGATATCCACCTGGATCATTCCTCCCTCCTTAGGAAGCAATGGTCTCCATTGCGTTAAGTTCCTCCATGGGGGGGGGAATTTTGCTGAACTTGGTGTTGGCAGCCGTGCTAGATGTAGATGTGCCACCGGTGGGCAGCCATTGAAGGATCTGAAAAAAAAATTTCCATCATCGCGTTCCTCTGTTTCTCGAGGGCATCCTTGAGCAAGATTTTGACAGGATCTCCTGCTCCCTCGTCTTTCTTTCCTTCCGCCATGGGGGGTCGTCGGGGTTGCGAGGTTGAACTCCTTATACCCTAGCTGCATTAGGGACATGAAGAGAAAAACAGAGAAAGAGCAGACCCCCTCTGATACCACTGATCCGGATTTTATGCAGGAATGCAACAGAATACAGATATAACCATAGATACAGAGATGCAGCAGAAATAATGCTTCAATTTATTAATAAAAGAATGACTGCAATAAGCTTACAAACATAATGGAATGAAGCTAGGGCGCTGGTAGCGTATCTCTGAGAAGAGATGTAGCGTACGCAGGCCTCTGAACTGTGTTACATTGAGGCTCGCAGGCCTATTACAGACATAATGTAAATAGATGAGCTAGGGTACTGGCAGCGTATCCCTGAGAAGAGATGTGGTGGCTACCAGCCCCTGAACTGTGTTACAATGCAGACATGATGGAGATGCGGCGAGCTAGGGAACTGGTAGCGCTTATCTCTGAGAAGAGATGTATCGGCTCCCAGCCCCCTGAACTGTCTTACAATGAGGCTCGAGGGCCTATTTATTTTTGAGAAACAATGTAGAATCCGAAACGTCCAAAACCCTAACCGTAGGAGATGAAGCGCCAAAACTGTGGGTCCCGTTTGGGTAAATTGGTGGTTCAACTTCCCGGGGGCGTAACTTTGGCATCCGATCTCCGTTTGACGCGCTCAATAGCTCGTTAGAAAGATCTATCCAAGGAGTACAATTTTTGAACGAGCAACATCGGTCCATGGACCCATGTTGCTCTCCATTTTCCCAAAAAGCGTCGTTTAGGGCCTCAAAACGGCTCCGGAAGTTTAAGACCCGAAAAACTGCTAAAAATAGTAAGTTGTGCAGAAACTTACAAACTGAAATAACTGATGGTGGGGGTTCAAATGGACTCGATGGGTGGCCACCAATATCCACCTGGATTATTAATGCTGACATTTCTGGGTGTACGAGGACTGAAAACACATATAAATAGTAAGTTGTGCTGAAGCTGAAAAACTGAAAGAATTGATGCTGTAGGTCCAAATGGAATAGGTGGGAGGCCACCGATATCCACCTGGATCATTAACCAAGGCGAAAGCTTGTTTCTCCATAATGTTATACTTCAAAGGGGCATCCCTCAATGCCTTGCTAAAGAATGCGATGGGCTGCTATTGTCCTTGTGGATTTTTCTGTAAAAGGACAACAGCTATGGTATGTTCTGATGCAAACGAGAAAATATAAAAATCTCTTGAAAAATCAGGACTTATCAGAACCGGTGTTTTGGTTAACGCTTGTTTCACCAGTTCAAAGGATTTCTTTGCTTCCAAGGTCCATTTTACCCCTTGCTCCTTTTTCAGCATATTTGTGATATTCCTAAGGAGCTCAGCCAAGTTGGGTATGAACCTTCTCAAAAAGTTAATCTTCCCAATGAAAGATTGCAACTCCTTGATGTTTCGAGGATGAGAGATTTGCAATATGGCCTCAATCCTCTTTGGATCTATCTTTATACCCTCTTCTGAAATAACGTGTCCAAGAAGCTTACCTTCTTGGAGACCGAATAGTGTCTTCTTAGGGTTTAAAGATATTCCAAACCTTTTGCACTTCTCAAAAACTTTCCTGAAATGTTCTAAGTGTTCTTCATCTGTTTTTGAAAACACAGTGACATCATCGAGAGAGATAATGATGAAGAAGCCCAGCTCTTCCAAGAATGCTATGTCCATGGCTCTTTGAAAGGTTTCTCTAGCATTCATTAGACCAAAGGGCATTTTCACATACATGAAAGTGCCCCATGGTGTAGTAAGGGCTGTCTTTAATTGATTAGCAGGGTAAACCAAGATCTGATTGTACCCTGAATAGCCATCCAGCAAAGAAATTCTTCTATACCCTACCACCCTTTGTAAAATATGATCCATCTTGGGTAAAGGGTAGTTGTCTTTTAATGAAGCTTTGTTCAAGTCTCTAAAGTCTATACAAAGCCTGATTTCTCTAGTTTTCTTCCTAACGAACACCAGATTAGATACCCATTCAGAATATCTAATAGGGACAATAATACCAGCTTCATACATCCTTTTAATATCCTTCTCAACCAAAGGTAACTGAACAGGGTTTATTCTGCGCAGTTTCTATTTGAATGGTTTTTGGTTTTCTTCAAGGGGAATTTTTTGCTGAATTATTTCAGTGTCATAGGATTTAAGATCTTTGTAACTCCACGCAAAAACATCAGAAAAATCTTTAAACAGCTCAATGTATTTGAGTTTAATGTGAGCTGGTAAAATCTTAGACAATTTAATCATTTTTGGTTTTTCCTCACTACCTATATTGCACTCCTCCACTTCAGTCTCTACAGGTTCGAGTTTTGGTTTTTTGGCCACATCGTCAAAATAAAAAAACTCTTCTAAAGGGGCCAGACCTCTAGGAAAACTTTCTTCTTTAGCATGGAGAGTTTCCAACTCCTCTGTTTCGTTCATAAGTTTGCTAGAAAATAGGTTAATATTGACAGGCTCAGGAGACAGTTCTTCTTCACCAAGAAATTTTTCTTCACTGCAGTCTGTTTCATAGTCTGAGTCCGAACTGTTTAGTTCGAATTCATTTCTGAATTGCATGAAGTCTTCTATTTGTTTGTCATTGTCAAACACCTGCCAATACTTCTTATTATTAGGCACTACTGATCTAAACTTTATCTCAGTTGTACAGTCTTTGGTTTCAAATGGCACTAAGCATGTCCTAGCTGCAAAGGCTAAATTGTGGGCTACAATGTTTCTTTTCCTTGGGACAAAAATTACTTTGGATTCCTCGAATGTTTTTAAAAGGTACATGGCATCATTCTGGTAGGCTCTAAGTCTGGGATAATTTGTGTTATACTCCCCATTTACTTGCCTAATGATCAATTCAGAATCCCCATATACATTCATTCTTCTGGCTCCTAACTTTTTCAAAAGATGTAAGCCTAAGAGAAGGGACTCATATTCTGCTATGTTATTGAAACACTGAAAGTTTAATTTGCATGAAATGCATTTTGTGTGGTTGTTTTTAGTGTTAGTAATCCAAACACCTGCACCAACGTTAGTTCTAGTGCATGACCCATCAAAATACATACTCCAGAGAGGAATTTTCTCGGTTTTATCATGGTTAGAGTCCTCTTCAACTATCGTGCTTTCTGATTGTTGTTGAATTTATACATTTAGTTGTATTTATTTTGATTCCCCCTGATTTTCAGTCATTCGAGGGATATTTTATTGACTCTCAAGGTTTAGAAGAAAATGACACATGACCTGTAGTTCAAGACCTACCTTTGGTTTGCTGTCATTTAAAGGTTCAGCAAACTGTTTTGACAGTTCAGTGGTATTTACCTCCTCCTCTCTATTAGCCATTAACTCTGTTAAAGTGAATTTTTCTCTGAGTGTTTCATCATTAAACATAATAAAAGAATCAAGGCCTGTATTGATATAATATATGGGAGAGTTTTGTGGTCTGTCTTGGCTTGTGACTGTGTACTGCATATGGGACTCCCTGTAAAGTCTTCTAGTTTGATTGAAAACAGGGATAGTCGCATAGGTCATGTCCATTTGCATAGTTCCCTGCAACTTAGCCCCCAAATATCTTGATAAAAGCATTCCATATTTTGGGGGTACATTAGCCACAACAATATCCACAACTAAGCATTTGGCTGGAATTTGGGCTAAGTTAACATAGAAATCTTTGATCAATCCTAAACATTTTACTCTGCTGGAATCAAAGGAGTAAAGGTCTTTATAAGATCTGGTGATTTCTAGACCTAAGCTCTCCATTACAACCTTAGGCATTAAATTGTGAGAGGCTCCTGAGTCATGCATGGCATTATGAAATTTTTTTTCATGAACGTTAAAACTTACATAAAAGGGAGGAACAGGTCCCTCTTGATATTTTCCTTCAATATTTGGACTGAAAATAAGCTCTGGTTGGTCGTCGTTAAGATTTACTGTGTCATTGTTGTCTTCTAAATTTAATGCCTTCAAAATTTGGGTCCTATATACATGTTGGGCAGCTAATTCGTTCAAGGGAACAAAGATTTTGATCTTTGAAATTTCCTGCTCCAGGCTGAAAGGAATTTGGTTCTTTGGAGCACTTGTCTCAGCCCTATTAGCTGTCACTTTATCGGCAATGTCAGGTTGATGTTTTGCTTTATTTACATTTGATAAAATTGTTTTCACAGGAGTACTAGCTGCAGCGTTAGTACTACTAATGTCTGCACTCTGTTTTTCATTGTCTTGAGTGCTTTTTCCTTTACCTTTATCAGAATTTTCAGCCACTGTTTTATCCTTTTTTTTGACAACTTTAGGCTTGGTTGCAGTGCTTTTTTGTGAGGATTTTTCAGAGGTTTTGTTGTTGGGGGTTTGTTGACTAGATTTACTTCTGAGGTCATATTCTCTTGGAGGTTCGGTGATGGCATTTTCCATGTCTTGATAATAATTTTCATTATCATCTCTTTTGTCATCATAAGGTGTATAAAGACCTTGTGTTCTATCATAATGAACCTCAAAGTCATCATCATCTACCCAAAAAAGGTTAATATCATCTTCCCCTGTTATTTGATCTATTTCCTCAACCTCACTCACATAGTTTTGATGAAAGGGGGGAGTGATCTGTTGATCATCTTCCCTAGGTATGTTTGGAGGTTGGTTCCTTCTAGAATTCTGATTCTGGTTTTGGTTTCTATTTTGAGGAGAACTTTGGTTTTGACTTTCTTGTGCTCTCTTAATTATGCTCATCTCTTTCATCATTTCTTCCATCATTCTTTCCATTTTTGAATTGGAAGTAGATAGTGTAGATTCCTCTCTAAAAGATACTATCTTTTCAGCTTTCATCCTTGCTCTTTTCTCCATCAGGTTGACTTCTACAGAAAGAGCACCTCTTTGCATATCTTCAAGAGTTGAAAATTCTCTCTCTCTCAGCTGATAGGTCATGTCAGAGTCAAATCCTTTAGGAAACTTGTTTAAAGCTGAGCCTTGTGGAGGTTTTAGTTCTGGGGAAAGTGCATTATACACACTATTGAATCTAGTGCAGTAACCTTGCACACTTTCCCCAAGGTTTCTATGGAGGTTCTTGTAATCAGAAAGGACTTGGAGAGGATTCTTTTTAACTTCCCATTTGTTTAAGAATGTTTGATGGAAGCCTTGGAGATCATTGATACTATGGGGGGCTAAGCTTTTAAACCATTTTCTTACTTCTCCCCCCAGGCTTTGAGAAAATAATCTAAGTTTGACAGAATCATCATCGATTTCATTTCTGTCAAAATAGTCATCCATCTTATCCACATGTTGTGATGTAGTTGTAGTGTTGTTAGCATCATATAATGGAATTTTGGACTGATAGTCTTGTGGAAGGTTGACTAATGGTGCAGGAAGGACTAGGGGAGCATACCATGCAGCCATGGTAGGAGGTGGGGGTGGATTTATGGGTGGGTTGACAAAAGGGAAGGTGGGATGAAGTGGAGTGGTTTGAATAGTGGATGAAGGGTGAGTAGATGCGGATGGAATGGCAGTATATTGCTGAGCTGATCTTGGATGAGAGACACCTAAGTTGTGGAGGAAATTTAAATCAGGAGGTGTAGTTTCTCTACTACCGAGATGTTCACTAGTTTCAGGAGAAGAAAGTGAAAAATCAGAATCTAGCTGGATTATATCATCAAATGAAAGTGAAAACTCAGAATCTAGCTAGATTATATCATCAAATGACCTATTTCTAAATGGATTTACTAAGTCAGCTTGTGATTGTTGTAGAGCTGAAAGATGTTCGGGAACTGATTTAGCTCTCAAGGGTGGTCTAAAAATAGTTGATAATTTAATCTTAGGAGACTTCCTAAGGATACTTTCTGGGTTATCAACTACTTTAGGTGGATCAGGGTCAGGATAGGCTCTAGTGTGAATCTTTCTAGGAGCCACTATGTTTTGTTTATCAGACCCAAAATAAACAAGACAATTTCAACCATATATGACAGTCTTTGAATGGTTAACTAATCTGTTTACCTAAATTTCTATCCTACAGTCCTCTAACTAAGTTTGAATGATATTATGATGATCAGGGTTCTTCCCAGTGGAGTCTTAAGGTTTGCTAAGGATTTTGGAGTCGCCAAGTGGAAATTTTTAGCTCTTTTCAGAGGTAAAAGGTTTTATGGTCCACCACCATGCTTGTGAAATATCCTTTTTCAAGGATATCCTAGAACACAACAAACTCTAACCAGAGATTGAATGGAAGGGCATTTACCATATATTTCACCTTTGAAAGAGGATGAGATCCGGAGGCTACCTGGCCCTTTCTAGACTCTGTCTAAGAGTATGGGGTAAAACACGACAAAAGGTAAGTGTCAATGTAGGAGTAAGTATTTTACTACCAATCTAAAATGTTTTTGGTTTTTCTGAGTTATTTTTTAGTTGTGTGGTTTCTAAGAACACACTGACTCTGTTTCAAAACTTAGCTACGGTTATGAGACAAAGACAGTCTACTCTTATGGCTAAGCCGACTGATTTTCCAAGGTTATATAAAAGCTTGAGAGAAACCTAGGGTTTTACCTAGATTGTCACTGATTCAAACAAGTTTCATCATAATTACCATTTCTTGGTAGTGCTTGAAAAGGTTGCTTTAATCTCTCAAATTTTTCTTGAATTGAGGGTTCTCTGAGGTCTTAAAAGGAATCAATAACATTAAGTTCCCCAATGGAGTCGCCAGAAATGTTAGGAATCTGTAATTTATTGGCAAGATTGGCAGAGTCCAATTACAGAAACAACATCGTTTCAACCAAATTTGGGATTCTAGGATCTAGCCCTCCTGAATCTAGAGAGGGATCTCTCCAATATGTACAAAGATGGATTTGTCTTTGAAGTTTGGGGTTATGATATTAGGCTAGTTATGAAGGCCAAGGGTTTGTTTGTTTTTTGGATGGTTGAGCATGATTACTGTTCAAGGTGGAAAGTTCTGAGTGCAAAAAGTTCCAAAGGTGAGAAGTTGCAGGAAATCAGAGTAAGCTTCGGTCAAAAAGGTAGAAAATTGTAGGTTTTAGTCCATTGGGCTATGGAGTCATAATAGGGTTTAACTGGAACAGCAAGAGGCAAGAGTGGTCCATGGGGCAAGTCATCTATGTCTAAGGATCTATTTGAAGATTGATTTATGGAATGGAATGATACAATAAGAAGGAGAAATGAACAGATGCAGAAACAAGAGCAGCCTAGGATCTGGTAAGTACTTTGAAACTATCCAGCCTTTGATACACTTTCAATAGAAAACATCTCAAAACAGAGGGAAACTTGAAGGCAACTTTTGGATTAGAAACTAGCGGGTCGGGCTCACCACAAATCCTCTCCTAGCTCTTCTTTACTTGGTTACTTTAAAGACAAATACAAAGATAACAATAGAATGGCCTAAGATCTGGTAAGTACTTTGAAACTAGCCAGCTTTTAACACATTCCAAGGGAAACATCCAGATAGCTTGTGGGGACAAAAATGGGACCAGGGCTCACCATATCTTCCTCAGTTCATCTTCACTAAACATATACTGAAAATAACATCTAAGAATAACGTTTAGCTAAGACAATAAGACGAGGGAATGCCAACATTCCTATGCTTAAACTGAATTAAATCATTCCTAAATTATACAGATGGAAGAAAACATTCAGATAAATATTTTTAGTCAGAGAAGGTCACTGATATACAATAGGTCCTAACTCTATGCATGCTGTTCTTTATAAGAGCATATGAAACACAGATGAAAACAAAAACAAAACAACAGGTTACAATAAGAAAAACATCATCGTCAACATAGACCAAGATCCCATAAATTAGCTTGTATTGATGCTTCAAACCAGTTACAGCTTTAAGTCCAATGCTTTAGGTTAGCAACCGTCTACACATCTCAGCCTAACCTATCTATCACCAGCAGAGCTCCAAGAGCCAGTGAATACTATGTACAATCAAAAGTTTTAGCTCAAATGTATATCAAAGTTCTACAACCAACCCCTCACTCATCTTCTAAACAAGTATATATAGAAGGATGAGGAGGTGAGATCTGATAAAGATCTCAATTTACAATTAATACAGATTTAATGGTCTCTGGCCTTTGAGGGGCTCAATGAAGAAATTTACATGGGGATACTCTGTATTAAATTTTTTTACATAAATATTAAGCTTAGTGGGAGATTTTTTTGACCTTTGAGGCTCTGTGTAATGTTGAAGTAACTCCGCTGATATTTTTTCATTAAGTTTCCTTGCAGAAGTAACTTTCCGGCTGTGTTGAGGCAAAAATCTTCATTCGATCAATAACTTCGGCCTTTGATTGAGTACTTTGAGGAACAGGTGGCACTATGGTAGCTGAGGAATCAATTTTCCCTAGATTATGGCAGTGGAAGCATTCCTGCTTGATAAAACACTTTAGGTTTTCTGTAAACTGTGTTCTATTTGGAGATTAAGCTTTTGATAAGCATCTTAGACATAATCCCCACCAATCTATCTCTAATCCTCTATTCTGATACATTTAGGTCTTCGGCACTGATACCCTTTGACAATGTTAAATCCATGGTTTTCTTGCTGATATGCAGGGCTGCGCAGAGATGAAATGACATCGATGCCTCATAAAACACCGATGATACGTGAGATTGGAAACCCCTACGAATGATTTCCCTGATGAAACGAAGGCAAGAGGATCGTCACCCTCAGCCTGTGAATTTTCCTCAGTATGGCGGAAAAAACATTAAACCCTACAAAATATAAAAAAAAGTTATGAAATCCTACGTATATAGTTTGACTGCTTCAGAGGACGTGTGGAAGGAGCGGGGCCGTTGGATGGCATCATCCAACGGTTGGGATTAATTGGGGAGATCATTGAATGGGCAGAAGAAAGATTAGATCAAGGTCGTCGATCGCATAGATATCGATGGTCGGGAGCGAAAGGGGAGGTCAAAAACAGAGAATCGTTGACCGGGCAATCGAATCAGGGGGACGAAATCTGAACCGTCGATCTGCAGATTAGATCGACGGTGGGAAATGATTTAACGTCGTGCCGGGACCACATTAAGGGGCGGGAATATTCATCGAGTGACAATCATCAGATGGGTGGCTTTAGATCGGATGGTCCACGGCGATATCACTCGGCATCCTCGTCTGAACGATAACACGTGATGGACGGCGGTTTTCCAAATAGTACAGGGGACGCGTGGCGGTAAGTGTATGGAATCGCTGGCCATCGGGGGAAAACAACCTCTTGCCCGAAGGCGGTGCGATGGATACCGCCGGTTTTTGGCAACCGGCTTTCGGGCGGTGGGGACCACAGAAAGACGCACTCCGCACCGTCCGATCTGCAAATTAGATCAACGGTGCGGAACGGTTTGAAAGTGATACCGACGGATAAAAATAAATTAAAACCCAAAGTTTAAATTTAAAACAAAGGTTTTAATGCTTTTGGGGGCGGGATAAATATAAATACGATTAAGCACCCGGTTAGCTCAGCGCTTGGTTCTGGCGCTAGGGTGCATGGATGGAAAGGGGTTAGGGACCTAGCCCGAGGGAGCTTAAGTCCAATACATAGAAAATATGCATTTTAACGGTTTTTCAAGGATTTTCGAAGGAGATGAAGGTTTTGATAAGGCTAAGAAGGGGTCTTAGAACCTTATCAAGGGTTTTTATGTAGTGGAAAGGAAGAAACATGAAATTGTTGGATTTTCATGGGGAAAGAAGAGGTAGAAAAGAAAATAGGTTAGCTTTTAAAGAGGAGGAATGGGGAAAATGGTGCTTGCAGCAGTACTTCAAGATGGAAACAGCAGGATTTCAAAGTTTTTCAAGATGGGAACATGAGTGAAGGTTTGGACAGAGGCATGAGGCCTTCAAAAAGTCTTCAAGAGCCAACACTTTTTTGTGAGAAGAAGTGTTCCTTGAAGGCTCAAAAATAGATTTAGCCACCTTTTGGGATAATCAAATTTTATAGGTGGCTAACATCAGCAGACGCTACGCTCTTGTGTTTTTTCACTCATCTTAATTTTTTACTGAATTTCCAGCATAATTTTAAAAAAATCAAGTAGTTCCAAAAATTATACATCCATATCTTTCCAACGAGCCATCACGAGTCTCGTTTCGACATCGGGAAGTCCCTCAAAATTTATCTACAAAATAGGATTTTTTACGCTACTACGCTCCTGTAGCATTTTGGCTGAAAAGGCAGTTTTTTGAAGGTGGCCATCCAAATGTGCGTTAAGCTATGTTTAGCTCTTGTCAATAGTAAAAAGGCTTTTTACTTGTCATTTTTAGCATTTTAAGATAAGTTTTAGAGATATTTTGTGCCTTGGGATTTGCAAAGCCTCTAGGACAAAATAAGATATTTGTTCTAAGCCTATGAGCTTCTAGTTAGTTTTGTGAAGCCTATCTTCTCATTTCCTATATAACTCACGGAGAGTCATTTTAAATATTGTTGGAGATTTGAGTAGAAATTTGGATTTTTGAAGAGCTTAAGAACTTGACTGAGCTTAGAGCAATATATGTTATGAGTTTTGATGATAAGACTTGTTTTATGGAGTGGATAGCTTGACTTGATTGCCTAGATGACGGAGAGGATCTATGTGCAGGATTCCATGGCTTTGTAAATGGTATTGTGCTTCTTTTCAGTTATTTTTTCTTAGTTTTTCACATATGTATTCATGCTTCTTGCTTGTTGTAGGTCAGTAAAGAATAGTTTGAGGTATGCCCATGGAGGCACATCAAATTTCCTGATTCATTGCAGCTTCTATGTTTTCACCCTTCTTGGTCATGTCAAAGGATTCTTAACTGCCCTTTGGTCCATTAAGAACTTGTTATTTATTTCCTTAATGATTATTATGACATGCTATCTTGTTTGATTCATGGTATGCCCTACTTAATTATAGCTATTTAAACCTCCTTAATGAAATCTCCTTTGAAGTATTGATTGTCTAGTTTAAATCAGAGAGGTCTTGTTTTTATCTTGCCCTCTGCTTACACTTGCAGACTTATTTCAAATTTCTCATCAGTTTGAATGTGTTTTTTAGGAGTTTCCTGTCCACATTTTGAACTGTTGTTTTGTCTTACATGTGTTCTCAACCACTGAAGGTGATTTTCCCAAAGTTAGAGGGTTTTATACTTCTATGCATCACCTGATTGTTTATTTTTTGCATTTATTATCTTGAGTTTCATTCATAGTGATTAATGGTTAGCCCTACCACATGAATTCTTTTCTTTTAAACTATTTATGCCTAAAATCTCTTTTTCTTGCACAACTTGATGTTCATTTCACTTCATAAAGCACCGAAAATATCCATTCACTATACTAGATCGACCCTATAGTACACCCTACCCATTGTCTTGACATCCTTGGCTTGCATTTGACCTCATAGCCTAGTTGATCTCATTTTGTTGTTCTATTTTGATCCACTTGATCAGTTTTACCTCCAAACAAATGAAAAAAAAACAAACAGACACACTTAAAAACTAGCCTAAAATCTAAACAAAGTAAGCGAACAAGCTCACATCCTTCGGTTCATTAGAGAGAGCCCTCTCTAAGTCCAGGAAGGCTAGGTCCTAGGGCTCCAAAGATTGGTTTGATGTTACTCCATAATTTGGTCTGCCAATCTCCAAAATCACGGGAACATAACATCTCCAAAGAGGCGCGATAATGTGTAAGGTGGGGACAATGGTGGGAATAATGGCCATGGAGATCACACAAAGCACAGGGTTTATTGGTGTGAATAGTATTAGGGTTCTTAGTTGCAGTCGAGGAAGAAATAGAGGCTTCAGGGACCATAGACTCAGGGAACGCAATATTAACCATGGGCTTGATATGGGGCAGTTGAGGACAATTATGGGTGGCATGGCCAATGACATCACACAAAGAAAAATGCTTTGGAGGTGGAGGAGGATCAGGTTCAGTCAGGGCAGCCTTGTCTTTTGATGCCTTCTTTCTAGCTTTTCCCTTCTTACCCGAAGCGGTCGCAACAGGAGGTGGTTCCTGTTGAGGTGGCTGAGGCACTGTAGCAGCAGGAGAAGTCATGGGGACCGGTTGAACTGGGGTCAAAGAAAGATAAGGTTTGGGTTGACCAGGTGGGGTAGCGGCTGGAGGATCAAGGTACCAGATGGGAATCCCAAGGGTCTGGTTAGGAAGAGAGAGGGTAGCCATGACAGGGACTGTGTACACTCCTGGAGGGGGAGCGAGGAACAATATCTGACCAGAGGGGTAATGGCCAGGCGAGACGACTACAAGATGGTTAAGGCTTAGAGGAATAGTTCCAGGAGGGTAAAGAGGCTCATGGATACCAGTTCTATGTGAAGGGCCAGGAGGAGGAGGTCCAGAAGGCTTAATCGAATGGCTAGGAGTAGGCTCCGGAGGGCGAGGAGGATGCTGAATAGTCGAAGCGGGCCGCTTGAGGGAAACCCGAAACACTTGCATCATGCAAACATTCGATGAGATGGGATCAGAGACAGGAGGAGGAAGACCAGTGAATGTACCAAGCAATGAGGAATATTTGTAGACTCTAGGTGAGACACTGGTAAAAGGATCGACGATTTTCTTATTGGCCACCGAAGAGATGATGGACTCAGGGGAGGTCTGAGACTTCGGTTTATAATATGTTAACTGTTTAATGGTGACTTTATTTCTGTTATGAGGGAAGGAAATATTGTGGTGAACCTCAGATGGGACAACAGACATCGCATAGGTGTAGCTACGACCCAATAGAATGTTGTAATCTAAGGGGGCATCTATGACTTCTACGTCAACCCAAGCAGTCTTGCCCGCAAGAGTAATAGGAAAGTTGCGGAATATGCCGATGGGCTGGGAGACGTGGCCATCCCACGCTCAGAGAGTGATTGTGGAAGGAGCCAAATTAGGTGTACCAAGTTGCTTCCAAACCGAAGCAGACATCACATATGTGGATGTACCCTCATCAATAATGCACTAGGAAACGTTGGCATTCCAGATCTTGACTGGGCTTTGGAAGGTGACGGAAGCAAGAAGAGGAGGAGGTTCGGATTGGTCAACATCAAATACAATCAATTGATCATCGGAAGGATCTACAGCGCCCATGTCAGATAGTAGATATTTTCTTTTTGAAGGGCACGACTAGAGGAGTTCCAACGTTGAAATGGTAGCAGGAGATTGTGCCAAATCATCTACTATGCTATACGAATGGGCAGATTTTCCAAAAGCAGAATTTCGGCGTAGTGGTCCCTTAGGGATCTTGGTATGAACGTCCGCCTTAGGCCGAGGGATCTACAAGGGACCATTAGGTGTCGAAAAAGGCTCTATAGGGACTGAAGGAGGTGGCTCGGGGACAAACGTAGCGAGAGGCTTGTTGTACTGACGAGACCAAGTCTGAAGATTGATGTCTACGGTTAGAGGTTGGTCAGAATTAATCATGATAATCTAGTAATCAAAGGTACCAGATGGAAGAGGTTGAGTGGCCACCTGACTTTTAGGTGGTTGGGTAGCCACAAATCCTTGCTAAGGAAAAGGATTAGTAAACACAGACAACTGACTAGGCGCAGCATTAGGATGGATGGAAGGGGAGGCTTGTTGTCCTTGCAATGTTGCTTGAGACTCCCACATCTGCTTCATTTGTGGTAAAAGAGGACAATCATGCGGGTAATGACCATAAAAACCACAACAAGAACAAGGCTTGTTCATACAAATAGGCTTGTCCTACTTGGGCTGAGTGCCCTGTTCCTGGTTAGTAGTGTTAGGAGCATTATTTTGAGGATTAGGTCCAGGATTACAAGGAGAAGATTGATTTTGAGTGTCTTTCCTCTTCTTTTTGGAAGGAGGATTAGTCACGCCATGCTGTGCATACACCTTCCCCTAAGGGAGTGGGGCTGCTATTGCGAGGGTTGAGAAGGCAAGGGAGGAGGAGGTGCTAATGCTAGAGGAGCTGGAGCACCAAGCTGTGGATATGGGTAAGGAGGTTGGGTAACAGTGTGGTAAACAAGAGGTTGGGAAAAAGGAGGAGGCATGCCATATTCTAGATACATGTTACTGGGAGGGGGAAAAGTGCAGGAGGTGTTGCCCCCCCACCCCGAGGAAAACCATAACCCATGGGAGGCTGAGCATATGGATGAGAGAGAGCTCCAACAATACCGTTGGCAGCATGATATGCCCCTGGTGCATTGGCACCACCAGGTCTAGGAAGATTAGATAGAATGGTATAAACATAACTCGACTGAACATAGATTAGGTCATATTTTAATGCAATTTGGAGAGCAGATTCTTCGGTTTGAGGGAAATGTGATGCGACATCTTTGCCGATAGCAGGCAAGAGAGATCTAAGGAACCAGTGCATGTAGACATGGTCTTCAAAGATATAGGCTCGACATAGGCTCTTTCTTCTCCACCATTCCTGGACATGATTGGATAGGCGGGTCACATACGATTGATGGTAAGAAGTCAAAAGTTCGGTACCAGTGTTGTAACGAAGGGGAATCTAGAAATAAGACAAGATAGCCTGAGCAAGAGTCACAAAGGTGGTATGAGAGGATGGGTCCTGATCAACATACCACTTAGAAGCTTCACCAGTAAGCGTTCGTTGGAACAACTAAAGACGAACAGAGTCATCAGTAATGTATTTAGACGGACACCACATGTGGAAAGATCAAACATGATTTGTAGGATCTTCACCAACAAGACCTTCAAAATTGGGAATGTCGGAAGGGAGCTTGGTTGGAATTGCAATCCAACCAACATTATGGTGTATAGGGTCATTTATCAACTGGTCAAAATAGAGAAGACTGAGGCCTGCCATATAGGGGAGCAAGGGAGCAGCCGGGATAGTTCATGTTGCAATCCCACTAGTAGTATTCCCAGCATTAGCGTCGGGGCTACCACCAGCGTTAGGTCCTGAACCAGACATGGTGAAGGTGACAGGAGGAGAAACAGGGGTGGAATTAGAAGGAGAACCCAATGAACCACAAGAAGAGTCGAAGTGCGGACTCAGTGGAGGACTAACTCGAATCCTACGTGGAGGAGTAATTCTTCCTACTGGAAACTGAGGATGAAGGCCAATAAGTCTCTGGGATAAACACCTTGGTGGTGCAATGGTGATGACACAAACATGGCTCAAAGGGAAAAATAGACCAACAAGGGCAAGGAGGTGCAGGATCAACTAATTATAATGTCGAAACAAGGGCAAAGAGGTGCAGGATCAATTTATTTCAATGTTTTAGAGTCCGTGCTTGGCGGTGTTAACTAAGATTTTTTTTCGCTTAGGGTGTGTGTGCAAAGTGTGTAAATTTTAATTTTTAAACCCAGACGTTTGTAGAGAAAAATAAAATGTGTGCTATATAACTGTAAATAAATCTGCAGATAATAGTATATGAAACTAAAATAACAGTAAATAAACAGCTAATAATGCAATACTCTAAACCCAAGGAGGCGGGCCTCTCAACAAGTAGTCTACAGGTGGGTAAAAAAATAGTTAAAACCCACAAAAATAGCCAATAGATCTAAGGTCGTGAGGGACAGGCATCTAAAGGTCAAATTTTCTAGAAAGTGGTGCAGAAAACAACAACAAATCAGAGGAAATATTGTTGTAAATGAGGTGGAAAAAGGCTATCTCCTAGAGGGGAACGGAGTGGACCCTAGAGAAAAACCCAATCAAAAATAAATGAGGTGATTTGGATGGATAAATAGCCAATCTGAAGTAGATTTGAAAGTGAGGCATTAGATCTGAAAAATGGCTGAACACTCTGAAAATTTTAGACAACCTGTAGTAGCTAAAACTCTTCCACAAAGTGTGGAGGGTACTAAATTTCTAGGGGGCTAGGTTCCCACTTAGTTGATTAAAACAGAACAATTATAGGTCTAAAACGGGCGGATATGGAGGTCAGACAACCTTGAACAGAGGCCCAAACAAACCCAGAAAACTTTCAGAAAAAATCCCGCATAAAGTCCAGGTCGTAGTTTCTGACCTGCTTTCTATAGAGGTCATAGTTTTTGGGCTGAAAAGTGCGTCCTAAAGCTCCAAGTCGTAGGTTTAGGGAAAAAAAGTGTGACCTGCACTTCCGGAAATCTTAGCGGCAGATTTCAGCAGAATGTGTTGTCTCAGTTGCGGTTGATGTCTATCACCTGCGCAATAGGTCCAAAAACACACGGAAGTTAGAATTTTTAAATTTTTAGGGTTTTATAGGTTGAAAACAACATCATGAAAAATCAAAACAAGAGGCTGAAGAGAAATCCTAGGGTTTGAAGCAAATGGATATGCAGGGATCAAAAAAATGACAATGGTCATAATCGTAAACCCGTGTGGAGTCACCAGTTGTTAGTATGAATCTTAATTGAAAGTGTACGAAAAAAGACCACTTTAGCTGTGCATAAAAAATAGTGCTAACAGAAAATATGCCTGCCAATATCTTTAGATCTGAAATTAGTTGATCAAAATAAATGCTGCAAAAATCTAGATCTATGCATCAAAAGACATTAAGCAGTAAATAAAAACAAGATTTACTCCATGCATCCAATAGGCAAGACAAGAATATGTTGAATGAATTTTATATTAAGGGCACCTGGGAGGAAAACATAGAAGGATGTTACTAGTTCTCCTCAATGGGATGGGTTCTTGTAAGCCCTCATCACTTTAGATCTAAAATTCCTCTCTCTTGATGGTGTAGAAAACCTAGACAAAAATGGAACTCAAAGCGAGCTCACAAGCCAAAAGATAGAAAAATATGACAATGATGGTGGATCAAAGTCAGACCAAAAGTATAGATCCAAAGTGATTTTTAGGCAACAAAAGGTGATGAATGAATGGAAAAACCCTTCTATTTATAACAAAATATTGAGTTAGTCTAGATATTGGTGCATAATTAAAATATTATTAACCAAATCAAGATCCAACTTTTATGGAATATTTTATTATTTTTGTTGGAGGGAAAAGGAATTTGACTTGGGTCAAATCCCTTTATTTGCAAATAATAAATAAATAAATAATTTATTTATCATTTTAAGGATGTGATTGAGTAATAATTAAATAAATAATGATTTATTTAACTATTTATGAGTGATTTAGTCAAATTTAACAAGGAGTAATATTTAAATAAGGTTTAAATAATTATTCCTAGGAAATAATAAGATAAATAATAATTTATCTAATTAATTTTCCTGTTTTGGGTTAAATATGACCAGGAATATTAATTAAACTGTTGTTTAAGTAATTATTCCTTGAGGAAAGTCAAACAAATGTGGATTTATTTAATATTTCCTCATGGGGTTTCCTGTTTAGACCATAAAAAATTTAATAAAGGTGTTTTACTAAGTTATTTTTCATAGTGAAAGCAATTTTACTTAGGATAAAATTGGTCTTACATGGTGTACTTAGGTCCATCTAATAGTAACAGGTTAGATGACCAAAAAATGGTGTTACACCAGCAGTGTGTGACCCGGAGCTGGAGATAGAGGGGACTCGATTGTTGGTCACCCCAACAATCCCAGTCCATCACAGCGGAGAGAGAGGGAGACTACATCAGAGGCAAAGCTTGGAAAATAACATCCTTGCATCGGGACCTAGAACCTGTTAGCTCCCTGTAATTTGCAAGATTGGCAAAGTCAAACTATAGAGAGAACACTATTTCAACCACTTTGGGATTCTAGGATCTAGCCCTCCTAAATCCGGAGAGGGATCTCTATAATAAGTGCAAAGATTGATTTATCTTTAAAGCTTTTGGGTAATGACATTAGGCTAGTTATGAAGTCCGAGGGTTTTTGTTTTGTTTTGGATGGTTGAGCATGATTATTATTTGGGTGGAAGGTCCTAAATGGAAAGAGTTTCAAAGGTGTGAAGTTGCAAGCAATCAGAACAAGCTTTGGCTAGAAGATAGATATAACGCTGGTTTTTAGTCCATTGTGCTATAGAGTCATAATAGGGTTTAATTGAAACAACAAGGTTCAAGAGTGGTCCATGGGGCAAGTCATCTATGTCTAAGGATCTCTTTAAAAATGATTTTATGGAATGAAATGCTACAACAAGAAAAGGAATTTGAACAAATGAAGAACAAAGAGCAGCTGAAGATCAAGTTAGTACTTTGAAACTATCCTTCTTTTGGCATACACTTAAGAGAGACATAAAAGTAATGTGAGATCTGGTAAGTACGTCGAAACTATCCATCTTTTGATGCACTTTCAATAGAAAAACATTTAAACACAAAGTGAAACTTTAAAAGAAACTGTTGGAGAAGAAACTAGAGGACAGGGCTCACCATAAACTTCTCTAGCTCTACTTTACTTAGTGAACTTTCAAGACAAACACATAAGATAACAAAGAATAGTCTAAAATCATGTAAGGACTTTTAACCTAGCCTGCTTTCAACACACTCTTAGGGAAACTTTCAGCTAGTTTTTTTGGGATAGAACTAAAGGACAGGGCTTACCATCACTTCCTTAGTTCATCTCTACTTAACATAAACTGAAGATAACTTTAAAGAACAATATTTGGCTTAGATAGTAGGACGAGGGAACGCCAGCATTCCTAACTGCTCAAACTGAATTAAATCATTCCTAAACAACATAATTTGGAAGAAAACATGTAGATAAATCTTATCAGTCAGAGAAGGGCATTGGTAAACAGTAAATCCTAACTCTATGCTTGTTGTTCTTTATCAGAGAGATGGAAAAAGTGAAAATAGAAATAAAATAATGATTTACAATAAGAAAAACATCACCGTTGACATAGACCAGGATCCCATAAATTAGCTTGTATTGATGCTTCAAACTAGTTACAACTTTAAGTCCAATGTTTCAGTTCAACAATCATCTCCACTTCTCAGCCTAATTTATTTAATCACAAGCAGAGCTTCAAGAGCCCGTGAACACTATTTACAAGTAGAATTTTTGAGCACAAGTATATTTCAAAGTTCTACAGCCAACATTTTCTCATTTTCTACAGAAATATTTATAGAAGGAATCAGGAGGTGGGAGGGGATAAAAGATCTCCCAGTTTCAATTAATACAGATAAATGATTCTCGGCCTTTGAGGGGCTCGATGAAGAATTTTACAGATGTCTTGTCTGTATTAATTGTTTTACATTTAAGAATTTAAGATTGGTGGGAGATTTTTTTGACTTTAAGGCTCTGTTTCATGTTGTAATAACTCTGCTGATATTTTTTGCATTAAGTTCCTTTGGCTGAATTAACTATTCGGCTGCATTGAGGCAAATATCTTCTTTCCTGATCATAACTCGGCCTCTGTTGAATGCTTTGAGGCTACAGGTGGCATTGGGTAGCTGAGAGGAATCAATTAGCCTCTGATGTGGCAGTGGAGGCTCTTTCTCACTGATAAATCTTTTTGATATGTCTTTATTGTGTATTAATTTGGAGGATTAGGATTTTGATTTTCGATCTTAGCCGTAATCCTCCAAAACTGTGAAAACAGTCTTCAATCCTTCATTTCTGGCTTGTTTCAGTCTTCAACATTGATACTCTTTATTTCAATTAGGAATTGTTGTGTCTTGTTGATGTGCAGGTAATACGGGGTTCATATGGCATAAATAATCATGATGTATTAATGAAATGTGGTATAGAACCCCGCAGAACGATCTTCTTCAAATGAATGAAAACCTGGAGGATCGTCATCCTCGGCTTCAATTTTCCTTTTATATAATGGAAAAACCATTAAAACCTGCAAAATACAAAAATATTATAAAATCCTGCATTATTGGGTAAAACTGCTTTGGAGGCTTTGGTTTTGAGCATGGTCGTTGGATGACAACATCCAACGGTGGAGATTGCGCGCGAAGATAAAAAGGGAAGCGGTTGATGAATAAGTGGTGGAAAATTATATCAGAGTCATTGATCTTGCAGAGATCAACGGTCGGGAGTGACCAGGTCAATACAAATGGAGAAGGGCCGCTTTATGTGAAAATAGAAGAAATACAAAGGAAAATATCGAAAATCCCTTTGGGCAAAGGAAATCTGTGAAGAATTGAAATTGGGGTTTCGAACATAACCTGGGCTGTCGGATGAGATCGGCCTGGGCGATCAACGGTGGAGATCACTCATTGAAATCCTTTGGTGAAGGTGGAGGGCGATAGTGTATGGCCAGATTAGATCTGAGCCATTGATTTGCCGAGATCAACGGTGGGAAGTGCGCGCGATACAATATAATAGAAAATGAGGAAAGTGGTTTCGAGAGGGAAAACCACGGGTTTCGCGTGGCCACAAGAGGAAAAAGTGGTTTTCAATTTACGAATGAGATATGCGTTTCCGCCCGACAAGTGGCATCAGAAAACAACTTATATCGCGCAATTTTTGGAGATTAACCTTCGCGCTTGAAGTTATGCGATATGGAATGTCGGCCATTAGATCTGGGGCCTCAGATCTAACGGTTGGGAGCAAGCGCGATATTAACTAGATGTGCAGTAGATAGGAGACAAGGTATTTTTATTATAGACCATCTGATCAGGGGATCGACGGCAGAGATCAAATCTGGAGGGAGGCAAGACCCACAAGGGTCGGACCTGTCGGAGTTGATATGAGCCGTTGGATGAAACAGATCAACGGTGGAGATTTGATCTGGGTTAAATGAAATAATACAAATGTGGAGAAAGGGGTTAATATTGACCATTGATCTGCAGAGATCAATGGCTGGGATTGGCCGAAAAACATTACACAAAGGGTATATGATTTTTAAACCAAAGTCGGGAGATGCAATCTGGACCGTCCGATCTGGACACGTGGACGACACAAATGCAATCGGAGGCATTCGATCGGTGGGGGAAGAACTTGAATGGCG
The DNA here is from genome assembly GCA_034641835.2 of Pinus albicaulis. NCBI lineage: Eukaryota > Viridiplantae > Streptophyta > Pinopsida > Pinales > Pinaceae > Pinus > Pinus albicaulis. The sequence continues at coordinate 107,497,100 of CM076576.1, read as the reverse complement.
CCAATATGTTAGTTGTGGGCTGTTGATCTATAGATCAGATCAACGGTGGAGGATGAATCAGAGGAGTTCAAGGCTGAGAAAAAGACTTATGATCGAAGCAAATACGAGTCGTTGGATCGGAGATGTGGCAGATAGATCCAACGGCGAAGGATCCATCGGGGGTAGTTAATCAAAAGGGGAATAAGATGCACCCAATAAAAAATACAATGCTATATTGCGTCGATCATTGATCGGCTTTAGATCAATGGTCGGGAATGGATTTTAAATAATAAACGACAGGGCCCTTTTAAAACTTGTGAAAACCAAAAATTAACCAAATACAAAGGTTTTATGGTGTCGGGTGGGTTATTTAAAAGGCTTGGCGCCCATCTACAGGGGCCTGTGGATATATGGGAAAAAAAAATGCCCAGGGCTTATATGTATAAGGGCCAATCACATCGGAAGGAAAGGTCGGGATTTTCAATCTACCCATTTTCATTAAAAAACATTGCTCTAGCGGGTTTAGACCAAAACTTAGGGAAAGTGGGTTTTTATGTTTTATAAAGGAAATTTACGTCAGAGATGGGTTTATCACAAGGTTTAAGCGCAAGATGCGGGCTCTATGGCTATATGAAATAGCAATAAGATCAGGAGTTTATAATCAAAGGTCTAATCACATCGGAGGCTTTTACGAAATAAATAGATTTGCGTGGGCCGATTTCTCCGATGCGATAAGCGCCGAAAGGGCTTAGCGCTTGGTTCCAGCACCAAGGCATATGGTGGGGAAGTGGTTAGGACTTAGCCCAAAGGGGCTTAAGTCCATAGTGAAAAAACTTTATTTTTATGAAAATTTTCAAAGTTTTTGATGGATTTGGGGGTTTCGAAAAAGTTTAAAAATGGGTTTTAAACTTTGTAAAGAGGATTTTATGAAGGGGAAATGGGAAACAAATGGAAAATAGAGGAATACATGGGGAATGAAGGGGTAAAAATGAAGGTTAGTTTGAAGTGTAAGGAAGGGAAAAATGGTTTTTTGCAGCATTCTTTCTTTATGGAAAATAGTATATTTTCAGAGTTTACAATGGAGACAGCAGTGAAGATTTAAATAAAGGGCATGTTGTCTTTATGAGTCTTCAAGAGATAAAAAATTTCGCAATAAATTTTTTTTCTTGAAGGCTCCAAAAATGATTTATCCACCATTTGATATGACAAATTTTATAGGTGGCTAACAGTGGCTCCACTTGGGGATGGTGCCTTCTTGAAGGCATCAAGAATTTTAGACTTGCATTCTCTAGGGGTTGATCAGTGCCTAATCCATTGGGCTGCCTTTTCTTCATTTGGATGATCCTCTTTTGCTCTGAAAATATTAGCAACCATGAAAAATGATGGATTTTCATTAACACAAGCTTTCTACCTGCCCAATCCTACCGATCTAACATTTTTTCTTCTTTTTTAGAGTGCACTTGGATTGGAAAACTCTCTTAAAACATTTTATTCTTTTGAAAGAAAAAAATATAATCTATTTCTACTTATTTCTCCATGAACTCAGATTAAACATTTGAGTCCATATGCTTCTCTACCTAATCTAATAATCTGTTAGGATTAAACAGTCTAACAGATTTTTATTCTCTAATTTCTAAAATAGAAATTTAAAAGCATACAAGTTAGGATTGAACAGTCTGACTTGATACTGATCTATGGCATAAAAAACAAGCTGCACATATATATTATTTTACAGAAAATTAAATCAAAATGAAAGGCTTAAGATCTGAAAGTTCAAAGCACTTCCTTCATATTTTTTTAACTCTGTTTTTACTTCTGTTTGAGTTTTTTTTTCTTTGTTGTCTGGTTCAGATTTTGAGTTGATTAGAACCAGTTTTACCTCTATTTTTGACTCAAGAAATAAATATATTTGAGTCATCTCTCTTTTGAAAACTAAGGTTCGGATTTTGAGCATGTTTGAACCTTTAATTTCTATCCTAATCTTCCTAACTGATAAGCCATGATTAAATTGTTTGGAAAATTGAATTCAATAACCTATCAACAGTAAATTTAAAAATAATTAGTCATGATTAGGCTGTATGACTAATTAGAAGTGATTTTTTTCAGGAGTGGCATTTAAGCTTGCACACTTTCATACTTTGTCTCTCTTTTTTGGTATGGGGCTGTACCTTTACTATTTTTACAATCTGCCCTCTTTTCTTTCTTCTATTGTTTTTGTATTTTTTATTTTTCTAACTTTGAATGCAATGATGGGTGAAATATTTATAATGAGAAAAAATATAAAAGGCTTCCAGAACATAACATGGTTCAAGAGAAGTAATATTTAAGCATCCTGCCATTGACAAGACCCCCAAACAGTTCAGTTCCATTCAACTTCTGCAAGAAAAATACATTATTACCAGCAGCAGAATGAATGAGATAAGGGCCAAGCCATAAGTTGTCAAATTTCCCATGTTTTCCCTTGTCTTCTCTCCTTGAGTCCCACTTTAAAACTTTGTCCCCAACATTAAAGTTGCCGGCCTTTGTTCTTCTGTCGAAAATCTTTTTGATGATGTCTTGCTTTTGTAATGCTTTTTTATAAACCTCCTCTCTGGTTTGATGAAGGTGAATTGTTTGATTAATCCTTCTGATCATGTCATTGTCTTCAGACTGAACCTCTTGAATCAACTTCATAACTGGTACACCAAGGTTAGTAGGAAAAATTTCATCAGTACCATACACAAGCTGGAAAGGTGACATTCCAATAGATTTCTTCAATGTCAGTCTATCAACCCAAAGTGCATGAACAAGCTTTGTGTGCCAAGACTTCTTGTTGTACTCCAACAGCTTCTTGATTATGTTCACCAAACTTTTGTTTGAGGATTCTGCAGTCCATTACCTTGAGTGTAATAGGCAGTAGAATGACCCAATGTAATCTGATATTTGTGACAAAACTCAACCATATTCTTAGATCCAAATGCAATTGTATTATCAATGATGATCTTGGTAGGACAACCAAATCTAGAGGGAATATTAGTCTCCATGAATTTTATAATGACAAAATCATTGGCTTGCCTACAAGGGATGGCTTCTATCCATTTGGTGAAGTAGTCTATGGCAGTGAGAATCCATCTATGCTGGGCAGAGGATGGTGGATGGATTTCTTCTATGAAGTCAAGCCCCCACTGTTGAAAAGGAGCTTCAACAGTGATTGGATGCAGAGGCAAGGGTAGCAGCTTCCTTTTGCCTTCAAAAAGTTGACATTTATGACAGGCAATTATCATCTTGTGCACATCAAGAAAGAGAGTAGGCCAATAGTAACCAGCCCTCAAGATTTTTTTGGTTGTTGTCTTCCAACATAGGTGGCCTCCACATTCTCCTTCATGGAACTCGTGCTTAAGCTTCTCTACATCATACTCAAGCAAACATTTAAGCAATATCCCACTTGCATTTTTCCAATAAAGACATTTATCTATAATGCAATAGTTTACAACTTTTAACTTTAAAAACCTTGCCTTTGTTTTTGTCAAACCGGGAGGTGTGTTCAAATTAAGCAAAACATAAAGAATATCAGCATACCAAGAGGAATTCATAAAATGATCTTCAACAATGGGAGTTGAGATTTCCTCTTGGTCATCCAAAGCATTAATTATATTAATATCAAGAACTTCAAAATTTGATTCAGCCATTAATCTAGCTAGACCTTGGCCTTTAATGAGTTTAGTGGGCTTTATCTCTAAATCATATTCAAGAATAACTGCAATCCACTTACCTCTCTTACCATCTGGTTCCTGTGTTAGAATGTCTTTCACAACTGAATTTGGGACAAAGGCGATGATGTGTGAGTGCAAGATGTATACTCTGAAGTCTTTTAAAGTCTTAACCAAAGAAAAGGCTTGCTTTTACATAATGTTATACTTCAAAGGGGCATCCCTCAATGCCTTGCTAAAGAATGCAATAGGCTGCTCTTGTCCTTGTGGATTTTTCTGTAAAAGGACAACAGCTATTGTATGTTTTGATGCAAATGAAAAAATGTAAAATATTTTGAAAAATCAGGACTTATAAGAACAGATTTTTTGGTTAATACTTGTTTCACCAGCTCAAAGGACTTCTTTGCTTCCAAGGTCCATTTAACCCCTTGCTCCTTCTTCAGCATGTTTGTAATATTTCTAAGGAGCTTAGCTAAGTTGGGATGAACATGTTGGGGTTCCCATGTTTTGGCCAGATTGGCAAGACCAAAAGATGAGACAACATCAGAACCACTTTCAAACCTCAGGATCTAGCCCTCCTGGGTCCAGAGAGGGATCTCTCTGTATGAGCAAAGTTTTATGTCTATGAGGCTCAAATGTTATGATTTTAGGCTAGTTATAGGCACGGGTTTGTTTGTTTGATTGTTTGTTTTGGTTGTTGGTTACCAGGAAAGAAGGGTTCAATGTAAGACCAGGATGAGAAAAGAGGGATAAGGCAGAGGTGAAATATTCTAGGAAATATTCAATACCATTGGGAAATGGAGTCAGGAAAGGGTTTGCTTGCTAATCAATAGGCAGACTTTCAATTGGGCTATTCATCTGAAACTTAGGATCTTTCAGGATGATTATGATGTGGAGAGTAAGAGGAGAAGTGATGACACAGATTCAGAGCACAAAGTTACAGATCAGTAGGTCGTACAAGGATCCTAGTGGACAGGGCTAACACTAATCCCCAGTGTTCCAAAATCTTCCAACTAAATCTATAACAAGAAGCATCTAAGAACTAAATTCATTTAATTCATAAATAAGAGAGCAGGCAATATCATCCACTACACTGGTTAAACCAAGTGAAAAAATTCCCTAGATAATACATTCAGAAGAGAAACATGAATGGCAAGGAGAGAAAAAACATAGGGTACCTAACAAGGGTAAATCCTATGCCAATATTCTGATGCAAGCCAGTAGAAACGAAATGAAATGAATGTAAACACAAAGATAGGAAAACATCACCACTGCATCAGATCAGGATCCAAAGAAATGTGCTTGTCATATTAAATAAAAATACCAATCAAGTACACTATTGCCAATAGTTGAATACTCAGTCTGAAAACATATCCTTCAACCTATCTTAAAATCTTTACACAGAGACTGTGTCCCCAAAGAAACTACTTGTAGTTCTCTGATAACTGATCAACAACCATTACAATGAGTTTCTTCATGAATTTATAGCTCCGGAGGAGCAGAGGAGGTAGGTGGAGAACTAAATGCAGTATTAAACTTTTGAAAAGAAAGAGGGCCGAAGCCCATTCTGTATAAATCCTGTGCATTAATCTCTGGTGTTCTTTGGGTGAACGAATGATCTTCTTCAGACTGGAGATTACTCTGATATGACTCCTGATGTGTTCTGGCTGCAGTACTGTGTGGTGTTGTTGGTGAATAAACAAATATAAAGAAATGATAAAGAGATCTGCCATACTGATGAAATGAATGCTTTGATAGTACTAGGGTTGTTCTCAGGGTAGGAAATATTTCCAGAACATGGTATAAATTGAACACTGCATGGGTGCTCTGTCCTTCATGGAGGGAGAAACATTCTACCGCTGTACCCTTTCCTGATCTGCGGGATCATTGATCTGGTGCTTTGCCTCTAAAATTCTGTATTAAAACTCAAAACACTTAATGCCGAATGATGAAATCCTTGATCCTAAGCTGGTTTTTTCTCCAGGGCTTCATAAATGTCTCGATTCTACAAAATCTGGGCTTTAATGGCGCAAGATAGAGTCTGCGAAGTTTCAAACTTTGTCCTTCGACTGAATTTATACTGTCGCCACCTTTCTTGACATTTCCCTGTAGTACCAGCTTCCAAATTTAATTATGTCTTCTCAACATGCCATTAAAGAAGTACATGTTCACCATGGCGGTTTTCCACCTCTTTGTAACCCTGAAAAATATGATAACACGTTAGGAAAACAATGGAGGTGGTAGATGCAACGGGGGTGGCTAGACTAACTACGCACACTGGTTAGATGGCGCAAACATCGTGGAAGACCCATAGTGCGGTGAAAACGATACAGATTACAGTCGGGAGGTGGCGCGGAGGTGAAATAAATGAAAACCTTAACAAACCCAACCTATGAACAAATACATGAAACGGGAGGGCGATTGTATGGTGGGACATGTGGTGGTGACGTGGCGGGACCGACTACCAGTGGAATAGTCAACAGTGGGAGACAATCTTGACCGCCAGATTTGAGAGGAGATCGACGGTGGGAAACACGGCAGAAGGCAGTGGAACGGTGGGCCAGGGGTACGGAGGCTATGGTTTAAACCCCGCACAGCTTCATCGATCAATGGCCGTCGGATGAGGCTCCCAAGATCTAATGGCTGACGTGAATATCGCTGCACGTCCTGTACCGAACGATAACGTGCGATGGGATAGCGGTTTTGAAACCGTACAGAAGCCACGCGTCGAGAGGTGTATGGAATCGCTGGCCGATGAGGAAATACCACCAACTGCCCGAAGGCAGTGCGATAGAAACCACTGGGTTTTGAAACAGTGCACTGTGGGGACCACCGACGGGTAAACTCCGGTCCGTTGATCTGGCGGTGAATGGACGGCGATGGTGTGATCAGTGGTTTGAACGGGTGAATCACGAGCGTTGTGGGTTTAAACGATCACCATTCGATTTATATGGATCAGCGGTTGAGACAACGCCCAATAATCATATGGGACAAACGCCTTCAGGGCTAGCGCTTCGGTCACAGTGCTGGGTTCTATGGAGAGAAAGGTCACGGGGCTAGCGGAGAAAGGGTTGAGGCCTATTATATGGTCCGAAAGTGGGTTTTTAACCATTTTTAATGCATCTTGAGACCTGAGAAGGGTAACGGTAGGGGAAAGAGGGAGATTTAGGCATAATCAAGGGAGCAGGGATGTTTTAGAGGGGATTTTAGAGATGGAAAGGGGAATTAGGGGAAGAAAGGGGACTTTGAGGAGAGGAGCAATGGGGTGAAAATGAAGAAATCTGCAAGCGCAGAAAAAGACCCTTAGGAGCCTGGTTTTTGGTCAACAAGGCATATTGATTCAGAACAGCAGAAGGAATAGTCACAAAGCAGGTAACTTGGAAAGGCTACAAGGATGATGTGTTTCTAAAGGAAATGCATTCCTTGCAGGCTTACAGAACAAACTAGCCCCTTACTTGCCAGTCAAGAAATTTATAAGGGGCTAACAATGGCTCCACATGGGGATGGATTCTTCTTGAAGTAGTCAAGAATCCAGAAATTGAACTTTGGAGTAGGCCAGTGGCCTGCTGCTTGGCACATCCCTTTCTTACTTTGATCAGCTGCCACACTATGAAGACATTACATCAGCAGAAAAACTTTCCTACCAAACTACCTACCCATCCTACAATCCTAGCATTTTTTCTTCTAGGGTGCATTTGAACTAGCAGACCCTTTACATCATTTATTTTTAGAACAGAAAATAAATCTATTCTAATTCTACCCTTATTGCTTCACGAGACTAGATTAGACTGTTGGCCTCATATGTTTCTCTACCTAATCTAATATCTGCTGGGATTAAACTATCCAACAGATTTCTTCTCTACATTCTAAAACAGAAATTGAAAAACAACCAAACCAAGATTAGACTGTCTGGCTTGCAGTGGATCCAAGGCATAAAGGCAATTTCACATGGAAAAAAACTTGCAAAACTGAGGACAAAAATGCGGAGGCTTGAAAGCTGCAATCTTTTAGAGTATCCTTCTCTCCTTGCGACTCAGGTTTTGAGTTTGTTAGAGTCACATCCTTCTTCATTTTAGCTCTGATTTTGAGCATGCTAGAGCTGATTCTTCTTTCTTCTTTGCTGGTCCAGATTTTGGGCATGTTAGGACCAGCTGTTTTAATTTCTTTGGCTCAGGTTTTGAATTTATTAGAGCCAATCCTTTGCACATTGGAGGTTCATATTTTAAGCATGCCTGAACCTCTCCCTTTCCTCTGTTTTTTGAAACATTTCATCCTTTTTCTTTGAAAATAAAAACTGCAATGGTATGTACAATGGAAATGGAGACTGGAAATTATGAATTAGCAGAAGTAATGTTTGAGCATCCTGCCATTGACAGGACCCCCAAACAGCTCAGAGCCATCTAATTCTTGTAAGAAGAAAGCATTGGGACCAACAGTGGCTTGGATGAGATATGGACCTTGCCACAAACTGTCAAATTTTCTGTGCTTTCCTTTATCCTCTCTTCTCGAATCCCACTTTAAAACCTTATCTCCAACTTTGAAATTAGCAGCTTTGGTTCTTTTGTCAAACAATTTCTTTATATTCTCCTGAACTTTCACTGCTCTGTTGTAGACCTCCTCCCTTGTTTGCTGGAGATGGATTGTTTGGTTTATTCTCCTCACCACGATATCTTCTTCTGTTTGGATCTCCTGGATCAGTTTTATCACTGGTATCCCAAGGCTGGTAGGGAATACTGCTTCTGTTCTATAGACAAGCTGAAATGGTGACATGCCAATGGAATTTTTTGTTGTAAGCCTGTCATCCCACAAAGCATGTACTAACTTGCTATGCCATGATTTTTTGTTCTCTTCCAACAACTTTTTGATGATGATCACCAAGCTCTTGTTTGATGATTTAGCTAATCCATTACCTTGAGGGTAATAGGTAGTTGAATGAACGAGTGCTATTTGGTACTTGTGACAAAAATCAAACATCTTTTTGGATCCAAAAGTAGTAGCATTATCAGTGATTATTTTCCTTGCGCAGATAAACCGAGATAGGATGTGACTTTCTAGGAAACTAATGATGACTTAATCTGTGGCATTCCTAGTGGGCACGACCTCTATCCACTTAGTGAAATAATCTGTGGCTGTTAGGATCCATTTGTGTTGAGCGGAAAAAGCAGGGTGAATTTCCCCTATGAAATCTAGGCCCCATTGCAAAAAGGGACCTTCAACAGTGATGGGTTGTAGGGGTAAAGGGAGGAGTTTCCTCTTGCCTTCAAAGATCTGTCATTTGTAGCAAGAAACTATCATTTTATGAAAATCATTGAAGAGTGTGGGCCAATAATAACCAGCCCTGAGTATTTTGTTTGCAGTGGCTTTCCAACTCAGGTGGCCTCACATTCTCCAGCGTGGAATTCTTGTTTAAGCCTCTCTGCCTCATTTTCATTCAAACATTTAAGCAACAGGACATCAGGATTCTTAAAGTATAAGTTTTGATTCATAATGCAATAGCTTCTGGTTTTTAGCTTTAAGAATCTGGCCTTGGTCTTTGATAATCCGGGAGGGGCATTGAGGTTTGTAAGCACATACAGAATGTCGGAATACCAAGGAGAGCTCTGAAATTTTTCCTGAACAGTGAGATCAGGCGATTATTTTTTCTCATCCAAGGTACTTATCATGTTAATGTCTAGGGCTTGTAGGTTTGATTTAGCCATTAAATTAGCTAAGCCCTGACCTTTAATCAGTTTGGTGGGTTTTATCTCAAGGTCATACTCTAAGATCACAACTATCCATTTTCCCCTTTTCCCATCTGGGTCTTGGGACAGTATATCTTTGACTACGATGTTGGGCACATAGGCTATGGTATGAGAATGCAATATGTATACCCTGAAGTCATTCAAGGCCTTAATCAGAGCATAGGCCTATTTCTCCATGATATTGTATTTCAAGGGTGCATCTCTGAGTGCTTTGCTAAAGAAGGCAATTGGTTGTTCCATTCCCTCTGTGTTTTTCTGTAGCAAGACTGCAGCCACTATATGCTCAGAGGTGAATGAAAAGATCAGGAAATATTTGGAGAAATCTGGGCAGATTAGGACGGGAGCTTGGGTAAGTGCAAGTTTCACTGATTCAAAATATTGTTTAGCTCCCATGGTCCATTTAACTCCTGCACCTTTCTTCAGCATGTTAGTCATGTTCCTAAGGTGTTTAGCCAGATTTGGGATAAACCTCCTAAGGAAGTTAATCTTCCCAATGAAATACTGTAATTCCTTGATGTTTCTGGGGTGTATGATCTGTAGTATTCCCTCAACTCATTGTGGGTCTATCCTGATTCCCTCCTCGGATATAATGTGGCCAAGGAGTTTACCCTCCTGTAGCCCAAAGACAATCTTTTTAGGGTTCAGGGACAGACCAAACCTTCTACATTTTTCGAATAATTTTCTCAGATGTTTCAGGTGTTCTTCTTCAGTCTTGGAAAAGACCGTTATTTCATCTAAGTAGATAACAACGAAGTGCCCTATCTCATTCGAAAATGCTATGTCCATCGCTCTTTGGAAGGTGGCTTTAGCGTTCATCAATCCAAAAGGCATCTTCACATACATGAAGGTACCCCATGGAGTGGTAAAAGTTGTTTTGAGTTGGTCTTCTGGGATCACTAAGACTTGGTTATAACCTGAAAAGCCATCCAGCAGGGAGATTCTTTTAGAGCCCACTACCTTTTGAAGAATATGTTCCATTTTAGGCAAAGGGTAATTGTCCTTGAGTGAGGCTCTATTAAGATTCCTGAAGTCTATGCACAATCTGATTTCTCCTGTTTTCTTCCTCACAGCCACTAAGTTTGATACCCAATCAGAGAACCTCACCGGCACAATTATACCTGATTCATACATTTTCTTGATCTCCTTCTCTACTGCAGGCAATTGTTTGGGGTTGATTCTGCAAAGTTTTTGCCTAAAGGGCTTCTGATTTTCTTTCAAGGGTATTTTGTGCTGGATGATGTTTGTGTCATAGGCCTTTAAGTCCTCATAGCTCCATGCAAACACATCAATAAATTCCTTGAAAAGGTCAATGTATTTCTTCTTCATGTTTGCAGGTAGAGACTTAACCAGTTTAATCATTTTGGGCTTATCTTCAGTGCCTATGTTGCATTCTTCCACATCAGAGTCTACATGTTCTATAGTGGGATTTTTTGCCACATCATTAAAGTCAAAAAGGTCCTCTAAGGGTGCCAGGCCTCTAGGTATATTCTTATCTTTGGCCTGCAGCACCTCTACCTCTTCACTATCTGCATTTTCACATTTGTGATCTGGGTTTCCAGTCTGTTCATATAAAGATTTTATTTCTATGTTACAGGGTGTTTCTTCCTCATCTGAGGATTCTTCACTTAGGCGACTACTGTCAGATTTGGAGTCTAAATCAGAAAATTCAAAGTCATTTCCGCCTACCACAAAATCTTCGATATGTTTATCCCCTTCAAAAACCTACCAGTATTTTTCATTGTCTGGCACAACAGGTCTAAATTTGGTCTAAACGATGATCTGTTGGTCTCTGGGAGTCTTGGGGTAGGAACCGGCTAGGCAAGCTAATCCGTTTGCAATGAAATTATGACCCCTGGGAACGAACACTAACTTGTATTCAACAAACGTTTTCAGTAGGTCCATAGTGTCATTCCTATACGCCCTCAGCCTAGGATGCTTGGTTGTGTATACTACGTTCACTTGTTTAATAACTAACTCTGAGTCTCCCTTTATGGTTATCCTACGAGCTCCCCTTTTCTTCAACAGATTCGGACCCAGGATTAGAGCCTTGTATTCAGTGACATTATTTGTGCATTTGAAATGCAGGCTACAGGCGTGGCTCTCAGCGTAGTCATTTTCTGTATTGCATAACCATACCCCTGCCCCTGTAGTCCTTTTAGTACAGGACCCGTCAAAGCTCATTTCCCATAAGGGGTTATTCTCATGATCATCATTGTTTTCTCCCTTGCAGCTAGGTTCGCCATTGTGTTGTGTTATAGGGTCTGTACTAGGTTGTGGATCGCTTTGTTCTTCATGAAATGTATGAGGTTCAGGGATCTGGCTAGATGGTTGTTTACGTTCTGTTTCTTGTTCAGGCAGATTATGGTCTCCACCGCATATCCTACAGGTTTCGTTGCAGTTTTCTTCTTCGTTGTCCTCTAAATCTAGAGCGGCCATTATGTTAAAGTCCATGGCTTCTACCTCTCCATTTGTGTCTTTGTTTTGGGACTCTAACCCTTCCAAGGATGCATCATTACAAAAGATGAAGGAGTCAAGGTCCGTGTGCACAGAATAAATAGGCGAATTTTCTGGTTTTTTGGGGCTACTGACTAGAAATTTCATCTGTGTCTCCCTATACAGTTTTCTAAGTTGGCCAAAGATTAGGATTGTGGCATATGAGCCATCCATCTACATTGTACCCTGCAGCTTGGCTCTCCATGATCTTGATAGTAGCATGTCATACTTGGGTGGCACATCTGCCACCACAACATCCATGACCATGCATTTAGCTGGGATTTGAGTTAAGCTCACACACAAGTCTTTGATCAGGTCTAGGCATTTTACTCTGCTAGAGTCAAATGAGTATAAATCTTTGTAGGGTCTGGTTATCTCTAGACCTATTATTTCCATAACTACCTTAGGCATTAGGTTGTGTGATGCTCCAGAATCATGCATTGCATTATGCAGGGTCTTGTCGTGAATGTTGAGACTGATATAGAAAGGTGGAACTACCCCTTCCTGAAACTTCCCCTCTATCTTAGGTCCAAATAGGAGGGCAGGAGAATCATCATTCAAATTGACAGAGTCACCATTCTCACTAAGGTTCAAAGCCTTCAAAATATGGCCTTTGTATACATCCTGAGTGGCCAGCTCAGAAAGTGGGACATAGATTTTAATTCTTGCAATCTCACTTTCCAAATTGAAATGAGACTGACTCTTAGGCATGCTCATCTCTGTTCTATTTGCCACTGCTTTGGTGGCTGAATCAGTGTGCTGATTCTCATTATGTACAGTGTTTGTGACGGTTTTATCAGGAGCACTAACTGCAGTGCTAGTGCTGCTAGCTGGTTTACCTTGTGCATTAGTGTTTTGGTTGTCTTGTTCTCTATTCTTACCAAAACTCTCAGCTGCTGATTTGTTGGTTTCAGCAGTTGCTTTAGAAGATTTCTGAGGTCTCTTCTTTATGGTGATCTTAGAATCTTTTGGTTTGGCAGTTTCTTGACTCTTTTTTCTTCTGAGTTCATATTGCTCTATGACCTGCATCATGGCACTTTCAAACCCTAATCTGTAATCTTCAGATTCCAACCATTCCTCCTCCCAACCAGAGGGTGAAGGCTGGTCTTCTTCTGAATAACAGTTATGGATTGAATCTTATGTTTCGAACATGTTAATTGTGTTTCCCTCAGACTCTTCTATAATTCCCTCATCTTCATCAAGAAAATTCTCTTGGAATGGAGGAATAATTTGCTGATCTGATTTTCTTTGTCTATTGGGATTGTTATTGTTTCTTCTAAAGTTCTGGTTCTGGTTCTTGTTCTGATTGCTAACTGTGATAACCATATTTTCCATCATTTTTTGTAACCTTTCCACATTCTTAGATAGCTTATCATAATTTTGGTCAGATGTGGAGGCTACATTGTCATCTCTATATGTTACCCTTCTCTCAGATTTCAGTCTTGCTCTTTTCTCAATCAGGTTGGCTTCTATATTCATGGCTCCTTTCTGCATCTCCTACAGTGTGTTGTATTCTTTATCCCTAAGCTCATAGGCCATGTCAGCATCAAAGCCTTCAGGGTATTTTGCTAGGGCCATGCCTTGTTGAGGTTTCATATGAGGAGGGAGAGCATTATAAATGTTGTTGAACCTTTTTGTGTAATCGTGAACACTCTCTCCTGTGTTTCTTTTGAGGGTCATGTATTCTGCCAGGAGTTATCGAGGGTTTGCCCTAGTTTCCCATTTGTTTATGAAAGTCTGATATAGATCTAGGAGATCATTTATGATACATGGAGGTAGGCCTTTGAACCATTTCTTCACATCACCCCCTAAGCTCTGGGTGAAAATTCTCATTTTGACTGTATCGTCATCGATTTCCATGTAGTTAAAAGAATCTTCCCTTTTATCTACATGTTGCTGGGCTGTGATGGACTCCTTTGCAGTGAAGTGTGAGATCTTAGATTAGTAATCGTCTGGTAAGGGTACTAGAGGCTGAGGTAAAACCAGAGGTGCATACCAAGCGGCCATGATGATGTTTTGATGAGCTAGAGGGGCTTGGGCAGCAGGTATATGGATGACCGAGATATTATGACCAGCAGATGACTGGTGGGCAGACCTAGGGTGACTGAGCCCCAAGTTTTGTATGAAATTTAAATCGGGATGCGTGGATGGAGGGGTATTTCTATTCCCAAGGTGTCTACCACTTTGTTGTGGTGAATCAGGACACTCAGGGTCTGGCTGGTCTAAGCTACTGAATGACCTAGTTCTGGATAAGCTGTTAGGTAGGTTTAGGTCAAGGTGAAAGTGTGCTAGAGCTGTAAGGTCTTCTAGTGCATAATTAGCTCTATGGATGTGTTTGGAAAAAGTTGACGTTTTAGGTGTATGAGCTCCCTTGAGGATGCTCTCAGGATTTTCAACTATTTCAGGTGGGTCTGGGTCAGGGTAAGCTCTTGTATGAATGGTTCTAGAAGCTAGAATGTTGTTTCCGACCAAGCAGCTTAGCCCTACTTGTTACTTCTACTGTGGTTGATGTTGTTATGGAGGCTGGTCTCCCAGTGGAGTCTAATGTGAACCAAGATAATCAACAGGACTACTGATCACCAGTGGAGTCTTTAAATCATTTAGGGAACTATGGAGTTGCTAGGTGGAAGGTTTAGGATGTTTTTTGGAGGGTACACTGTCCACCACAATGTCCTAGAGATGTCCCTTTTCAAGGATATCTCCAAACACAACAAACTGTAACCAGAGATTGACTGGGAGGAAATTTACCAGATATGTCACCTCTGAAAGAGTGTGATATCCGGAGGCTACGTGGCCCTCTCCAGACTCTGTCCAAGAGTATGGGAAAACACAACAAATGGTGTAGAGGTTGATGTATGAATAGGAGTGTTTAAATGCCAACCTAAATAGAGATTGTAGGTCTTTTGAATGCCTAAGAATGTTTAAGGTGTAATGCACTCAAGGTTCCCTAGTGGAGTCGCCATTATGTTGGGGTTCCCATGTTTTGGCCAGATTGGCAAGACCAAAAGATGAGACAACATCAGAACCACTTTCAGACCTCAGGATCTAGCCCTCCTGGGTCCAGAGAGGGATCTCTCTATATGACCAAAGGTTTATGTCTATGAGGCTCAAACGTTATTATTTTAGGCTAGCTATAGGCACGTGTTTGTTTGTTTGTTTTGGTTGTTGGTTACCAAGAAAGAAGGGTTCAATGTAAGACTAGGATGAGTAAAGAGGGATAAGGCAGAGGTGAAATATTCCAAGAAATATTCAAGACCATTAGGAAATGGATTCAGGAAATGGTTTGCTTGCTAATCAATAGGCAGACTTTCAATTGGGTTAGTCATCTGAAACTCAGGATCTTTCAGGATGATTATGATGTGGAGAGTAAGAGGAGAAGTGATGACACATATTCAGAGCACAAAGTTACAGATCAGCAGGTCATACAAGGATCCTAGTGAACAGGGCTAACACTAATCCCCAGTGTTCCCAAATATTCCAACTAAATCTATAACAAGAAGCATCTAAGAACTGAATTCATTTAATTCATACATCAGAGAGCAGACAATATCATCCACTACACTAGATAAACCAAGTGAAAACATTCCCTAGATAATACATTCAGAAGAGAAAAATTAATGGCAAGTGTTGGGGTTCCCATGTTTTGGCCAGATTGGAAAGACCAAAAGATGAGACAACATCAGAACCACTTTGGGGCCCTAGGATCTAGCCCTCCTAGACCCGGAGAGGGATCTCTCCAATAAAAAAAGAATTATTTATCTTTGAATCTTAGAATGAGATGTTAGGCTAGTTATGAAGCACAGAGGGGGGTTTAAATAATTTGGTTGGAGGGTTGCTGGGTTGGTTAGGAGATCATGGACTGGGAAAGCAATGGGAGAAAAGGAACAAAGCAGCAGGATGTTTCAGCAAGGAGAATGGGCCAAGACCGTGCCATCCATTGGGCTATGGAGTCATGAAAGGGAATTACTTGCAACAACTAGCCGAGGCTTTCAAAGGGAAAGTCATCTATACTAAAGGATCTTTTTAGATAGATGATGGGATGGAACGTTAAGGAGGAAAGTGAAAGAAGGAAAGCAACCAATTTTCTGTCTATAGATCAGGTCAGAGGTCATTTAACTCCAGACCTGCTTGGACATACTCAAAGGCAGCTCTCAAAGAGACAATGGGGCTGCTTATAGATCGGACCAGAGGTCATTTAACTCCAGGTCTGCTTTAGCAACTCCAAGATAAAAACAGAGGTAATATTACAAAGAAACATCTAAGAAGCAAACCCCCAAGTTCATACATTAGCCAGCAGGCAATAACATCCACTGCACTGGTTAAACCCGTGAATCCACTCTTAGACAGCACATAGGGCGGAAAACATAAAGGTAGGGAGAGCAGACAGCATAGGGCACCTAACAAGGGTGAATCCTATACCATTATTCTGATGCCTACCAGAAGAACATGAAACAATGTGAAAATGTAATAAAGAGAGTAAGAAAACATCACCAATAGCAATAGACCAGGATCCTGTGAAATGTGCTTTGATTAATTGATGCAAAACCAGTCATGTACAATAAGCTCAATGGTTGTTACAGTCCAGACTTCTCCTCCCAGCCTATTACATACAACTACTCTGCTACTCCCTCCCACGATTGTTCTAACAGTCAAATGAATCCCTCTAACATCAAACTACGCAGCCACTGAACAAAAACCTTTACATTATGTTCTCGGGGATCTTTATAGGAGAAGAGGAAGAAACAGAAGTATATAAAAAAATAAATGAGACTCATTACGACAGCAGGGCAGAAGTGTTCACACCCATGCTGCTTAATGGAAATTTTCAGCACTGTGTGTACTCTGAAGACTGTTTGGAGGCTCTGTCAGGCCGGAAATTGACCTCGGATATTTCTTTGGAGTCCTTTCTAGAGCTTGGAGCTCTATGCTACCATTCTGAAATAAATGAACTGGATGGAAAATTGCAAGTCCCTCCATGCTTCTTTAATGCTGCCTGACTGTCTGAAATGAGCTTCAGTCAGTGTATTTAATTGTCTCAGGGCTCGAGAAGGCATGAAGGATGCTGTGGGAAGGTGTACCTCTGGAGGAAAAAGTCCTGCTGTTAGGTAGCGCAGTTATGGCATTGCTGGTGTGCTCTTAATCTTCAATCAGTGCCTTAATCCTTTGATCACAGGATTAGCGCTTCAAATATTCAATTACAGGCTCAAATACCTTCTGATCCATCTCTGCTATCCACTGGCGGTGCTGAGAATACCTCTATGAGCTATATGCACACTTTAAAATATACCTGTTTAAAACCCGGGCAGTGGTGGCAGAATGCTGTGGAGGCAGAGGAATGGTGGCGGAACAATGGAGAAATAACGAGAATGGCGGAAGAAATAGTTAACAGTGAAAAGCCCGACAACCAACTTTGGGCGAATTACAAAGGAAAACATAAAAAACAATGAACGGATGAATGGAGTGTGGGACCCAGCGAAGGCGGAGGGCGATTAAACTAAAACCGTTAGATCTTAAACCCAACGGACGGTGGAGATGTAATCGGAGGCTTACAATCGGAGGACGGGAGACAGGACTTGCGATTGCGATCGGAGGGGCGATGCGATTGAGCGCTGGCCGTCAGATCGTGAAACAGATGGACGGTCAGGATTGAATCAGGAGACAGTGGGGAATGCTTGCGATCGGAGGAAATGGGAGTGCAATGGCCATCGGATCGTGTAACAGACGGACGGACAAGATTGAATCGGGAGATGGAGGAAAGGGGGATGCGATTAGCACCAAGCCATTGATCTGTGGGAGGAACGGACGGTCAGGATGCAATCGGGAGACAGCGGGGGAGGCTTGCGATCAGCGATCGGGCGGAGAATGCGATTAAGCGCTGGCCGTTAGATCACGGGAAAATGGACGGTTGTGATTGAATCGGGAGACAACGGGGAAGGCTTGCAATTGCGATCGGAGCGCTGTTGCGATTAAGCGCCAACCGTCGGATCGCGGGTAGAATGGATGGTCAAGATGCAATCGGGGGATCTCAATCGGGGTGGCACCCATGGGGGTTGCGATTGTGATCGGGAGGGAGCTTGCGATTAGCGCTCAGCCATTGATCGGGTGATAGATCGACGGTGCCGAAAAGATCGGGGACTTAACGTTATAACCCAATCGCATCGGGGATTTTCAATGTTACACAGGGTTTTCACACCCGCCCGGCTTCCGATTGCGATTAGCGCCTGGGACTTAAGCGCTTGGTCCCAGCGCGGGGTCATATGTGGGGAAGTGGTTAGAAGGGGCTGGCAGAAAGGGGCTAGGCCTTATAATAAGGTCGGAAGTGGGTTTTTTGCCCATTTTAATGGATTTTAGGGCTGGGGAAGGGGAACGATAGAGGAAGAAAAGGGGAAAAAGGGAAAACCAAGGGTAGGGGAAGAAGTTAAATGGGATCTTGGGGGGATTTGAGGGGTAAAAGGGGAATAGAAGGGGAAGACAAGGGGGATGAAATAAAAGGGAAAAAGGGGGCCTTTGGGCATTTCTTTATCAGCAGAGAGGCTTTAAAAGGGGAATCAGTAGATGGGAAACTATCAAAGGATAAAAGACACATGGAGGCTTCAAGGAGACTGTGTTTTCAGAGGAAATGCAATCCTTGAAGACTCAACAATGATTTAACCCCCTATTTGCTTGTCAAAAAATTTATAGGGGGGCTAACAGTGGCTCCACATGGGGATGGCTTCTTCTTGAAGGAGCCAAGAAACCAGAAGATGATCTCTTGGTGTAGGCCAGATGCCTGCTGCTTGAACCATCCATTTCTTTCTTTGATCAGCTGCCACAAACTATGAAGACAACATATCAGCAGTACAATTCTTCCAAACAACTACCTACCCACACTATAGTCCTAACATTTTTTCTTCTTGGGTGCATTTGGACTTGCAGACCCTTTTACATCATTAATTTTTTACAAACAGGAAAAAAGTAAACCTATTCTACTTCTACCCTTATTGCTCCATGAGACCAAATTAGACTGTTGGTCTCATATGTTTCTCTACCTACACTACTACCTGCTAGGATTAGACTGTCTAGCAGGTTTCTTCTCTACATTCTAAGACAGCAATTTAAACAACTAATCTACTTGCTCATAGGCTGAGCTTTATTGAGCTTTTCCTACCTACCCTACTCTAACTGGAATATTTACAATCTAGCTTACAAACATGGTCTTCCAATGTAACCAGTCCATCAAGTGATCCCATGGCTAGTCCTTCTTGCTCAACTCCTTGAGCATGTTGGATAGGCAGGGCAGCTCCCACTCTTTTTGTTCAATAACAGCAGCCTTGAAAAGTTTTGTTTCTGCTTGCAACATGCTGCTGAGCAAGACCTTTGATCCTTCTTCAAATGTATGTAGGAAGTGTGCGTAAGGATCATGAAAAGATACCTGGCTAGGAGTATCTGGCAGGCTGGCTTCGACCAGGATCTCTTCTTCTTCCACTGGATCAAGAATGAGACTCTCTTGGAGTAGAGTGTCTCCTTCATCTTCTGAACTGGAGGACTCATCATATATGGCAGTGTTGTCCTCCTAGAGCTCTGATATATTCTGCTCTGAGGTGCAGGGCTCCGTGAAAAGATCCATGTATTCTTGAGCAGGGTCTTTTTCCGTTGCTTCCTCTTTTTCGAGAGAAAGCTCATTATTCACATCCTGCTCGAGAATCTCTTCTTTGTTTTCCTCTTCATCATCTGAGATGAAACGCTGCCGACCTCCATCCATGTGAAAACCATTACTGATGAGTTGTAATGGAGTGAAGCAAAGATCTAGAGATCCTTCACCCTCTTCTGCACTCTCAAAGCTTCCTTCATCAATATCATAAATAACCTGCATTGGCTCATTACTCTCTGGAAGTGAAAAGGATTGACTCTCCTCCCATAAATCTACTAATGATGACCCTACCAGATCTTCTTCTCTTTGGAGAACATCATCATCAGATAGGTCAAATATAGGGGAGTCATGAATGTAAGTAATGCTACCAACCGGACATACTGGACCGTCAGCAAATTTCTCTTCACTCTGATTTACATTTGAGCTTTCCAACTCTGTGCAATAAAGCTCATCAGATGAATGGGCAAGGACGTCTGATCTGTAAAAAAATTCAGAGGATGGCTGTCTATTGATGATCTGATCTATTTCTTCCTCTGTCAAAGGGGAGGACGGTCTGGTGTCCCTTTGTGCAGAGGTGCAGCAGCTCTCTGTTTCCTCTTAAGACTGAATTTGAGGCTGGATGTCATTTTGCACCTCAACCATAAGGGATGATGAATCAGCAACCGAGTTTTCAGGAATATCTTGGAAAAAATCCACAGCCTCTTGGCTTTTTTCTTCCTCAGTCGATTCATCCATGTTCTTGTGGTAGCTAG
The DNA here is from genome assembly GCA_034641835.2 of Pinus albicaulis. NCBI lineage: Eukaryota > Viridiplantae > Streptophyta > Pinopsida > Pinales > Pinaceae > Pinus > Pinus albicaulis. The sequence continues at coordinate 107,476,816 of CM076576.1, read as the reverse complement.
GATGCATATGAAATTCTTGAATGGCTATCAACAGATCTTCTGATTGCATATTAACTAAATTCTCATCAATATCTAACAGGTACTGTATGATATTCTGAGATTGATCACAACAGTCCCATGATAAGGATGGAGAGTTTCCTTTATAATTCGTGTAGAATACTTGGTGCATGTCCTTTAAAGAAAACAAACTCTGAGGTTCTAACCATTCGTACCAGACCCTAGCCTTTCCTTCTAATGTTGCCATGAACATTTTCATTAGGCATTATTCATGCCATTCAACTTTAAATTTCCACACATGTATATGAAACTTGATGAGATGTAGCAAGGGGTCCTCAGCGTCTTCACCCTGAAAGGTAGGAAGGTTTTTCAACCAATCCACTTCATGCATTTTGTGTGGAAATCCAGGGATATGCTCCCTGCTCATTGGGGCATATCTTCTCTGTATGCGTGGAAGCATGTTTGTAAATCAGAAAGAGGTCACTGTATCTTCTCAACCAGTTCAGAGTCCTCCACCAGTGGAGTCATCAGGTCTTTGGATCGTAGGGAGTGTGGATTCGCCAGGTGGATGAATATGACTATTTGAGGCCGGATGTTGTCCACCATCAGCAATTAGAAGCCAATCTAAAGACAAAGCAGTTCTTCCCCAGCGGAGTCGCCATTATGTTGGGGTTCCAATGTTTTGGCCAGATTGGCAAGACCAAAAGATGAGACAACATTAGAACCACTTTGGGGCCCTAGGATCTAGCCCTCCTGGACCCGGAGAGGGATCTCTCCAATAAACAAAGAATGATTTATCTTTGAAGCTCAGAATGAGATGTTAGGCTAGTTATGAAGCATAGAGGGGGGTTTAAATAATTTGGTTGGAGGGTTACTGGGTTGGTTAGGAGATCATGGACTGGGAAACAAATGGGAGAAAAGGAACAAAGCAGCAGGATGTTTCAGCAAGGAGAATGGGCCAAGACCGTGCCATCCATTGGGCTATGGAGTCATGAAAGGAAATTACATGCAACAACTAGCCAAGGCTTTCAAAGGGAAAGAAATCTATACTAAAGGATCTTTTAGATAGATGATGGGATGGAACATTAAGGAGGAAAGTGAAAGAAGGAAAGCAACCAATTTTCTTTCTATAGATCAGGTCAGAGGTCATTTAACTCCAGACCTTCTTGGACATACTCAAAGGCTGCTCTCAAAGGTGGACAAAGGGGCATCTTATAGATCAGACCAGAGGTCATTTAACTCCAGATCTGCTTTAGCAACTCCAAGGGAAAAACAGAGGTAAGATTACAAAGAAACATCTAAGAAGCAAATCCCCAAGTTCATACATCAGCCAGCAGGCAATAACATCCTCTGCACTGGTTAAACCCGTGAACCCACTCTTAGACAGCACATAGGGCGGAAAACATAAAGGTAGGGAGAGCAGACGGCATAGGGCACCTAACAAGGGTGAATCCTATACCATTATTCTGATGCCTACCAGAAGAACATGAAACAATGTGAAAATGTAATAAAGAGAGTAAGAAAACATCACCAATAGCAATAGACCAGGATCCTGTGAAATGTGCTTTGATTAATTGATGCAAAACCATTCATGTACAATAAGCTCAATGGCTGTTACAGTCCAGACTTCTCCTCCTAGCCTATTACATACAACTACTCTGCTACTGCCTCCCACGACTGTTTTAACAGTCAAATGAATCCCTCTAACAGCAAACTACGCAGCAACTGAACAACAACCTTTACATTATGTTCTCGGGGATCTTTATAGGAGAAGAGGAAGAAACAGAAGTAGATAAACAAATAAATGAGACTCATTAAGACAGCAGGGCGGAAGTGTTCACACCCATGCTGCTTAATGGCAATTTTCAGCGCTGTGTGTACTCTGAAGACTGTTTGGAGGCTCTGTCAGGCCGGAAATTGACTTCGGATATTTCTTTGGAGTCCTTTCTAGAACTTGGAGCTCTGTGCTGCCATTCTGAAATAAATGAACTGGATGGAAAACTGCAAGTCCCTCCATGCTTCTTTAATGCTGCCTGACTGTCTGAAATGAGCTTCAGTCAGTGTATTTAATTGTCTCAGGGCTCGAGAAGGCATGGAGGACGCTGTAGGAAGGTGTACCTCTGGAGGAAAATGTCATGCTGTTAGGTGGCGCAGTTATGGCGTTGCTGGTGCGCTCTTAATCTTCAAACAGTGCCTTAATCCTTTGATCACGGGATTAGCGACACAAATATTCAATTACGAGGCTCAAATCCCTTACGATCCCGTCTCTGCGCATATCCGGCGGCAGTCTTGAGAATACCTCTATGGTACGTACGCACACTTTAAAAAATACTGGCCCAAACCCGGGTGGTGGCGGAATCTTTGTGGAGGCGGAAGGAATGGTGCGGAACAATGGAGAAATAAAGGAATGGCGGAAGAAATAGTTAACGGTGAAAAACCCAAACCTTGACCAACTTTGGGCGGGTACAAAGAGCACATAAAAAGCAATGAACGGATGAATGGGTGGGATCGGCGGAGGCGGGCGATTAAACTAAAATCGTTAGATCTTAAACGGACGGTGGAGATGTATTGGGAGCTTCTGATCGAGAGGACGGGAGACAGGACTTGCGATTGCGATCAGAGGGGCGATGCGATTGAGCGCTGGCCGTCAGATCGTGAAACAGATGGAAGGTCAGGATTGAATCGGGAGACAGCGGGGAAGGCTTGTGATCAGAGGAAATGGGAGTGCGATGGCCGTCGGACCGTGTAACAGATGGATGGACAGGATTGAATCGGGAGATGGAGGAAAGGGGGATGCGATTAGCGCCAGGCCGTTGATCTGCGGGAGGAACGGACGGTCAGGATGCAATCGGGAGACAACGGGGGAGGCTTGCGATCAGCGATCGGGTGGAGAATGCGATTAAGCGCTGGCCATTAGATCGCGGGAAAATGGACGGCTGTGATTGAATCGAGAGACATCGGGGAAGGCTTGCGATTGCGATCGGAGCGTTGTTGCGATTAAGTGCCAACCGTCAGATCGCGGGTAGAATGGATGGTCAAGATGCAATCGGGGGATCTCAATCGGGGCGGCACCCATGGGGGTTGTGATTGCGATCGGGAGGGAGCTTGCGATTAGCACTCAGCCGTTGATCGGGTGATAGATCGATGGTGCCGAACAGATCGGGGACTTAACGTTATAACCCAATCGCATCGGGGATTTTCAATGTTACACAGGGTTTTCGCACCCGCCCGACTTCTGATTGCGATTAGCGCCTGGGACTTAAGCGCTTGGTCCCAGTGCGGGGTCATATGTGGGGAAGTGGTTAGAAGGGGCTGGCAGAAAGGGGCTAGGCCTTATAATAAGGTCAGAAGTGGGTTTTTTTCCCATTTTAATGGATTTTAGGGCTGGGGAAGGGGAACGATAGAGGAAGAAAAGGGGAAAAAGGGAAAACCAAGGGTAGGGGAAGAAGTTAAATGGGATCTTGGGGGGATTTGAGGGGTAAAAGGGGAATAGAAGGGGAAGACAAGGGGGATGAAATACAAGGGAAAAAGGGGGCCTTTGGGCATTTTTTTATCAGCAGAGAGGCTTTAAAAGGGGAATCAGCAGAGGGGAAATTATCAAAGGATAAAAGACACATGGAGGCTTCAAGGAGACTTTGTTTTCAGAGGAAATGCAATCCTTGAAGACTCAAAAATGATTTAGCCCCCTATTTTCTTGTCAAAAAATTTATAGGGGGGCTAACAGCAAGGAGAGCAGAAACATAAGGTACCTAACAAGAGTAAATCCTATGCCAATATTCTGATGCAAGACAGTAGAAACGAAATGAAATGAATGTAAACAAAAAGATAGGAAAACATCACCATTGCTTCAGATCACGATCCAAAGAAATGTGCTTGTCATATTAAATAACAATACCAATCAAGTACACTATTTCCAATAGCTGAATACTCAGTCTGAAAACATATCCTTCAACCTATCTTACAATCTTTACACAAAGACTATGTCCCCAAAGAAACTACTTGTAGTTCTCTGATAACTGATCAACAACCATTACAATGAGTTTCTTCATGAATTTATAGCTCTGGAGGAGCAGAGGAGGTAGGTGGAGAACTAAATGCAGTATTAAACTTCTGAAAAGAAAGAGGGCCGAAGCCCATTCTGTATAAATCTTGTGCATTAATCTCTGGTGTTCTTTGGGTGAACGAATGATCTTCTTCAGATTGGAGATTACTCTGATATGATTCCTGATGTGTTCTGGCTACAGTACTTTGTGGTGCTGTTGGTGAATAAACAAAGATAAAGAAATGATAAAGAGATCTACCATACTGATGAAATGACTGCTTTGATAGTACTAGGGTTGTTCTCAGGGTAGGAAATCTTTCCAGAACACGGTATAAATTGAACACTGCATGGGTGCTCTGTCCTTCATGGAGGGAGAAACATTCTACTACTGTACCCTTGCCTGATCTGCGGGATCATTGATCTGGTGCTTTGCCTCTAAACTGATGTATTAAAACTAAAAACACTTAATGCCGAATGCTGAAATCCTTGATCGTAAGCTGGTTTTTTCTCTAGGGCTTCATAAATGTCTCGATTCTGCAAGATATGGGCTTTAATGGTGCAAGATAGAGTCTGCGAAGTTTCAAGATTTGTCCTTCGACTGAATTTATACTACCGCCACCTTTCTTTACATTTCCCTATAGTACCAGCTTCCAAATTTAATTTTGTCTGCTCAACACGCCATTAAAGAATTACATGTTCACCATGGTGGTTTTCCACCTCTTTCTAACCCTGAAAAATACGAGAACATGTTAGGAAAAAAATGGAGGTGGTGGATGCAACGGGGGTGGTTAGACTGACTACGCAGACTGGTTAGATGGCGCAAACATCGTGGAAGACCCATAGTGCAGTGAAAATGATATGGATTACAGTCGGGAGGTGGCGCGGAGGTGAAATAAATGAAAACCTTAACAAACCCGACCTATGAACAAATACATGAAACGAGAGGGCGACTGTACGGTGGGACACGTGGTGGTGACGTGGTGGGACCGACAACCAGTGGAATAGTCAACAGTGGGGGAAAATATAGACCACCAGATCTAAGAGGAGATCGATGGTGGGAAACACGGCGGAAGGCGGTGGAACGGTGGGCCAGGGGTACGGAAGCTATGGTTTAAACCCCGCACAGCTTCGTCGATCAATGGTCATTAGATGAGGCTCCCAAGATCTCATGGATGACGTGAATATCACTGCGCATCCTGTACCAAACGATAATGCGCGATGGGATAGCGGTTTTGAAACCGTACAAGAGCCACGCGTCGAGGGGTGTATGGAATCACTGGCCGATGAGGAAATACCCCCAACCACCCGAAGGCGGTGCAATAGAAACCACTGGGTTTTGAAACAGTGTGCTGCGGGGACCACCGACGGGTAAACTCCGGACCGTTGATCTGGCAGTGAATGGACGGCGATGGTGTGATCAGTGGTTTGAACAGGTGAATCACGAGCGCCGTGGGTTTAAAAGATCGTCGTTCGATTTATATGGATCAATGGTTGAGACAGCGCCCGATAATCATATGGGACAAACACCTTCGGGGCTAGCGCTTCAGTCACAGCGCTAGGTTCTGTGGAGAGAAAGGTCACGGGGCTAGCGGAGAAAGGGATGAGGCCTATTATATGGTCCGAAAGTGGGTTTTTAACCATTTTTAATGCATCTTGAGACCTGAGGAGGGTAACGGTAGGGGAAAGAGGGATATTTAGGCATAATCAAGGGAGCAGGGATGTTTTAGAGGGGATTTCAGATGGAAAGGGGAATTAGGGGAAGAAAGGGGACTTTGAGGAGAGGAGAAATGGGGTGAAAATGAAGAAATTTGCAAGGGCAGAAAAAGACCCTTAGGAGCCTGGTTTTTGGTCAGCAAGGCATATTGATTTAGAACAGGAGAAGGAATAGTCACAAAGTAGGGAAATTGGAAAGGCTGCAAGGATGATGTGTTTAAAAAGGAAATTCATTCCTTGCAGGCTTACAGAAAAAACTAGCCCCTTGCTTGCTAGTCAAGAAATTTATAAGGGGCTAATAGAACCTTCTCAAAAATTTAATCTTTCCAATGAAAGATTGTAACTCCTCGATGTTTCGAGGATGAGAGATTTGTAACATGGCTTCAATCCTCTTTGGATCTATCTTAATACCCTCTTCTGAAATAATGTGCCCAAGAAGTTTACCTTCTTGGAGACCGAATAGTGTTTTCTTAGGGTTTAAAGATATCCCAAACTTTTTGCATCTCTTGAAAATTGTTCTTAAATGTGCTAAGTGCTCTTCATCTTTCTTTGAAAAAACAGTGACATCATCCAGGTAAATAATGATGAAGTAGCCCAATTCTTCCAAGAATGCTATGTCCATGGCTCTTTGGAATGTTGCACCAGCATTCATTAGACCAAAGGGCATTTTCACATACATGAAAGCGCCCCACGGAGTAGTAAACGTTGTCTTTAATTGATCATCAGGGTGAACTAAAATCTGATTATACCCTAAGTAGCCATCCAGCAAAGAAATTCTTTTAGACCCCACCACCCTTTGTAAAATATGATCCATATTAGGTAAAGGGTGGTTGTCTTTCAATGAATCTTTGTTTAAGTCTCTAAAGTCTATACAAAGCCTGATCTCTCTTGTTTTCTTCCTAACCGACACCATATTAGACACCCACTCAGAATATCTAATAGGGACAATAATACCAGCTTCATACATTTTCTTAATTTCCTTCTCAACCAAAGGAAGCTGAACAGGGTTTATTCTGCGCAGTTTCTATTTGAATGGCTTTTGGCTTTCCTTGAGATGAATTTTGTGCTATATTATTTCAGTGTCATAGGATTTAAGATCTTCGTAAATCCACGCAAAAACATCATAAAATTATTTAAACAGCTCTATATATTTGAGTTTAATGTGAGCTGGTAAAATCTTAGATAGTTTAATCATCATAGGTTTTTTTTCATTGCCTATATTTCCCTCTTCCACTTCAGTCTCTACAGGCTCCAGTTTTGGCTTCTTGGCCACATCGTTAAAATCAAACAACTCTTCTAAAGGGGCCAGAACCTTCAGCAAACTTTGATTTTCAGACTGCAGAGTCTCTAAATCCTCTGTTTATAACTCTGCAATCATCTCAGTTTATTTTTTAAGTTTTCTTGACAATAGATTTATATCAGCAAGCTCAGGAGATTGTTCTTCTTCACCAAGAAAATTTTCTTCACTATTGCAATCTGTTTCATAATCTGAATCCGAACTCTGTAGTTCAAATTCATTTCTAAATTGCATGAAGTCTTCTATTTGTTTGTCTCCATCAAACACTTTCCGATATTTTTCATTATTAGGAATGGCTGGTCTGAATTTAATCTGAGTTGTGCATTATTTGGTTTCGTATGGCGTTAAGCATGTTCTAGCTGCAAAGGCCAAACTGTGGGCCATGTTATTTTTTCTTCTTAGGGAAAAAATTAATTGGGACTGCTCAAAATTTTTTAAAAGATCCACGACATCATTTTGATAGGCCCTAAGTCTAGGTTGATTAGCATTGTATTCCTCGTTGACTTGCCTAATGATTAATTCTGAATCACTATGTACTTTAATTCTCTTCGCTCCTAATTTTTTCAACAAATGTAAGCCTAAAAGAAGGGATTCATATTCTGCTATGTTATTCGAACACTGGAAGTTTAATCTATAGGAAATGCTTTCTGTTTGGTTGTTTTCATTGTTATGAATACAGACACCTGCACCAACATTTATTCTAGTGCACGACCCATCAAAGTTCATACTCCATAGAGGACTGGTTTTGGGTTCATCTTGGTTATTGTACTCTTCAACTAATGTGCTTTCTGATTGTTGCTGAACATCAACACTGTGTTGAATTTGTTTTGATTCCTCAGATTTTTCATTGCATTGAGGAATGATTTCTTGACTGTTAAGGTTTAAAAGCAAAGGATGCATGACTTGTAGCTCAAGACCTGTATTTGGTTTGCTAAAATTTTCAAATGCAGCAAATTGTTTTGGAATTTCTATGGTGTTTACCTCTTCTTCTCTATTGGCCATTAATTCTGTTAAAGTGACTTGTTCACTGAATGATTCATCGTTAAACAGGATAAGAGAGTCGAGACCTGTATTTACAGAATACAGAGGAGAGTTTTGCAGTCTGTCTTGACTAGTAACCATGTACTGCATATGAGACTCCCTGTAAATTTTTCTTGTCTGATTGAAAACATGGATGGTGGCATAGGTCATGTCCATCTACATAGTTCCTTGTAACTTAGCCCCCCAAGACCTAGATAAAAGCATACCATAATTTTGGGGCATGTCAGCCACAACAATATCCATGACTAAGCATTTGGCTGGAATCTGTGCTAAGTTGACGCAGAGGTCTTTGATTAATCCTAAACATTTCACTCTGCTTGAGTCAAAGGAGTAAAGGTCTTTATAAGGTCTAGTGATTTCTAGACCCAGGCTCTCCATTACAGCTTTAGGAATTAAATTATGAGAGGCCTTGGAATCATGCATAGCGTTATGCAAAATCTTGTCATGAACGTTTAAACTTACATAAAAAGGAGGAACAGGTCCCTCTTGATATCTACCTTCAATATTTGGACCAAAAATAAGCTCAGGCTGGTCATCGTTAACATTGACTATATCATTATTATCCTCTATGTTTAAAGCCTTCAAAATTTGGGTCCTATATACATTTTGGGCAGCTAGTTCAGAGAGAGGAACAGAGATTTTAATCTTGGAAATTTCCTGCTCCAAACTAAAAGGAATTTGATTCTTTGAAGCACTTGTCTCAACATTATTTACTACCACTCTATCAGTGAAATATATTTTCTGATTCACTCTACTTACATTTGAAAAAATTGTTTTAATAGGAGTATTAGCTGAAGTGCTAACACTACTAAGGTCTGCACTCTGTTTTGTAGTGTTTTGAGTGCCTTTCTCTTTACCTTTATCAGAATTTCCAGCCACTGATTTGTCCTTCTGTTTGACAATTTTGGGTTTGTTTACAGTGCTATTTTGTGAATATTTTTCAGAGGTTTTAGTTTTGGGAGTATCTTGATTGGTTTTACTTCGAAGGTAATATTCCTTTTGAGACTCTATGATGACATTTTCCATGTCTTGATAATAACTTTCATCATCATCTCTTTTTTCATCATAGGGCATGTATAGACCTTGTTTTCTATCATAATGAACCTCAAAGTCATCATTATCTACTCCTAGCATGTTGATATCATTTTCCTCTATTGGTTCATCTGTTTCTTCAACCTCTCTTACATAGTTTTGATGGAAGGGAGGAGTGATTTGTTGATCATCCTCCCTAGGTCTGTTTTGAGGCTGAGTTCTTCTAAAATTTTGATTTTGGTTCTGGTTTCTGTTTTGAGGAGAAGTTTGATTTTGGCTTGCTTGTGCTCTCTCAAGGATGCTCATTTTATTCATCATCTCCTCCATCATTCTTTCCATCTTGGAGCTGGAAGTAGAAGGTGTGGATTCATCTCTGAAGGACACTCTCTTCTCATTCTTCATTCTTGCTCTTTTCTCCATTAAGTTAACTTCCTCAGCAAGACCCCCTTTTTGCATATCTGCAAGGGTTAGAGGATCTCTTTCTATCAGCTAATAGGCTATTTCAGGGTCAAACCCTTCAGGAAACTTGTTTAACGCTAAGCCTTGTGGAGGTTTTATATTTGGGGTAGTGCATTATACACACTGTTAAATCTAGTGCAGTAAGCTTGTGCACTTTCCCCAGTGTTTTTGTGGAGGTTCTTGTAATCAGAAATTATTTGGAGAGTATTCTTCTTCACTTCCCATTTGTTTAAGAATGCCTGATGGAAGGCTTGGAGATCATTGATACTATTGGGGGCTACGCCTTTAAACCATTTTCTTACTTCTCCCCCCAGACTCTGAGCAAATAGTCTTAGTTTGACAGATTCATCATCAATTTCATTTCTGTCAAAATAGTCATTCATCTTATCCACGTGTTGTGATGCAGTAATAGCATTACTAGCATCATATAATGGTATTTTGGACTGATAGTCCTGTGGAAGATTGACTAATGGTACAGGAAGGACTAAGGGAGCATACCATGCTGCCATGGTAGGAGGTGGAGGTGGATTTATAAGAGGTGGATAAACAAGAGAGAAAGTGGGCTGAAGTGGAGTTTTTTGAACAGTGGATGTAGGATGAGCAGATGTGGATGGACCAGGAATAGATTGTTGAGCTGATCTTGGATGAGAGATACCTAAATTGTGAAGGAAATGTAAATCAGGTGGTGTTGTTTCTCTACTACCAAGATGTTCACTTGTTTCAGGAGATGAAAGTGAAGACTCTGAATCTAGCTGATCTAAATCATCAAGCGAACTAGTTCTAAATGGATTTCTTAAATCAACTTGTGATTGTTGTAGAGCTGCAAGGTTTTCTGGAATAGAATTAGCTCTCAAGGGTGATCTGAAAACAGTTGAAAATTTAATCTTAGGAGACTTCCTAAGGATAATTTCAGGGTTATCAACTATCTTAGGTGGATTAGGGTCAGGGTGGGCTCTAGTATGAATCTCTCTAGAAGCCACTATGTTGATTTTTTAGACCGAAATAAACAAGAAAAGTTCAACTAGATATGACAGTCTTTAAGAGGTTAACTGATCTGTTTTACACAAATTTTAATCCTACAGTCCTCTAACTGAGTTTGAATGATGTTACAAAGATTATGCATCTTCCCAGTGGAGTCTTAAGGTCTGTTTAGGATTGTGGAGTCGCCAAGTGGAAGTTTTTAGCTATTTTGGAGGTAAAAGGTTTTATGGTCCACCACCATGTTTATTGAATACCAATTTGAAATATTTTTTGGGTTTTCTGAGTTATTTTTCAGTCCTATTGGTTCTTAAGAGTGTCCTAAATCTGTTTCAAACCTTAGCTACGGTTATGAGACAAAGACAGTCTACTCTTATGGATAAGCTAGCTGATCCTTCAAGGTTAGATAAGCTCTTATGAGAATCCTAGGGTTTTCATAGTTTGTCACTGATTCAAACAAGTTTTATCATAATTACCATCGATTTGGTAGTGCTTGAAGAGGGCTACCTTTTACTCACTGCAAAATGTTCTTGAAGTTAGGATTTTCTTGAGTTAAAAGGTGTACTTAAACTATCATTTAACTCAGAAATGTTCCCCAGTGGTGTCGCCAGAAATGGTAGTTGCTGGTGGCTCAACTAGCTGATAGAACAAATGTCATTGAATGAAGAGGTTTCCTGAGTTTTTAAAAGAATATAGGATGATGTTTTACTCAGAGATCCCCCAGCGGAGTCGCCAGAAGATGTTAGCTCGCTGTAATTTTCAAGATTGGCAAAGTCAAACTACAGAGAGAACATTATTTCAAGCACTTTTGGATTCTAGGATCTAGCCCTCCTGAATCCGGAGAGGGATCTCTCCAATAAGTGCAAACATTGATTTATCTTTAAAGCTTTTGGGTAATGATATTAGGCTAGTTATGAAGTCCGAGGGTTTTTGTTTGTTTTAGATGGTTGAGCATGATTATTATTTGGGTGGAAAGTCCTAAATGGAAATATTTTCAAAGGTGTGAAGTTGCAAGAAATCAGAACGAGCTTTGGCTAGAATATAGATATAATACTGGTTTTTAGTCCATTGGGCTATGGAGTCATAATAGGGTTTAATTGAAACAGCAAGGTTCAAGAGTGGTCTATGGGGCAAGTCATCTATGTCTAAGGATCTCTTTAAAGATGATTTTATGGAATGAAATGATACAACAAGAAAAGGAATTTGAAAAAATGAAGAACAAAGAGCAGCCTAAGATCAAGTAAGTACTTTGAAACTATCCTGCTTTTGGCATACACTTAAGAGAGACATAAAAGTAATCTAAGATCTGGTAAGTACTTCGAAACTAGCTAGCTTTTGATTCACTTTCAATAGAAAATCATTTAAACACAAAGGGAAACTTTAAAAGTAATTGTTGGAGAAGAAACTAGAGGATAGGGCTCACCATAAACTTCTCTAGCTCTACTTAGTGAACTTTCAAGACAAACACATAAGATAACGAAGAATATTCTAAGATTAGATAAGTACTTTTAACCTAGCTTGCTTTAAACACACTCTTAGGGAAACTTTCAGCTAGTTTTTTTGGGATAAAACTAAAGGAAAGGGCTTACCATCACTTCCTTAGTTCATCTCTACTTAAAATAAACTGAAGATAACATTCAAGAACAATATTTGGCTTAGACAGTAGGAAGAGGGAACACCATCATTCCTCACTGCTCAAACTAAATTAAATCATCCCTAAACAACACAATTTGGAAGAAAACATGTAGATAAAGCTTATTAGTCAGAGAAGGGTACTGGTAAACAGTAAATCCTAACTCTATGCTTGTTGTTCTTTATCAGAGAAGATGGACAAAGTTAAAATAGAAATAAAATAACGATTTACAATAAGAAAAACATCACTGTTGACATAGACCAGGATCCCATAAATCAGCTTGTATTGATGCTTCAAACCAGTGACAACTTTAAGTCCAATGTTTCAGTGCAGCAATCATCTCCACTTCTTAGCCTAATTTATTTAATCACAAGCAGAGCTTCAAGAGCCTGTGAACACTATTTACAAGTAGAAGTTTCGAGCACAAGTATATTTCAAAGTTCTGCAACCAACATTTTCTCATCTTCTACAGAAGTATTTATAGAAGGAATGAGGACGTGGGAGGGGATAAAATACCTCCCAGGTTCAATTAATATAGATAAATGCTTATCGGCCTTCGAGGGACTGGATGAAGAAGTTTACAGATGTTTTTTCCGTATTAATTGTTTTACATTTAAGAATTTAAGCTCGGTGGGAGCTTTTGTTGACTTTAAGGCTCTGTTTCATGTTGTAATAACTCTGCTAATATTTTTTGCATTAAGTTCCTTTGGCTGAATTAACTATTCAGCTGCGTTGAGGCAAATATCTTCTTTCCTAATCATAACTCGGCCTCTGTTGAATGATTTGAGGCTATAGGTGGCATTGGGTAGCTGAGAGGAATCAATTAGCCTCTAATGTGGCAGTGGGGGCTCTTTCTCACTGATAAATATTTTTGATATGTCTTTATTTTGTTTTAATTTGGAGGATTAGGCTTTTGATTTTCGATCTTAGCCGTAATCCTCCAAAACTATGAAAACAGTCTTCAATCCTTCATTTTTGGCTTGTTTCAGTCTTCAACACTGATACTCTTTATTTCAGTTAGGCATTGTTGTTTCTTGTTGATGTGCAGGTAATACGGGGTTCATATGGCATTAATTCTCATGATGTATTGACGAAACGTGGTATAGAACCCCGCAGAACGATCTTCTTCAAATGAATGAAAACCTGGAGGATCGTCATCCTCGGCTTCAATTTTCCTTTTATATAATGGAAAAACCATTAAAACCTGCAAAATACAAAAATATTATAAAATTATGTGTTATTGGGTAAAACTACTTTGGAGGCTTTGGTTTGGAGCATGGTCATTGGATGGAACATCCAATGGTGGAGATTGCGCGTGAAGATCAAAAGGGAAGCGGTTGATGAATAAGCGGTGGAAAATTATATCAGAGCCGTTGATCTTGTAGAGATCAATGGTCGAGAGCGACCAGGTCAATATAAATGGAGAAGGGCCACTTTATGTGAAAATAGATGAAATACAAAGGAAAATATCGAAAATCCCTTTGGGCGAAGGAAATCTGTTAAGAATTGAAATTGGGGTTTCGGACATAACCTAGGCCGTTGGATAAGATCGGCCTGGGAAATCAATGGTGGAGATCACTCATTGAAAACCTTTGGCGAAGGTGGAGGGCGATAGTGTATGGCCAGATTAGATCTGAGTCGTTGATCTGCAGAGATCAATGGTGGGAACCGCACGCCATACAATATAATATAAAACGAGGAAAGTGGTTTCGGGAGGGAAAACCACGGGTTTCGCGTGGCCACAAGAGGAAAAAGTGGTTTTCACTTTACGAACACGATATGCATTTCCGCCCGACACGTGGCATCATAAAACAGCTTATATCGCGCAATTTTTGGAGATTAACCTTCGCGCTTAAAGTTACGCGATATGGAACTTCTGCCGTTAGATCTGGGGCCTCATATCTAACGGTTGGGAGCGAGTGCGATATTAACTAGATGTGTGGTAGATAGGAGACAGGGTGGTTTTATTATAGACCGTCCGATTAGGGGATCGACGGCGAAGATTAGATCTGGAGGGAGGAAGGACCCACAGGGGTCGGGCCTGTCGGAGTTGATATGAGCCGTTGGATGAAACATATCAACGGTGGAGATTGGATCTGTTACACAAGGGGTATATGATTTTTAAACCAAAGTCAAGAGATGCAATCTGGACCGTCCGATCTAGACACGTGGATGGCCCAGATGCAATCGGAGGCATGCGATCGGCGGGGGAAGAACTTGAATGGTGCCGATGCGATTGGTTGTGGGATGTCAATCTGCAGATCAGATCGATGGTGGAGGATGAATCAGAGGGGTTCAAGGCGGAGAAAAAGACTTATGATCGGAGCAAATAAAAGTCGTTGGATCGGAGATGTGGTGGATAGATCCAACGGCGGAGGATCCATCAGGGGTAGTTAATCGGAAGGGGAATAAGATGCGCCCGATAAAAACTACGATGCGATATTGCGCCAATCGTTGATCGGCTTTAGATCAACGGTCGGGAATGGGTTTTAAATAATAAATGGCGGGGCCCTTTTAAAACTTATGAAAACCAAAAATTAACCAAATACAAAGGTTTTATGGTGTCGGGCGGGTTATTTAAAAGGCTTGGCGCCCATCTGTGGGGGCCTGTGGATATATGGGAAAAAAAAGTCCCAAGGCTTATATGTATAAGGGCCAATCGCATCGGAAGGAAAGGTCGGGCTTTTCAATCTACCCATTTTCATTAAAAAACAATGCTGTAGTGGGTTTAGACCAAAACTTAGGGAAAGTGGGTTTTTATGTTTTATAAAGGAAATTTACATTGGAGATGGGTTTATTCACAAGGTTTAAGCGTCAGATGCGGGCTCTGTGGCTATATGAAATAGCAATAAGATCAGGGGTTTATAATCAAAGGGCTAATTGCATCGGAGGCTTTTACGAAAGAAATAGATTTGCGCGGGCCGATTTCTCCGATGTGATAAGTGCCAAAAGGGCTTAGCGCTTGGTTCCAGCACCAAGGCATATGGTGGGGAACTGGTTAGGACTTAACCCAAAGGGACTTAAGTCCATAGTGAAAAAACTTTATTTTTATGAAAATTTTCAAAGTTTTTGATGGATTTGGTGGTTTCGGCAAAGTTTAAAAATGGGTTTTAAACTTTGTAAAGAGGATTTTATGAAGGGGAAATGGGAAACAAATGGAAAATAGAGGAATCCATGGGGAATGAAGGAGTAAAAATGAAGGTTAGTTTGAAGTGTAAGGAAGGGAAAAATGGTGTTTTGCAGTAGTCTTTCTTTATGGAAAACAACAGATTTTCAGAGTTTACAATGGAGGCAGCAGTGAAGATTTAAACAAAGGGCATGTTATCTTTATGAGTCTTCAAGAGATAACATTTTTAGCAATAAAACTTGTTTCTTGAAGGCTCCAAAAATGATTTAGCCACCATTTGATATGAAAATTTTTATAGGTGGCTAACAGAACCATTGTCTAGGGGCCCTTTGGCAAGTGGGTAAAAATTCCTCTCCATATCAAATGTTTAATAAGAAGAGGCCTTGAGCCATCGTTTGCATTATTATCATTTTGACTCTCTTCAATAGCTTCTGTATATTTGTGTTTTAGTTTTAGTTTACTTTGAGCATACATTCACATATTTTTCCCTCTAGATTATATGCTTTTGAGCACCACCACTTTCTGTATGTTACCAATAGTTTATAGGGGTAGACCACACTCCTTAAACTGGTTTGATTTCATACACTCGTGCGTCAAATCCACCACTACAGGATTGGAAACTCCACTAATGGTTTACAATTTTATGTTTTTTTCCCATCTCTTGCAGGAGACATTTGTCTATGCTAGAGAGTGGAGCTGATAGTCCTCTAATCCATCTTACAATCCATATATTCACTTGGAGTGATGGACTGAAGAAGGCTTCTCCTAATATTTTTACTTGCAGGATTTTTGCGCACAGGTTTTTCTCACAGACGTGTAGTGCGCGTGTTCAGAACTGACCTGCACGCGGGAAAGCGCACCTGTCAAAGCCTTTTCCACGCAAATTACAGAATGATATTTTTATCCCTATATTCTGCATTTTTTTCTTGTAAGTATGCTGGGAAACCCCTAATGTATCTGCTAGCACTTTCATTGATACCCCATAGCTTTTGAGAACTTACTTTTAGCTGCCTTCTGTAGGCCTAGAGTTAGTTTTTCTTTAAGTTGTTTTTTGCAAAATATATTCACATAGTTTAAGTAGGGGGAAAATTATCCATTACATTCTCAACAATTTATGTTTTTCAAATTCTGTTATGCACACTTAGATAAACTAGTCGAATTAAGTGGCCCAAGTCCACACATGCATAAGCTAGTTTTATTTTCTAGTGTAGAAATTGTTTAGTTTAGTTCAACTTGTGTATTAGGGATTGCGGGACTAGGATTGATTTTTCAATTAGAGCAAGTAATCTCTACTACCTTTGCACCATTCGATGATCCTAGGTAAGCATATGAACACTCTATATTTACAATTCGCCATCTCCCTTTAGTTAGTCACATAGATTAACTAGGAAAATTTGAAAGTGGCCCTTTATCTGCAAATGTTTCCATTTGAGCCAGGAACAAAATCACATAGTTTAACTAGGGGAATTTTGTAACGGATCATCGATATCCATATTTAAAAACTATGAGATTTTTCACCATATGCTCACACACACTCACCCACTAAGCAAAGGAAGACACCTAAAACTAGCTTAAGCACACTCACTAAATTCTCCCCACAGGGGCCAAAAAATAATTTATAGTTTAAGTTAGGATCAAGGGGGTAGGCATCCAATAAGCTGCCTTGATCATAATTCATATTGAAACATAGAATTTTTGTATTTAGGGAGCTTCAAATCCACCTATCAGCCAATGGAAAAGAAAACCCGAGCGCAGTAGACACCCGATTCAGAGGCGGTTAGGCTTAGGCGCAGTGTGTGCTGTATCAGTTGGGGCTACCTGACCCAGCCAATACTCAGTACTGTTAGCTGACTACCAAGAAGCCGAAGACTCAAACACTCATGTGGTACGGTGGTTCTTAGTGGCCAAAAACTAGGGCATCCTTTACCCTATAGGTGACGATGCAGGTAAGCACCAAACCCTCTACCCTTACCTTGGTGGATTCTCTTCGGCTGACGGGGGGCGTCGCCAGCTCTTACGGGACATTGTGCCAGCACTCGCAAGAAATGTTCTCAAGCCCCAGTTACTTTTAAGTGTGTGAGGACGCATAGGTCTTCTAGGATTTTGAGTATCACGCACAAACAAACAAAAAACCATTTTTTTTGCTTGATTGATCACATAGATTAAGTTAAAGGGAAAATTCATTTCATTTTCACTTTGTTTTATGTATGTGGCCATAAATTTTCCGTGATCATAGACTCTATCTTCTAAAATTTTCCAAAACCTAACCTGGTCGACACTTGAATGGTCCCAACGAAAACTCGTTGCTCCAAGCGTCTTTTGGACCTCCCCCCATTACAGGTAGGGGTTCCAGGTCTTTCGCCATTCAGGCGTCAAAGACGGAACACTACCACTATCAATTTTTGAAAGAATTTTTGTATGAAGGGCACCTAGGAGGAAAACAAGAAGATGTTTCCAATTCTCCTCAACGGGATGGGTTCTTGGAAGTCCTCAGCACTTTAGATCTAGCATTTCTCTCTCTTGTTGGTGTAGAAAACCCAGACAAAGATAGAACTCAAAGGGAGCTCACACAACAAATAATGGAAAATATGACAATGATAATGGCTCAAAGTCAAACCAAGAGTTTAGATCCAGAGTGATCTAATAGGCAACAAAAGGTGAAGAATGGTAGGAAAAACCCTCCTATTTATAACAAAATATTGGGTCATTCTAGTTCTTGGTGCATAATTAAAATAATGTTAACCAAATCTAGATCCACCTTTTATGGAATATTTTATTATATTTGTTGGAGGGAAAAAGTATTTGACTTGGGTCAAATCCCTTTATTTGTCAATAATAAATAAATAAATGATTTATTTATCTTTTTAAGGAATTGGTTGAAGGATAATCAAATAAATAATGATTTATTTAATTATTTGTGGGTGATTTGGTCATATGTAACAAGGAATATTATCTAAATAAGATTTAAATAATTATTCCTAGAAAATAATAAAATAAATAAAGGTTTATCTAATTAATTTCTTTGTTTTGGGTTAAACATGACTAGGAATAATAATTAAATTATGGTTTAATTAATTATTCCATGAGGAAAATCAAACAAATATAGGTTTGTTTAATATTTCCTTTTGGGGTTTCCTGTTTGGACCATAAACAACCTAATAAATGTGGTTTATTAAGTTATTTATCATAGTGAAGGCAATTTTACTTAGGGTAAAATTGGTCTTACATGGTGTACTTGGGTCCATATAATGATAATAGGTTAGATGACCAAAAAATGGTGTAACAGATTGCCCCCTAGCATGCGAGTGTTAGGAGCAAATCGTATGACCGAAGTACATTGTAAGAACATAATCACCAGACATCAAAAGGGAAGTCAGAAAGAGAAATGTGAGGTAGACTAATGTGCTGAATAACTAGACCCTGAGGAGACGAGACTTACAAGTGCAACAAGTCTCTTTTTATGAGAGGGTACTTGTGCTAAAGGCGGCGGGGGAGGCATACCTATGCCCGTCGAGACAAAGTAAAAAAGAATAGTGTGTCCAGTAAACAAGGGACTGAACCATAAAGTACAGCCGGCGTAAACATGAGCTAGATAAAAATACAATGAGGAATTCCACATACATGTTGTGCCTGGGATAACAGCCAGGACTTATACAATAATATCTGAGTACATGAGATACAAATACAACCCAAATTCCCCCTATAAGCGGGGAAGGGCTCACAAAATCTGACTGATACATGCAAATCAAAGAGGCGCTGCAAGCGGCTAAGGCCGACATCATCAAATATATGGAGCTGCATCGAAGGCTGTAATGAAGAGGTCATCCGGGCATGTGGGGGGCTACCTGCAGGGCCACCCCCTCATGAGGGCTGATACATCTCACACACACCCGGGAATCACCAATAGCTGCTGCTGCATCACTGAACCATCAAGCATACGGATCTCGATCATGCTGAAAGGAGCTGGAGTGGAGAAACAATCAAGTCAAAGGGTAATGAGAGATCCCTTTGCCTAATCCGAGGCACCGAACAAGAGTGGAAGCTGGAACCAAGGTACACCGCCCTCTAGACCTGTCTTCTGGAATGGAGGAACTGATGTCGACAGAAGGAGGTCCGCCATAGGTGAGGCAATGAGAGATCCTCAACTAAGGCACGAGAGAAAATAGTAGAGTGACGGACAGACTAATACCAATGATGATGATGGAATGGAGGGGACTGAGTAGCGAATGGACAACTTCCCTTGTTAGAGCATAAAGGGCATGAATGACATGGCAGCGACTGACACAATATCATAAGAGATAGGAGATAGTGGGACTGAATGCCATAATGTGCGACACAAGAGAGAGACCAAGCAATGAAGGATGGAGGACTATAGCGAGGTACAAAGGGACTCGGGATAGACTCCATGAATGTGATGATGACTCAACTTGGATGCTCTAAACAAGGGCAACTTGATGGTGCTGCCACACAGTAAAGGTCCAATGGGGGACCATGAAAACATGAGTACAAGATGGGAACTCACGAAAAACATCAACACGAGCATGGATAAGTATGGAGGCCAAATGGTGCCCCTAGTATGAGTGTTGCAAGTGAAGAAGTTCGATTTTGAGGAGAGTTATGGTTGAGGGGCATAGGTGCCCCCAAGCATGGTGTGGTCATGCCAAAATTTATTTAGAAAAAGGGGAATCTAAACATAGTTTAATGATGTGGTGTGCCATTTGTTTTCGTTATGGTTATGTAGTTTGAGAAAGGAAATGGAGGATTACCAATCTCTTTTAGTACTGCATATATGAAGCAAATGGAATTTAAGTTGGCGGGTTGGCATACCTGGTGTCACTATCCCAAAGAGAGGATTTGGAGATAATGAACTGATGCTCGCCTAGAAAACCCATAGGTTGGTCAACAACAATGTCTAAGAGATTGGGTTGCTGAGGGAAGATTAGGGAACGATAAGGGGTATCATCCCTAGAGTGATCTGAAGTGATATGGGACTCTAGAGGTTCTTCTAAATGTGGAAGAATAATGGTACTAAAGTCAACATGACCAGATACACGAGGAGAGTTGTGGAGAATTGCTTCTCTTGGTCTCTCAAATGTGGGTGCCCCCTTACCCAAACATTGGGTTTCAATGTAATGGCCACACGGTGTATGTGGTGGGAATGCATGGGTTCGATGTAAGGGGGAATAGATAAAGTCAGGGGTGGGGATTTTTTCCATAATGTCATCATCGTGATAGAAGATGGGGTGACTGGTGGAATAAATACCACCTGACGTGGCGAAGCGACCCGAATCATCATCATGAGAAGAGAGGTTCACATGCGTATCGTCACAAGGGGTGACAGAAGAGTAAGTAGATAAAGGATCTACCGATGTTGAGCCCAAGGTGATGGTTGAAGTAAGGTCAAGCGAAACAATAGGGGAGGGTTCAGAGGGAATGTTCCTTGAGGGTCTCATGGATGATGATAGGTAGAAAATTTTGGACGAAGGCTCCGTCATCTCGACATCAGGAGGGGGGATGTCAATGGGAGCAGTCATGTCTGGTAGTTTTGCCAAAGAAAAATGCGCAAATATGGGAGAGGTGTTGAAGATGGCAACAAGAAACAGTGAAGGAGGCATCCTGAAACATCTTTCCTAATCCTAGTTGGAAAGTCATCACCTAAACTAGGTGGGGGACCACACAGGTGATTTTTGTCGCAAAGTCTATTTTTAGACTATGTCTAT
Organism: Pinus albicaulis; assembly: GCA_034641835.2. Lineage (NCBI taxonomy): Eukaryota > Viridiplantae > Streptophyta > Pinopsida > Pinales > Pinaceae > Pinus > Pinus albicaulis. Next base: position 107,455,777 of record CM076576.1, on the reverse strand, counting down.
TTTTAGACTATGTCTATTTTTAGACATACGGAGCATGATTCAGAGATTCCAGTTGGAGATTCTTGAAGTATGCGACATGTCGGTAAAAATGGATGAGACCCTTATTTTTAGGACCCAGGCTATTTTTAGACTGTGTCTCCTAAAAATATGGAAGTCAAATATTATTTACCCTTAATAATATTTAGACTATAAACAGCAGTTTACTCTCTTGGAGCACTTCAGTTTGACCCCCAGAGGTGGGGCATGCAGCTGACATAAGGAAATTCGAATTTCCTATGAGTTAAGTGAGCTATTGCATGTTAGACTTCAGTTAGACTCATGTGGCAGAGTTTTGGTGGAGTTGATTGAGGCGTTAATGGAGGTGGTGTTCTGGTTAACTAGTTGAACTAGTTGTATTTAGTTTAACTGGCTAATACACTAGAAATGAGTTGTGTGAATTAAATATTATTTAATTCACTAATTATTAACTCATTATTCAACTAAAGAACACATCAGTTTAACTCAGTGCATGGACATTTCAGTGGAGACCAAGTGGAAGAGGTAGATGAAAGGGTGAGTATAGCTATCAGTTGGAGGATCAGTTTTGCATGGGATTTGCATTACACTTGGAGGAAATTACCAATGAAAATTGCGCAGTGAAGCCAAGGAGATTCAAACCTTGGATCTCTATTTAGACCAGCCTTGATTGCGCAATAGAGGCAGAGAAGTAGTGGGTGTGTTTTGAACCTGTGACTTGTTCAAAACCAAGCTAGTTTTGTGTAGCTTTGGGAGATAGTACTGAGTACTTGTGAGGAGTTTGTACTATGTATTTGCTGCATGTTCTCTCCATTTATAATATACTATAGCTGCGGGGTTTTCAGCTATAAGCTTTCCCCATACATACTGTGTTAATGTGTGTGATTGATTTGATGAGCTATCGCTTCTATTCTTTCCGCATGTGACAATTAATTGTAGAAGAAGGTTATGTGTTATGCATGCAATTCGAAATTGATGTGTGATCAGGTTAATATTCATTGAATAAGTGATTTATTCAGCTAATTTCTACATGGTATCGGAGCAATATTAATTGTCGAGATCTATTACGGTGATTGCAAACTTATTTCCTCGGACAGAGCCTGCATACGGGCCAGATAGCCTCCGGATTCATCTTTCTTTGGAAAGTGAAAGGTCTGGTAAAAGCCCATGCAGTCAATCTCTGATTTGGAAATAGTTTGTTCTCAAGTGTAGATCGGAAGCGATTGAGTTATTAGCTGGTGGTGAAATTCGAGTTTGCAGATTTGTGTTCTTGGTGTCGCGGTGAAAATGTCTTTCATCGGGTTGCGATTAGAATATGCCTTGGAAGGCAGTTCGAATTATGTTGCATGGAAGGACCGCATGGAGGCTGTATTAGATGATCATGGGCTGTTGGAATTCGTGGAGAAAGAGATTCCAAAGCCTACTTCTAATGATGCTGCTGTTGTGGAAGCATGGCAAAAGAAACAAGAAAAATGTCGAAGGATCCTGTTGGAGGGTGTAAAGGATCACATTGTATCCAGTTTACACGGGACGGCCTCTCCATATTTGATGTGGAAAGCCTTGACGGATCTGTACCAAAGCAAGAGCGATCAGAGGAAGCTGGCGCTCAAAGATAGACTCAGGAACATCAAGTGTGAGAAGGGGGAAAGTATGCCGAAGTACCTCACGAGGTTCACCCAATGTCGGGATGAGCTGGGAAGTGTTGGTGTGACAGTGGTGGATGAGGATCTGGTGAGTTTGGCACTTCTTGGTTTGCCGAAGAGTTGGCATGCATATCAAGATAGTGTCAATGGTCGGGAAAAGTTGCCGGGATGGGAAAGACTGTGGTCTGATCTCGTGCAAGAGGAGATCCGGCGAAATACCAGAGATGGTTCTTCATCAAAGGGAGCTGATGAAGAAGACTGCGCTTTGGCTGCCAAATCAAGGAAGGGGAAGGGCAAGGAGAAAACTTCTCAATCCGGTGTGGATGGCAAAGAGCATGACATGTCCAAAGTGAAGTGTTTTCACTGTCACGATCATGGACATTACGCCACAAATTGCCCCAAGAAGAAGAAGAACAAGCAGGCTACTGGATCTGCAGCTGGTGAGGCTCTTGCCTCGCAATTTGAGCTGGACTTCTCATTGATCGCATGCATGTTGTCTATTGCATTGGGATCGGGGTGGTATATTGATAGTGGCGCTTCCTTTCACATGACGGGAGATGAAAATATTTTCAGTGACTTGGTGGAGAAAGGTCTCCAGATGCATGTTGAGTTGGGCGACGGTGGACGATACAATGCGACCGACATTGGTACCATAACCTTTCAGAGGGAGTCAGGTAAACTCATTCTTTTACAATATGTATTGCATGTACCAGGTCTAACAAATAATTTGATCTCAGTCGCAATGTTAGAGGATAAAGGGTATGAAGTTGTCTTCAGAGAAGGAAAAGTTTTCCTTCGGCACAAGGCAATGGGACAAGTCAAGAAGGTTGGGATTCGGGCAAAGAATCTCTACAGACTTGAAGTAGATGGGATCTCTGTAGGAGCTTCCTGCGGTTGGGAAGCGGGAGGAGGAACATGCAATTAAACTTGAGAGGGAGGCGAGGTTTGCATGCGAGGTGATAGTGAACCTCGGGATGTGGAGACGACCAGGATCATGGAGTGGAAGAGACCACTCATGCAGAGAAATTTCGTGCCAGACGGGCAGAGGGAGTGCATGCGGCTATACCACCGAGTGACTTGAGTGGAAAGACATCTACTTTTCAACGTGTCATGAGGAGATTTACGGGCGGATTCATGACATGGTGGTGTGGATCTCATGAGTTGAACCTAGCTGGTGCCACGGCACTGTGTGCTTAGATCGGTTGGAGTGATGCGGGCGATCAAAGTGACGAGTGTCGGATCTTTGGAGCGTGGATCGAGTTGACCGGCAAGTGCGAAGTGCATGGGTGCAAGAGTTCAACAGCGCAGTGGTTCCTGATGACATGTGCAGTTGGCCAAGCAGAAGTCGAAGACTTTGATGATAGATGCTAGATGCATCAAGACTGATTGAGTTGTTTGGAGCCTATTCAATTTCAGAGGAGTTGTAGAGCAGATGCATGGAGTTGCATGGTGCATGCATGAGTTTGCATGGCACATGCAAAGGGTGCATGGCGAATGCATGGAGTTGCATGTCACATGCATGGAGTTGCATAAACTTGTATGAGTTGTAGAATGAATGCATGGAGATATGTCGCACATTACAATGACGTTCCTTTCTTGTTGAGAGAGTGTTGAAGAAAAGATGGCAACAATTGCAACAAGAAGCGATGAAGGAGGCATCTGAAACACATCTTTCCTAATCCTAGTTGGAAAGTCATCACCTAAACTAGGTGGGAGTCCACCTGGTGATTTTGTCGTCCTTTGTATTTTTAGACTATGTCTATTTTTAGACTATGTCTATTTTTAGACATACGGAGCATAATTTGGGAATTCCAGTTGGAGATTCTTGAAGTATGCGACATGTTGGTAAAAATAGATGAGACCCTTATTTTTAGGACCCAGGCTATTTTTAGATTGTGTCTCCTAAAAATATGGAAGTCAAATATTATTTACCCTTAATAATATTTTGACTATAAACAACAGCTTACTCTCTTGGAGCACTTTAGTTTGACCCCCGGAGGTGGGGCATGCAGCTGACATAAGGAAATTCGAATTTCCTATGAGTTAAGTGAGCTATTGCATGTTAGACTTCAGTTAGACTCATGTGGCAGAGTTTTGGTGGAGTTGATTGAGGAGTTAATGGAGGTGGTGTTCTGGTTAACTAGTTGAACTAGTTGTATTTAGTTTAAATGGCTAATACACTAGAGATGAGTTGTGTGAATTAAATATTATTTAATTCATAAAAATAATTAACTCATTATTCAACTAAAGAACACATCGGTTTAACTCAGTGCATGGACAGTTCAGTGGTGACAAGTGAAAGAGGTAGATGAAAGGGTTGAGTTAGCTATCAGTTGCGACATTAGTTGTGCATGGGATTTGCATTACACTTGGAAGGAAACTTACCAATGACAATTTCACAGTGAAGCAAGGAGATTCGAACCTTGGATCTCTATTTTGGAGCCCGGCCTTGATTGCGCAATAGAGGCGGAAGTAGTGGGTGTGTTATGAACTTTTGTGACTTGTTAAGCAAGCTAGTTTTGTGTAACTGGGAGAATGGTACGGAGTACTTGTGAGAGTTGTACTATGTATTTTACGCATGTTCTCTCCATTTATAATATACTATAGTTGGGGTTTTCAGCTATAAGCTTTCCCCATACATACTGTGTTAATGTGTGTGATTGATTTGATGAGCTATCGCTTCTATTCTTTCCGCATGTGACAATTAATTGTAGAAGAAGGTTATGTGTTATGCATGCAATTCGAAATTGATGTGTGATCAGGTTAATATTCATTGAATAAGTGATTTATTCAGCTAATTTCTACAAGAGGTGGACTCATTGCGCTTGGCCTCAAATTGGCGGACCACGGCTAGAGAGGTGCGGAAGTCCGCGAGGCGGGGACAAAGGTGGGTGTAATTGCCATGGAGGTCACACAAAGCACAGGGGTGGTTGGTGTGAATAGTCTGGGGGTTCGTGGCCGCGGTCACGAAAGGAACAGAGGCTTCCGGGACCAGGGACTCAGGGAATGCGACATTAACCATGGGCTTGAGATGAAGCAATTCAGGATAGGTATGGGTGGCGTGACCGACAATATCACACAAAGCACACTGGATGGTATGCTTTGGAGGCCGAGGAGGGGTAGGGTTTGTTGGGGCGGCCTTGTCCTTTGATGCCCCCTTGCGAGCTTTTCCCTTCTTATCCAAAGCAGTCGCAACAGGAGGTGGTTCCTGTTGAGGTGGATGAGGCACTGTTGCGACGGGAGAAGTCCTGGGGGCCGGTTGAACCGAGGTCAAAGCAATATAAGGTTTGGGTTGACCAAGCAAGGTTGGGGCTGGAGGATCAAAGTACCAGACGGGAATCCCAAGGGTCAAGTTAGGAAGAGAGAGGGTGGCCATGACCGGTACCGTGGACACTCCTGGTAGGGGAGCTAGGAACAGTATCTGACCGGAGGGGTAATGGCCAGGTGGGATCGCTCCTAAATGGCGAAGGCTTGGAGGAACCGTTCGAGGAGGGTAAAGAGGCTCATGAATACCAGTTGTAGGTGAAGGGCTAGGAGCAGGTTGCGGAGAGTGCGGTTGCTGACTAGCCGAAGCAGGTTGCTTGAGAGCAGCCCGAGACGATTGCATCATGCAAACATTCGATGAGCTGGGATCGGAGATAGGAGGAGGAGGAAGACCAGGGAAGGTGCCAAGAAAAGAGGAGTCTTTGTAGACGACGGGAGAGACACTGGTCAAGGAATGGACTGTTTGCTTATTGGCTACAGGAGAGATGGTCATCTCAGAGGAGGTCTGAGATTCTGGCTCATGATATGTCAACTGGTCAATGGTGACTATCTTTCCATTATGAGGAAAAGACATCTTGCGGAAAATTGCAGATGGGACAGCAGACATGGCATAGGTGTAGCTCCGCCCTAAGAGAATGTTGTAATATAGAGGGGCGTCGATGACGTCAACGTCAACGCAAACAGTCTTGCCCACAAGAGTGATAGGAAAATTACAGAATAGGCCAATGGGCTGGGAGGCGTGGCCATCCCATGCTCGAAGGGTGATCGTGGAAGGGGCCAACTCAGGAGAACCGAGTTGTTTCCAAACCGAAGCGGACATCACACAGGTGGATGCCCCCTCATCAATGATACACCGAGAGACTTTAGCGTTCCGGATTTTGACTGGGATTTGGAAAGCGACGGAAGCAGGAAGAGGAGGATGTTCTGATTGATGGGCATCGAAAATAATCAATTGGTCAGCAGCAAGATCTACAGCACCCAGGGAAAATAGTAGAGCCTTCTTTTGAGAAGGGAACAACTGGAGGAGTTCCAATGTAGAAATGGCAGCAGGAAACTGCGCCGAATCATCTACTATGCTATACGACTGAGCAACTCGACCAGAGGCAGCATTTCGGCATAATGGTCCTTTAAGAATCTTGGTATGAACCTCAACGTTGGGTTGAGGGATAGGAAAGGGACCATTGGATGTCGAAAGAGACTCTGTAGAACCTGAAGAAGGTGACTCGGAGACAGACAGAGCGGGAGGCTTGGGGTACTGAGGGGCCTGAGTTTGAAGGTTAAGGTCAACAGTTAGAGGTGGAGCAGAGTTCATCATGAGGATCTGGTAATTGGAGGAACTAGAAGGGGAAGGTTGAGTGGCCACCTGTCTTTTAGGTGGTTGGGTAGCCACGAATCCCTGCTGTGCATCCACCTGCGCTTGAGGGGGCGGTGACTACTGTTGCAGGGGTTGAGAAGGCAAGGGAGGCGGAGGTGCTGATGCTGGAGGAGCTGGAGCACCAAACTACGGATACGAATAATAAGGGGGTTGGGTAACAGTATGGTGAGCAGGAGGTTGGGCCAAAAGAGGAGGTATGTTGTAACTTGGATGCGTGCTACCAGGAGGGGGACAAGTGCGGGAGGTGCTGCCCCCTCCCCCAAGAAAACCATAACCCATGGGAGGTTGGGCATATGGATGAGAGAGAGCTCCAAAAATACCGTCGGTGGCATGAGGTGCCCCCTGTGCGTTGACACCACCGGGTCTGGGGAGATCAGGTAGAATGGTATAAACATAACCTGTCTGAGCGTAGATCAAGTCATATTTTAACGCCAGTTGGAGGGCAGCTTCTTCGGTTTGGGGAAAATGCGATGCAACATCTTTCCCGATAGGAGGCAATAGATATCTAAGGAACCAATCCATGTAGACACGGTCTTCGAAAGTAGGGGATTGACACAGGCTCTTTCGTTTTCGCCATTCCTGGACATGATTGGATAGGCGGATCGTAGATGATTGACAGAAAGAATTCAAAAGTTCGATACCAGTGTCATAACGAAGGGGAAGCTGGAAGTAAGATAAAAAAGCCCAAGCAAGAGTCGCAAAGGTGGTATGAGAAGAAGGGGGTTGATCAACATACCACTTAGAAGCCGCGCCTGTAAGCGTTCGTTGGAACAACTGAAGACGGACAGAGTCATCGGTAATGGAGGTAGATGAACACCACATGTGGAAAGATCGGACATGATTTGAAGGATCTTCTCCAGCAAGGCCTTCAAACTTTGGGATGTCAGAAGGGAGCTTTGTCGGCATAGCGGGCCAACTAGCATCATGGTGTATAGGGTCATTTGTCAACCGGTCCAAATCAGGAAGGCTAAGGCCTACCATGAAGGGGAGCAAGGGCGCAACCGAGGTAGTTCCTATGGCGGTTCCGCTTGTAGCAGTCCCGGCATTAGGGCCAAGATTACCGCTAGCATTAGGCCCTGGACCAGACATAGTGAAGGTGACAGGGGGAGAACCGGAAGTAAAAGGAGAATCCAATGAATCAGAAGAGAAGTCGGAGTGCGGACTCAGAGGAGGACTAACCCGACGATGGTGGGAAGGAGTAGGTCGACCGAGCGGAAACTGAGGGTGAAGGCCAAGAAGTCTCCGGGATGTGCGCTTTGGGGGCGCAATGGTGACAACACAAACACGGCACGAGGGGAAGAAGAACGACTAACAAGGGCAGGGAGGTGAAGAATCAAGAGAGTACAATGTCGAAACAAGGGCAGATAGGTGCAGTGTTAATTGATTTTAAAGTCTTTTCCTGGCGGTGTAAACCAGGCTCTTCTTCGCTTAGGGTGAGTGTGTGGTGTGTGTTAATTCTAATTTTTAAACCCTTTTTGTTTTGATATCAAGAGAAAAATTGTGCTCTGTAACTGAAAATAAATCTGCAGAGAACAGTATATAATGCTGAAATAACAGAAAATTAACAGCTAACAATGCATCAATCTAACCCAAAAAGGTGGGTCTCTCAAAAATAGTCTAGCAGAGGGAAAAAATCTAGTCAAAACACACTACAAAGAGGCCAATAGATCTAGGGTCGAAAGGGACAGGGATCTAAAGGAGAAACCTGCTGAAAATAGGTGCAAAACACAGCCAAGAGGTAGAGGCAAGGTGGCTGGAAAAAAGGAGGAAATCAGCAAGAAGCAAAAGGGTCAAGGAAGAGGCCCTAAAGGTAGATCCAAACAAAACTTCAGGAGGTGATTTGAATGGGAGAAGAGCTGATGAAAAGGGATCTGAAAAGGAGGTATCAGATCTGAAAAAGGGATGGTTGAAACCCTGAAAAATTAGACACTTACAGCGGCTAAAACTCTTCCACAAAAAGTGGAGGGTACTGAAGCCCTAGGGGGCTAGATTCCCACTTATTTGAGTAAAACATAGCAAGAATAGGTCTAAACGGGTGGAGACAAAGGCTGGAAAACCTTGACAGAAGCTTCAGAAAAACCCAGAAAAATTTCAGAAAAATTCCAGAAAAAGGTCCAGGTTGCATTTTTTGACCTATTTTTCGCTCAGGTCACAGTTTTTGGGTTATTTTCTGCGACCTAAGGCTCCAGGACGCAAGTTTTGGGCCAAAAAGTGCGACCTGCACTTCCGGCACTCTCGGCGGCAGATTTCAGAAAAAAAATGTCGTCTCAACTGCGGCTGATGTCTGTCACCTACGCAATAGGGTCAGAAACACACGGAAGTTATAAATTTTTATGTTTTGAGGGTTTTAGAGAGTTTTAAAGGTGAAAGGCACCATAAAAATAGGAAAAATAAAAATCTGAAGAGAAACCCTAGGGTTTGAAGTAGCTGGATATGCAGGAATATGAAAAACGACAGCGGTCGTAATTGAAAACCCGTGTGGAGTCGCCAATTGTTAGTATGAATCCTTTGTCGAAGCGTACGAAAAAAGACCACTTTAGCTACGCATAACTAATAGCCCTAACATCAAAAATGGCTGCCAATATCTTCAGATCTGCAGTTAGTTGATCAAGACAAGAACTGCAAAAAACCAGATCTATGCATAGAAAGACATTAAGCAGTAAAAAGAAGGGTTTGCTCCATATATCCAATAGACAAGACAAGAACAATTTTTGAAATAATTTTTGTATTAAGGGCACCTGGGAGGAAAACAAGAAGATGTTTCCAATTCTCCTCAATGGGATGGGTTCTTGGAAGTCCTCAGCACTTCAGATCTAGCATTTCTCTCTCCTATTGGTGTAGAAAACCCAGACAAAGATAGAACTCAAAGGGAGCTCACACAGCAAATAATGGAAAATATGACAATGATAATGGCTCAAAGTCGGACCAAGAGTTTAGATCCAGAGTGATCTAATAGGCAACAAAAGGTGAAGAATGGTAGGAAAAACCCTCCTATTTATAACAAAATATTGGGTCATTCTAGATCTTGTTGCACAATTAAAATAATGTTAACCAAATCTAGATCCACCTTTTATGGAATATTTTATTATATTTGTTGGAGGGAAAAAGTATTTGACTTGGGTCAAATCCCTTTATTTGTTAATAATAAATAAATAAATGATTTATTTATCTTTTAAGGAAGTGGTTGAAGGATAATTAAATAAATAATGATTTATTTAATTATTTGTGGGTGATTTGGTCATATTTAACAAGGAATATTATCTAAATAAGATTTAAATAATTATTCCTAGAAAATAATAAGATAAAAAAAGGTTTATCTAATTAATTTCTTTGTTTTGGGTTAAACATGACTAGGAATAATAATTAAATTATGGTCTAATTAATTATTCCATGAGGAAAATCAAACAAAATAGGTTTGTTTAATATTTCCTTTTGGGGTTTCCTGTTTAGACCATAAACAACCTAATAAATGTGGTTTATTAAGTTATTTTACATAGCGAAAGCAATTTTACTTAGGGTAAAATTGGTGTTACATGGTGTACTTGGGTCCATCTAATGATAGTAGGTTAGATGACCAAAAATGGTGTAACAGCAACAATACTTGGGAACCCTATTCGGTCTCCCAACACCACAACACACACCACTCCTCCCTTGACCCCTAGTGGGTATAGGAGTGTGTCCCATTCGGGAAGCCAACTGAACACACATCAGGGTACGTCAAAGACTAACCCTCGTTCTAACTAGAACTTCGTTTCTTCACATGTGGCAATGGCGTCAACCTCCTAGTCACCTTTCTTAGCTTCATTGAATCTTCCCGATTTAACCAAGCTAACGAATTACCCCATCGCACACGATACTTCATGGCTTCCCATGCCCACGTAGCTCCCTTCGGATATACCAAAGTTCGAAGGCAAGCAAGCAGAAGACCTAGGTAATCATGTAATGACCTTTCACCTGTGGTGCTCATCGAATAGTCTCATCGATGACACTATTCAGTTGAGGCTAATTCAATGCACTCTTATAGGAGTAGCTGCGAAGTGGTACGTGGAGCAACCTCTTACTTCACATGGAACCTTTAGTGCCCTCGCTACTGTGTTCCTCACTTATTTTCAGTTACCCATTCACCATGATTCGGGAATGGAGTTACTGACTCATTTTAGACAAACCCCCATCATCCATATCTCTGACCATCTTCATGAATGGAGGTGGTGTCGCAGTTTATGTAAAGCTAAACTCGACGATCGATTCCTCTTAGATCTATTCTTGAAAATTGTTTTGGCGGAGATTTCAAAGGATGTGACGCAGAAATACCCCACATCTGAAGAGGATGCAATCAGTAAAGCCAAAAATCTTGAACTGATTTATATGCAGTTAGGATACATTTACAATATCCTGCCTAACACCCCAAGCCTACAAACTTATCAATAATTTCTAGGCACGTCGAACTCTGTAGATAGATTAATTAGGTCAATGACCCAAGGTTACCTAGGCAGCAGTAGTCAAAATCCCAGTTACACACATAATTCTACCCAGAACATGTCTCAATCCGTATTTCAAATTCATCATATGCCTCAGCAAGATTTGACTAGTAGGGCGCAAGCATATCACCAAGTAGGACCCTACCCTCCAGCTGAGGTGACCCAGTACGTAGAAATAAACATTGAAGGAAGAGCTCCCCCCCAACGGCTAGGTACAAACAGGGGACAACGTTATGCTCAGTCCCAAGCACATGACACACCTATGCAAGCCAATGCACAGGTGAAATTTGTGTAGCCGTCCGAAAATAAACCACACCAGTATAGCCAGGAGAACTACCCTCCTAACGTGGTTAAGAAAAAATAAATAAAAAAAGCCAAAGGGGAACCCTAGATAGGGCAATAGAAACCAACAACACCCACCACAATCCCAGGCTGGAGGCAACTCCAGTAAGAATCAAAACCAGGAGCCAAGTAATGCCCAATGGCAAGGCAAAAGGCCACCTCTACAAGCAAACCATTCTTGTTCAATATGTGGTGAGTACGGGCACTATACTCACCACTGTCCCGATCTCCCCAAGCTAAAAAGGCTTTAAAGTAATTGAGGACAAGGAGGATCTTCCCAACAACCCACTGTCATGCAAGAACCTTTCCCCCACCAAGGGACGGTCAGCACTGAGCAACAAAACCCAGACGATTCCGGGAAAATAAACCATGAAATCTACATGACTGGGGAAGAGATGTTTTTCCAAACACAGAATCACAGATACGACATCCCACCAGACTCCACTACATCAGGGGCTAGTACTAGTGCGCCAACTATGCCTTTGACCATTTCAAAGATTCCTATAGATTCATTTCCAAAGATGGAAAAGGGACCTAATAGGCGAGCAGGTAACTACTCCAAAGAGGCCCATAATTATAGCATCGTGGAAGATTTAGCTCAATCACCCGCTGCTATGTCCACGTTAGAAGTACTGCAGTCATGCCAAAAGCAATGCAAAGCCCTACTTTCTATGTTAGGTGCTATCGAACTTGCCGATACGCACATGATGGCTTTTGACTTAGACAAAGCCACCCCTAGGCTTCCTTCCATGGTCACCTTCCAAATGCCAGTATCGGTCCAGAATATCACTATTCACCGATGTGTCATTGACGAGGGTGCATCGACATGCATCATGAAAAAAATATTTGGAAGAAGTTGGGTTCTCTTGAACTAAAACCCTTGGTCATAATGCTTCGAGCCAATGACAGTCGTCCCTCGACCCCTGTCGGCCTCTACCAAAATTTCCTCGTATGTTTAGCCGTCAAGATGGTCCACATAGACATTGAAGTCTTAGATGCTCACTTCGCTTAAAATATACTCCTCAGGCGGAGTTATATGAATGCCATGTTCACCATAGCCTCCTCCGTATTTCACATTATGATGCTCCCCCACAAGGATCACATCATTAATGTAGACCAGATGACACACAAGGAGAAGCGTCCCCTAACCAACATGGATGTAATTCTACCCTATGTAGATACAGGTGAAGATGGTCTTTCACGGTACCAAGAATATGGCCTGGGCCAATTCAGACCGCCGTCCGTCCTAGGGTCATTCCTAGGATATCCTCCCATCATCCCTGAGGCATCGCTTGATGCCACAGGGGCCCCAGTGTGTATGATTTCCACATCAAGAAGCGAGGTTAGTTAGGACTTGGACTCAAGCAGTAACGACACTGAGGCATCAGCCATGACAACCTCTCTAGCCTATGTCGCCTCCCAAACCCCTTTCCTCTATCCCCTAGCTGGCTTCATCTCCCAACAGGTTTTGGCAACACTGGTGCTACCCAATGTTAGGTCTCCATAATTTGCAAGATTGGAAAGTAAAAATGCTGTAGAGCCTACATCAAAACCACTTTCGAATCCTGGGATCTAGACCTCCTGGATTCAGAGAGGGATCTCTCTATATAATTGTTTTAAAATATATGATCTTTAAGGCTTATGATATGATATTAGGCTAGTTATGAAGTATAAGGGTTTTGTTTGTTTTTGGTTGGGATGAATATCATCAAAATGAAGGAAGTCTTCTTGAGGGGTAAACGTGTGAGCAGGTTGAAAGAATGATTGAGCTGATAGGATAGGTAAGAAACAGTATCAATCCATTGGGCTATGGAGTCACAAAAGGATTTAATTGCACAACAAGTTTCAAGAATGGTCCATGTGGCAATTCATCTATATCAAAGGATCTCTTTAAGTTCATTTATGGTGTGGAACATTAAGAAGTGTGGTGAAAGAAGCAAACATATAAGAAAATAAAGGGCAGCTTAAGATCAAGTAAGGACTTTTAACCTAGCCTGCTTTCAGCATATGCAAAGGAAAACAAAGAATAAATTAAGATCAAGTAAGGACTTTTAACCTAGCCTGATTTTAGCATATTCTCAAAGGAAAACAGTTAAGATCAACAAACAATAGCCTAAGATCAAGTAAGAACTTTTAATCTAGCCTGCTTTCAACATATTCTTAAGGAAAACATTTAAGATAAACATAAAAAGTAGCCTAAGATCAGGTAAGGACTTTGAACCTATCCTGCTTTTGACATACTCTTAAGGGATCTTTTCAAAGAAATTGTTGGAGATAAACTAGAGGACAGGGCTAACCATAGAATTATCTAGTTCAACTTTAATTAATAGACTTTCAAGAACTTTCAAAGACAATATCTCAAGTTTTACTCAGCAAGACATGGGCTCACCAACATTCCTTGATTGGTTACACTGTATTGAATTATCCTTAAATACACAATTAGTAGAAAACATAAAGATAAAGACTTATCAGTGAGATTTAGGGTACTTCACAGTAAATCCTAATCTATATTTGTTGTTCTTTATCAGAGAAAGTGGACAGTATGGAAAACATGAGAAAAATAAAAATTACAGTAAGAAACACATCACCATTGACATAGACCAGGAACCCATAAATCAGCTTGTGTATTTGATGTTCAAACCAGTTACAATATTCAAGTCCAGTGGGTCTTTTACAGCTTCAAACTTCTCTTCTCAGCCTATCTTTCTTCAATTACAAAATAGAGCTTCAGCAACCTCAATAGCTATTTACATTCAGTGAGTATTCAACCAACAATAAAAATGAACTCCTCATATGATATATATAGGTAAATTTGGGGAAGTGGAGTGGAAAGAAGGTCTAAATAATCAATTAATGAAGAGTAAATGCTTCTCGACCTTTGGGAGGCCTTATGGAGAAGTTTTCAGATGTTTTAACTTTGTTAATTGATTTTTACATTAATTTTCATCAACTTTAGTCACTTTTGTTGACTTTTGAGGTTTTTGGTAGGCTGGAAATTACTTCTGAGCTGTCTTTGGAAAATATCTCTAATTGTGCATTAATTTTGTGTTCTTTTGTGGAAAATAAGCTTGCAGGTGGCATTTCTAGACTTTGAGGAGTAAAGGCTTCAGTGATTTGGCATTTAAAGCCTTATTTCTGCTGATCTGTCTTGATTTGTTGCTTTAAACACTGATTTTTCCTTTGATATAGCTTTTAAGGCCTCTCTAATCATCTTTATTCTTTAAAACTGTGTCTTTAACCTTTATCCTTTGATCTTTTGTCTTCACTGTTTCTTCGTTGATCTTCATTATTTTCCTTTGTGTACATGTGGCTTTCTTTTGCTGCACTGGAGGGTTTACTGTGTAACTGATGTCTATGAAACACTGATTAAACTTTGAAATTCAACCCTTTTCGTCCCTTTTCTTTGCTTTTGGGCCTTTTTGGATTGTCATCCAAGGCCATATCACTGTAACTTGACTGTGGGACCGCTTTTATGGCTTATCTGCCATTAAACCTGCAACAAACCCAAAAACTGTTATAAAAACCTGTGAATTTGGGGTAAAACTGCTTTACAGAGGCTGTGTGAGGGCAGGAGGAGTAGTGAAGAGGTTAAAATGCATGCAAAAGGAAGTTCCATGGAAAAACCATGAAAAGCAGGGCTCAAATCTGCATGTGGCGCAAAAACAGGGATAGGTGGTTTTGGAAACTAGAGATTGTTTTTCACATGGGGTTAGGCGGCAAGTCATTTTGTAATAATCGAACGCGATACGGGTATCTGGACGACGCATGTCTAGGCGAAAACCGCCTATTTCACGTTGAAAATGGGCGATTAGTTTTATTGGTGAAACGAGCGCAAAAATGATTTGGGACCGTTAGACCTTCGGGCCGAAGATCTATGGTCGTTGATGAGCGTGAGGATTGGAAGTTGTGCGGTGGAACATATGGTGGGGCCGGCAGGTGACGTCACCTATTTTTTTTGGTAGCGAAGGCTTGAGGCTTGGTAAACAATATGCACTGTAGGTTTATAGTGTTAAAGGGTTATAATCCAAGGTTAGGGGTAAATATAAGAAAAAGGCGGAAGTGGGAGAGAATGAAGGCACTCAGTAGTGGGACCGGGGGACGTCACCTTGGAGGGACTAGGGGTACGGAGGAAAAATTTAGGGGTGTGCCCCCGCAAAGAACCTCATTTGTAGATCTTGAGATCCCTCAAAGTCAGAGAGTCAACTACGGGGGCACTGGGGGAGTACGGACCACCTTGGTTAGGTGCCCCCGTAGCGAATCTGAGCTATTGGATGGGGAACATGGACGGTTCAGTTTAACCTAGAGAAGCGGAGAAAATTTGGAGAAAAACATATTCTGGGTGATATTTTACAAAGGGAAGGGGTTGAGGTTTGGGAGCCATCAGATCAAGGAGGAAGATAGCTAGGATTAACTCACGGAGATCTCATCAGCGCGGGGAAAAATTAAACACGACACAGTGGAACGATGCGATAGAGAAGGTGAAGCGGAATGCAACACAGACTGTCGATCTTGGGTCAAGATCAACGGCAGAGATCACATCATATAACCACATATCGGCGGAGGAAAGGAATATGGTGGCGGAAGATTGCGATATGCGATGGAGCGGGAGGTGCGATGGCCGTCCGATCTTAGGGGAGATGGATGGTCACGATCTCATCGACCGATCGGCCATTGGCAGAAAAGAATAATGGAAGCGGAAACTTGCGATGCACCGATGCGATGGGCACTTAAGACCCTTAGTCAATGGTTTCAGGCCTTGGTTTTATGGTGAAAAGGGGTTTCGAGCTTTAAGAAAAAAGGGCTTAAGGCCTTTTATAAAAAATGAAGGTTTTTAGACTAAAATGAAGGTTTTTTAGGATTTTTTGGAGTTTTTGATAAGGGGAAAAAAGGGTTTTAAACTAGAATAAAAGGATTTTATCGGGCTTACAGGGGATTTTGAGGGAAAATAAAGGGTAAAATGAGGGAAATGGGGGGTTTTTGCATAAGTATTTTTCAAAGGAAAAATGATGAACAAATGGGTCGGAAAAATAGTCTCTTTTATAGCAGCAGGATCACTTAGTGGATTTTTGAATGAAGATATCAGTGGAATGGATTTATTTGAGGATAAGGAACACATAGAGGCTTCAAGAAGTCACATATTTTGTATGAAATTTGTTTCTTGAAGGCTGAAGACCTGTTTTAGCCATCTTTAGTTATGACAAAATTTTATTGATGGCTAACAATGGCTCCACTTGGGGATGGCAGCTCCTTGGAGGTGTCAAAAACTTCAGAATTTTATCTCTGAAATGTGTATGCCTTATCCTTGACAACATTTTCTTCCTTGATCATGCTGCTTTAAAAAAAAATGATCAGTACTTTGTATCAACAGACAAATTTCTTTTCCAAACAACTACCTACACAACCTACTTTCCTAACATTTTTTCTTCATAAGGTGTACTTGGACTTGAAAACCTTTTGACATCACATTTTATTCTTTTATTGAAAGCAGGGAACTGATCTAAATCTACCCTTATTTCTTCCATGAGTTCAGATTAAACAGTTGAACTCATTAATTCTCTACCAAGCTACTATCTGTTGGGAAAAATACTGAGAGGGGAGGGTGAATCAGTATTTAGGGCAAACTAAAACTTTTTACTTTTTCATGCTCTAAAACCCATACGCTACTTTGCTGAAGCCAACTAGCGTATACACGCGGATATCCTTCATAAAACTCCCGTATACACAGAGATATAATTATGCCATTAGTTCTTCACTTATATCATTCCATCATTCATTCATTAGATGTTCTATAAACAGTAAACATGTGCAGTAAGAACAGAATAAACCATCACACAAAGCATCACACATGAACACCAATATTTTTAGGTGGAAACCCAAGTCGGGAGAAAACCACCGCTGCAGTTGCTCAGCCTTCAATATCTTATTATAGAGAAAACATCTTACAACATATGTGCTGGTGCAGACTCCTATCAGCACACAGGCACCCACCTGCGCTCGTTTACCAGCCTCTCCTGGAAGGGAGCTCCAACCCCCTGACTCGTTTACCAGCCTCTCCTGGAAGGGAGCTACGACCCCTTGATCTCATTTACCAGCCTCACCTGGAAGGGAGCTACGACCCCCTGACTGAAGGCTACAACCTTCAGCACCACCTTGGACCACGTTTCATCAATTTTCACACTGGATCCAACAACTTCAATAGAACACCACTTGCAAGCCACATTTCATCATATTTTCATACTGGACCCTTTCCATACTTTTAAGCACAACCATACATCATCAACAGATACATATCAACACAGATCAGATAGCAGAAACACAACAGAACAGATCAGATATTTCATACCCCTTGCTTCAGCAAACCCTAGTTTGCATACGCGTTTTCCCTTTACTGATGTCGCGTATATACGCGCTTCCGTCCACACAAACCAGCGTATACCTCAGTGTATATTTTATTGCGCATACGCGCTTTCTCTTCGCTGAAGCCGCGTATATATGCGCTTCCTCCGCGGCGAAGTAGCGTATAGATCTTCAATCATTACAGAGCAGCATACTTCATCAGATCAGATATTCAGTTCAGATCTACCCTTTTTCTTCAGACAGATGTTCGCCTAGATGCTCGCCTCATCACAGATCTAAGCCTTCCATAATCAGATCTAGCAAATACAAGAGCAATTCAGATCTAGATCCTCTTCTTCATCATTGGTGCATCATACATTCAGATTTATCATTCAAGTGTAACCCTTTCCATTCAGATATACTTCAGAGAGAAGTATTCATTCAAGCTCAGACATCTTGCACCCACACTTGTGTTTTGCACAATGAATTTCATCTCTTTATATAGGTTTATCCTTTTTCAATACCATGAGCCCCTTTCAATACCATGAGCCCAAAACTACATTACTTCCGATGGTATTCCTGGACGGGGTCAATTAGGTGGATCATTACCCAATACAATGGGTCAATACCATGGTGGTTACCCCTGGTTTTGCACTTTTTGAGCACTTTTTTCCCATACGCGACTTGGCACGTTCTTTCCCGCGTGCATACGCGACTTCCCCTAGACATATCCACGTATGCCTTGAGACATACTAGATTGAGCACATTCTGAATTCCTTTCTTCATTGCCTTCTGTACACACTGTAGATATATCATATTTAGCTCATCAAGAACGTATTCCAACAAGCACAACTTCACCAAGTAAGTTGTCATCATCTTCATTAAGTGGGTTGCCTTTCAAGGACAACACTTGGCATCATATTGTCAACAAACATCATATCACATCAGATTTACATCATTTACCAAGTCATCAAGTCAAGAATAACTTCATGAGGTGGATTGCCATCAAGGACAACACATGTCAACAGTCACATGTCTTCATCTTCATTCAGTGGGTTGCCATCAAGGACAACACTCTGCATCATATTGCCAACAATCTCCCCCTTTGGACTTGATGGCAGCCATGATGGTGTTTGGTTACCACAACAGATAGGTACATTAAGAATACAATGACACCATGTTACTTTCTTTGACACCATTCTTTCTCTTCATTCAAACACCATGTCACTCTCCCCCTTTGACATCAAGGGCAAAGGGTGGATCAAAACCAACATACTCTCCCCCTTTTCTCCGCATGTGGAAGAAGCGTTCTGCAGATCCGATGAATACTGAAGTGGCCAAGCTCCCCCTGAGTTCATGCTGAATCTTCAAACATGATTTCCAATGAAGTACATGACTCTATGGATGTCCTATCACCAAAGACTCATACTTACGTCAAAGATCCAACCAAGTGGATTTACATATGAGACCCAAATACCCAGCCAAGTGGGTTTACACATCTCAACTCAACTACCCAACCAAGTGGGTTTACAAAATTTGACTCAGCTACCCAACCAAGTGGGTTTACAAATTTTACAAGTCCTTACATGACTGAATATTACAATTTTACATCATGGGTCTCAACAAGACCTTTTCATCAAATTACAAATAAGACCATTTATGACCAACACCAGAAAATCCTCAAGAAAGAGAACATGTTTCAGAATAATGCCAACAATGCATTATACTCAGCAAAGCTAATGCTCCCCCTGAATCTGTGCATCCAAGCATCCTTTCCATATGACTAAGGCTCCCCCTTAGTTTGTGCATCCTAAACACTTTCACCAACAAATCATCAAGGCATCTTTATCAAAACATCAGAGATCGAAACAATATTATAAGAACTGGAACACCACCAGAGATACCAAAACAAGACGAGATACCAAATAAAGATCAAAGAAATTTCTTTTATTTAAGAGATTACTCCATACAGAAAATTGTCAAGAATCGATATACACGCTTTTCTCGCATGAACTCGCTGTGATACACGCCGATCGTTTTGCAACGACTACGATTCAATACCATCTTCTAAATTTTAACCAGATTAGATCCTCTGTGAGAAAAAGACAGTGTTCAGCTTCTTTCTGGGATATTTGAATGCTTCCCTGGACTAATAGAGAATAATGGTTCCCAAGCGTCATCTAACGGTTGTAGCATAAACACATTAGTAACTAAGCCTTCCTGACTTTTCACAAAGATCAATACAATCTTTCCAAGAGATTATCATACCAACAACATCTTCAAATATGAAGCCAAGCAATCATCCATGTGGTCCAATATCATCAAGATTCTAATTAATACAGCAACATATGGAAAGATCTCAATCATAGCAACAAACTCGACATCCAACTCATCCTTGATAGCAAAGTGAAACTTTATCAAAGAAATCCAGACTCAAAGTCTCTACCATAACCAATTACAAATAAGTCATCATCATTTGAGCATGAGTATCACACAAACCAAAGAATAAGCAGTCATATTGCCAACAATGCAATCATTAGTATTCAACCTGCTGCTCCCCCTGAACTAGTGCTCCTCCTTAACTAGTGCAACCTGAATACCTTTATCAGCAAGTCATCAGCAATAATCTCTGCATGATCTGTCCTTATCTCTGATTTATAAGACTTTCATCTCAGCAACGAATACTCTTCATCATCAAGCAACCAGGACTCATCCATAATCTTCAACATAAGTAACCAAGTATCATGTCATCATTATTTAAAAATGAGAAATTAAGCTGATATAAAGTCAATAATACAGTTATTAACAATCAAACTGTTACTCCCCCTGAGCCTTTGCTCCAGATCTTCAGCTAGCATATAAATTCTCTTATCATCAATGCATACGCGACTATGTCTGAAGAAACTCGTGTGTATACGCGAATTTTGTTAATATAACCCGCGTATGGAAAGTGAAGCATAGAAAATCTTCATCTTCCTTCATTTTCTCCTGAGTTTGTACCTCCTGTACCTGTCCTTTCCACATCAGATGCGCTGTCAGAAGTAAACATAACCAGAATAATCAAATCAACCATGAGAGTCATCATGCATTGCTCCCCTTATGATGATACATTACTAAATCTCATAATGTATGCCACATCATTCCTGCAGTCAATAAGATAAGTAAGCTTCAGAAGCGGATGACTGCAGTAGGGTCAATATTCCCTACGTTTCTGATCGGTCCTCCATCTTTTTCCAGATTTGTTTGAACTTTCTATTTGTGTGCTGGAAGTTATCCAATTTCTCATATCTGTTCAACCTGCATTCCTTTTCTACATGTCCATACTTGTTACAAGAATAACATCTCATGTGTCCAGAGAAATAAGCATAAGAATCATAATGAGTATTTCTAATCTTCCTCCTTTTACAATCAGCTGCTTTATGTCCATACTTGCTACATGAAAAACAATATCCCTTGAAGAAACCAGAGTACCTTTCTATGTAGGAACTGTTTGATTGAGGCTGAAATGATCTGCTCCTGCAACTTGCTGCAACATGCCCATAATTATGACATTTAAAGCATTCAACTTTATTGACTGATTTCCTTTGAGATTTCATCATTGTTGGTTGACCTTTTGTTTCTTTCAACACTTCAGGTTTTGCATTGACATCCTCTGAATTTTTAGCACTTCCTTGTGAGCTAGATTCTCCTTTAACAGTCTCATGGAAACCAAGACCAAGTTTGATAGCAGGAGACCTTTGATTACTTAGAATATTGTCCAAAATATTAGTACTATCTTGAAACCTCAAAAGTTTAACCTTTTCTTCTAATTTACCTTTGAGAATGTTTACCTCAACCTCCAAGGCTTGACATTGCTTTGTCATGCTTTCTTCTTTCCTTCTTCCATATTCTACTTGATCCTTCAGATTTAGAATCTCTTCTTTCAACCAATTTTCGTTTTCTTCACATGTTTGTTGTAGCTCTTCATTCTTCTTATTTGATTTTTCCAGATGTTCTTTGAGGGAGATGATTTCTGCTTCAAGACCTTCCTTTCCAAATGATTGAAGAGGTTCCTTATTCCTCTTATTTGATGTTTCGAGATCTGCTTTCAGAGAAATGATTTCTGCTTCAAGTTTTTCACCTTGATTAGTTGCATAAGCGTACAACCCTTGATACTTGTCTATCTGTCCATTTAGTGTTTCTATCTTTTCATTCATCCTAGAGATCACATCTTTGTAGATAGATTCCTTCCTTTCAAATTGACACCAATCATTACTTTCATCATTTGCTTCTATAATTTTACTATCTTTAGATGATTTTTTCTGATCTTCAACTTTAATCTTGACAGCTTCTTCTAGATCCATAATGTTACTTTCACTATCTTTACCTGTGCATGTACAGTTAAGTGAAATACAAGAACAATGATTAATACCTGTTTCATCTCCTTCAATTTCTGCTATACAAGATTTCTGAGATATCTTCTTGTTTCGAGTAGCCTTCTTCTTTTTCTTCTTTGCCATGAGTACTTTCAGATCATGGTCAGAATCTTCTTCATCTTCACTGGACACTTCATCATCATCTTCATTTGCATAATAACTCTTCCTCTTTTCAAATTGTTTCCCTTTTCCATGTTTTTCTCTATAAGGACATTTAGCAGCATAGTGACCAACTTTTCCACACTCAAAACATTTGAAGGGAAGCTTACCTTTGAATCTTCCAGTGCCTAGTTGGAGCTTTCTCACAAAATTCGCTTCTTCTTCTTCAGATATATAGCTAGATTCTTTGACAACTTCCTTTTCTTTTCCTCTTGCAGATACCTTAAAAGCAGCTTCTTTGATTTGAGATGGACCTCCTTGTCTCATTTCAAAAGTAGTCAGAATACCATGTAATTGAACAATAGTAAGAGTTTGCAGATCTTGCCTTTCTTCAATAGCTGAAACTTTAGAGTCAAATTTTGAAGTCAAGGATCTCAAGACTTTTTCCACCAAAGTAGTATCAGTTATGGTTTCACCCAAATTTCTCATTCGATTTACAATATCATCCAGACGTAAGAAGAAATGGGCAATGCTCTCATCACTATGCATCTTCAAATTTTCATATTCAATTCTAAGAGTTTAGAGTTTTGCACTTTTTACCTTTGTGTCTCCTTCATAGCTTAGAATGATTTTGTCCCATATTTCTTTTGATGAATGTAGCTGCATCACTTTAGCAAATTCTGGTTCAGACATGCTTCCCAATAAGACATTTACTTCTTTGGCATTGATTTCATACTTCTTCCTTTCTGCTGCATCGGTAGGAATACTTGCCGGGTATTAATAATCTTCTTCCACGATTGCCCATACATCTGCACCAAGACTTTGCAGATATGCTTTTGTTCGTACCTTCCAGAATATCAAATTGCTTCCATTGAATAGAGGTGGCTTTATAGACATCACTCCTTCTTGACTTCCCATTGCGACGGATCTCCTTCAAGCGATCAAGCTTCTGCAGAAGGACCTGCTCTGATACCAATTGTTGGGAAAAATACTGAGAGGGGGGGGTGAATCAGTATTTAGGGCAAACTAAAACTTTTTACTTTTTTATGCTCTAAAACACATACGCTACTTTGCTGAAGCCAACTAGCGTATACATGTGGATATCCTTCATAAAACTCGCGTATACCCAGAGATATAATTATGCCATTAGTTCTTCACTTATATCATTCCATCATTCATTCATTAGATGTTATATAAACATTAAACATGTGCAATAAGAATAGAATAAACCATCACACAAAGCATCACACATGAACACCAGGATTTTTAGGTGGAAACCCAAGTCGGGAGAAAACCACCGCTGCAGTTGCTCAGCCTTCAATATTTTATTATAGAGAAAACATCTTACAACATATGTGCTGGTGCAGACTCTACCAGCACGTAGGCACCCACCTGCGCTCGTTTACCAGCCTCTCCCGGAAGGGAGCTCCAACCCCCTGACTCGTTTACCAGCCTCTCCTGGAAGGGAGCTACGACCCCCCGATCTCGTTTACCAGCCTCACCTGGAAGGGAGCTACAACCCCCTGACTGAAGGCTACAACCTTCAGCACCACCTTGGACCACATTTCATCAATTTTCACATTGGATCCAACAACTTCAATAGAACACTACTTGCAGGCCACATTTCATCATATTTTCACACTGGACCCTTTCCATACTTTTAAGCACAAACATACATCACCAACAGATACATATCAACACAGATCAGATAGCAGAAACACAGCAGAACAGATCAGATATTTCATACCCAGATATTTCATACCCCTTACTTCAGCAAACCCTAGTTTGCATACGCACTTTCCCTTTACTGATGTCGCGTATATACGTGCTTCCGTCCACACCAACCAGCGTATACCTCAGTGTATATTTTATTGCGCATACGCGCTTTTACTTCAGAGAAGCCGCGTGTATACGCGCTTCCTCCGCGGCGAAGTAGCGTATAGATCTTCAATGATTACAGAGCTGCATACTTCATCAGATCAGATGTTCAATTCAGATTTACCCTTTTCACTTCAGTCAGATGTTCGCCTAGATGTTCGCCTCATCACAGATCTAGGTCTTCCATAAGCAGATCTAGCAGATACAAGTGCATTTCAGATCTAGATCCCCTTCTTCATCATTGGTGCATCATACCTTCAGATTTGTCTTCAAGTGTAACCCTTTCCATTCAGATCTACTTCAGAGAGAAGTATTCATTCAAGCTCAGACATCTTGCACCCACACTCATCATTTGCATAATGAATTTCATCTCTTTATATAGGTTTATCCTTTTTCAATACCATGAGCCCAAAACTACATTACTTCCGATGGTATTCCTGGACGGGGTCAATTAGGCGGATCATTACCCAATACAATGGGTCAATACCATGGTGGTTACCCTTGGTTTTGCACTTTTTGAGCGCTTTTTTCCCATACGCGACTTGGCACATTCTTTCCCGCGTGCATACGCGACTTCCCCTAGACATATCCGCGTATGCCTTGAGACATAATAGATTGAGCACATTCTGAATTCCTTTCTTCATTGCCTTCTGTACACACTGTAGATACATCATATTTAGCTCATCAAGAACATATTCCAACAAGCACAACTTCACCAAGTAAGTTTTCATCATCTTCATTAAGTGGGTTGCCTTTCAAGGACAACACTTAGCATCATATTGTCAACAAATATCATATCACATCAGATTTACATCATTTACCAAGTCATCAAGTCAAGAATAACTTCATCAGGTGGATTGCCATCAAGGACAACACATGTCAACAGTCACATGTCTTCATCTTCATTCAGTGGGTTGCCATCAAGGACAACACTCTGCATCATATTGCCAACACTATCTGCCAGGATTAAACTGTCTGACAGATCTTATTCTCTATTTTCTAAAACAAAAATAAAAAACACAGTCAAATTAGGATTAGACTGTCTGATTTGCTATGGTGTCTATGGTTGTAAGTACAAGCTGCACATAGACTGAAATTTATAGAAATTTAAAACAAAATTGTGAAGGCTTAAGATCTGAAAAATAAAAAACATCCTTCATTCTTTCTTTCAACTCTGGTTTTGATCTTTTTGAGTTGTCTTCTTCTTCTTTTCTGGTTCAAGTTTTTAGCATGTCAGAACCAGTTCTTTTCTTTTTCTTTGGCTCAGATTTTGGTCTGATTAGAGCCATTTCTCTCTATCCTAATCTAGTATACTGATAAGCCAAGATTACACAATTTGGAAAATATAATTCACTAACCTATCAGTAGAAAATTTAAATCTATCTAGTCATGATTAGGCTGTATGACTAAATAGCAGTGTTCTTTTTAGGTAGTGGCATTTAAGCTTGCACACTTTCAGATTTCTCTCTTTTTTGGTATGGGGATGTACCTTTTTACTTTTATATCTGCCCTCTTTTTCTCTTTTTCTATTATTTTTGTAATTTTATTTTTCCAAGAAAAAAACAAATACTAACTAAATGCTCAAAGGCTGATCTTATTTTCTTTTTTTATCTACCCTAATCTAACTCTGAAATATTTACATGTTTAGCTAAAAAATTGTATTTTCCAATACATTCAGTCAATCATATGGTTCCATGACTGGTCTTTGCTCATCTCTTTGAGCATGCTGGATAAACAAAAGGGCCACTCCCATCTCACCTTTTTCTTAGCAGCAGTGCTAAAAAAAAATCTTGCTTTTGGTAATACACTACTCCTAACAATCTCTATCCCTTCTTCAAATGTCTTCAAGAAATCAACATAGGGATCCTGAAATAATACCAGGTTGGGAGTGTTTGACAGGTAAGTTTCAACCAGGGTTATTTTATCTTCCACTAGATCAAGAAAAAGATTCTTTTGAGAAATAAAATCTTCCACATCTTCATTGTGATCTGAACTGGAGGACTCATCATATTTGGCAGTGTTGTCTTCTTGTAGTCTTGGTATGTTCTGATTTAGTGGACTTAACTCTATGAAGAGATCATTATATTCTTGAGCAGGGGTATCTTTTATTACCTCAACCTTTTCAGGAGAAAGCTCCTTATCTTCATCCTGCTCAAGAAATTCCTATTTCTTCTCAACCTTATCATCACAACTGATAGATTTTTTATTCCCAATTATGTGAAAGCTATTTCCAATGGATTGGATTGGTTGATTGCTTCTTTCAAGCTGAAGATAGTGAATTTTATAACACCAATCAACTGCTGGTTGCCCTGCATGATTAGTTTTTGTTTAAAGCTCATCCTCATCATCAGACTGATAAAAAATTGGACAATCATTAGTATAAAAAGTCTCACCAATCAAGAATATTGGGTTATCAGTTTGTTTTCCTTTAATTTGGTCTACAAGTTTATTTTCTAGTTCAAGAAAAAAAGGTTCAGTAGGTAGATGAGTAGAAGTGTTTTTTTCAAATGAAGTTTTGAGGGTTGGCTGTTTGTTTAATATTTGATCAATTTCTTCTTTTGTCAGAGGAGGGATTTTGATTTGGCTTTGGACATAAGTAAAACAATCCTCTTTCTCTTGTGTTAACTGGTTTTGAGGCTGGATATCTTCTTGAGCCTCTTCTAGTGAATATTCACTTGTGATCACAGGGAAACCTTGAGGATTTTGTATTATTTCCTGATCTACTTCTGTTTCAAACAACTCATGATTATTATGATACTCAGTTTGAATACATGGTTCATGAGTTGTTTCTTCTACATTATCAGGATGCCACTCTTCTTGTGTAATATAAAATGAGTTGTAACAAAGAGGGAGGGTCCCTATATGTGCTAATTCTCCTTCCACATCAGATTCTACGTTTTCTAAGTGGCTACTTGTTTCCTCAAAGCACTGCTCACTATTAGTATTTGCATTTTGGTCATAAAGTTCTCTTAACATTGCAATACAAGATAGAGGTATGTTGTCAGGGCTTTCTTGACAACTTTATTCATTGTTCTCTCTGTAACCTTGCTCATTCTCTTCTATAAAGTCTTGATTATCATACATGTCTTGCTCATTGTCTAGGTCTTGTAGTGGTTGAGTTTGTTCTTGATCTGGAAAAAGCATGGGCTGCCCTAGATCATCAATATTTAAATTAGCCTCATACCTATCCATTATCTTTCCAAACATGTACAACATTTTTTCCATCATGTCCAATCATTTTTCTCTTGGGTCTATATCTGAATCCATTTTTGTAAATCAGAACAAAGGTCACTATATCTTGTCAACCAGTTCAGAGTCTTTTTCAAGTGGATTCATTTGGTCTTTTGGGAGTTGTGGAGTCACTAGGTGAAGGAGTTTTACTTGTTTTGAATGTTTGATTGTTTTTCACCATCAACAATCAATAATAACCAGTCTTGGTGACACTTTTTTCGTTCAGAAATAGGGGTTCGTTGAGTTGTGAAGTTATCAATTAATCAATATTGTTTTTTCCCCAGTATGGTCACCAGTATTTTAGGTCTCAGTAGTTTGCAAGATTTGAAAGTACAAACACTGCAGAGCCTACATCAAACCACTTTGGAATCCTACAATCTAGACCTACTGGATTCAGAGAAGGATCTCTCTATATAAGTGTTTTCAAAGATATGATCTTTAAGGCTTATGATATGATATTAAGCTAGTTATGAAGTATAAGGGTTTTTTTTGTTTTTGGTTGGGATGAATATCATCAAAATGAAGGAAGTCTTCTTGAGAGGTAAAGGTGTGAGCAGGTTGAAAGAATGGTTCAGTTGATAGGATAGGTAAGAAACAATATCAATCCATTGGGCTATGGAGTCACAAAAGGATTTAATTGCACAACAAGTTTCAAGAATGGTCCATGGGGAAAGTCATCTATATCAAAGGATCTCTTTAAGTTGATTTATGGTGTGGAACATTAAGAAGTGTGGTGAAAGAAGAAAACACATAAGAAAACAAAGGGAAGCTTAAGATCAAGTAAGGACTTTTAACCTAGTCTGCTTTCAACATACTCAAAGGAAAACAAAGAATAACATAATATCAAGTAAGGACTTTTAACCTAGCCTACTTTCAACATATTCTCAAAGGAAAATAGTTAAGATCAACAAAGAATAGCCTAAGATCAAGTAAGAATTTTTAATCTAGCATGCTTTCAGCATATTCTTAAGGAAAACATTTACGATAAACATAAAAAGTAGCCTAAGATTAGGTAAGGACTTTGAACCTATCCTGCTTTTGACATACTCTTAAGGGATCTTTTCAAGGCAACTATTGGAGATAAACTAGAGGACAGGGTTAGCAATAGACTTCTCTAGTTCAACTTTAATTAGCAGACTTTCAAGAACTTTCAAAGACAATATCTCAAGTTTTACTCAGCAAGACATGGGTTCACCAACATTCCTTGACTGTTTACACTGTATTGAATTATCCTTAAATATACAATTAGCAGAAAACAGAAAGATAAAGACTTATCAGTGAGATTTAGGGTACTTTACAGTAAATCCTAATCTATATTTGCTGTTCTTTATTAGAGAAAGTAGACACTATGGAAAACATGAGAAAAATAACAATTACAGTAAGGAATACATCACCATTGACATAGACGAGGATCCCATAAATCAGCTTGTGTATTTGATGTTCAAACCAGTTACAATCTTCAAGTCCAGTGGGTCTTTTACAGCTTCAAACTTCTCTTCTCAGCCTATCTTTCTTCAATTACAAAACAGAGCTTCAGCAGCCTCAATAGCTATTTACATTCAGTGAGTATTCAACCAACAATAAAAATGAAATCCTCATATGATATATATAGGTAAATTTGAGGAGGTGGAGTGGAAAGAAGGTCCAACTAATCAATTAATGCAAAGTAAATGCTTCTCAGCCTCATGCAGAAGTTTTTAGATGTTTTAACTCTGTTAATTGATTTTTACATTAATTTTCATCAACTTTAGTCACTTTTGTTGACTTTTGAGGCTTTTGGTAGGCTGGAAATTACTTTTGAGCTGTCTTTGGAAAAATTCTCTAACTGTGCATTAACTTTGTATTCTTTTGAGGAAAATAAGCTTGCAGGTGGCATTTTTGCTCTTTGAGGAGTAAAGGCTTCAGTGATTTGGCATTTAAAGCCTTCTTTCTATTGATCTGTCTTGATTTGTTGCTTTAAACACTGATTTGGCCTTTGATATAGCTTTTAAGGCCTCTCTAATCATCTTTATGCTTTAAAACTGTGTCTTTAACCTTTATCCTTTGATCTTCTGTCTTCACTATTTATTCGTTGATCTTCATTATTTTCCTTTGTGTACATGTGGCTTTCTTTTAATGCGCTAGAGGGTTTACTGTGTAACCAGTGTCCATGAAACATTGATTAAACTTTGAAATTCAACCCTTTTCGTCCCTTTTCTTCACTTTTGGGCCTTTTTGGATCGTCATCCAAGGCCATATCACTGTAACTTGACTGTGGGACCACTTTTATGGCTTATCTACCATTAAACCTGCAACAAACCACAAAATTGTTATAAAAACCTGTGAATTTGGGGTAAAAATGCTTTACAGAGGCTGTGTCAGGGCGGGAGGGGTAGTGACGAGGTTAAAATGCATGCAGGAGGAAGTTCCATGGAAAAACCATGAAAAACACGGCTCAAATATGCATGTGGTGTGAAAATAGGGATAGGTGGTTTTGGAAAAATGGAGATGTTTTTTCACGCGGGGTTAGGCAGTAAGTGGTTTTGTGATAATCGAATGTGAACGATGCATGTCCAGGCGAAAACTGCCTATTTCGCGTTGAAAACGAGCGATTAGTTTTATTGGTGAAACGAGCGCAAAAATGATTTGGGACCATTAGATATTCGGGCCTAAGATCTATGATCATGGATTAGCATGAGGATTGGAAGTTGTGCGGTGGAACATATGGTGGGGCCAGCAGGTGACGTCACCTATTTTGTTTGGTAGCATGGAGGCTTAAGGTTGGGTAAACAATATGCACTGTATGTTTATAGTGTGAAAGGGTTATAATACAAGGTTGGAGGTAAATATAAGACAAATGCAGAAGTGGGAGAGAATGAAGGTGCTCAGCGGTGGGATCGGGGGATGACATCACCTCGGAGGGAGTAGGGGTACGGAGGAAAACTTTAGGGGTGTGCCCCCGCAAAGAACCTCAATTTTAGATCTTGAGATCCCTCAAAGTCAAAGAGTCAACTACAGGGGCACTGGGGGAGTATGGACCACCTTGGTTGGGTGCCCCCGTAGTGAATATGAGCTGTTGGATGGGGAACATGGACAGTTCAGTTTAACCCGGAGAAGCAGAGAAAAGTTTCGGAAAAACATAGTCGGGGTGAGATTTTACAAAAGGGAAGGTGTTGAGGTGCGGGAGTGATGTGGTCTGTCAGATCAAGGAGGTGGACGGCTAGGATTAACTTGCAGAGATCTCATCGATAGGAGGAAAAATTAAACACAACGCAATGCAACGATGCGATAGAGAAGGCGAAGCGCGATGCAGCGCAGACCGTCGATCCTGGGTCGAGATCAACGGCAGAGATCGCATCACAGAACCACATATCGGCGGAGGAAAGGAATGTGGGGGTGGAAAATTGCGATATGCAATGGAGCAGGAGGTGCGATGGCTTTCTGATCTTTGGGGAGATGAATGGTCACGATCTCATCGGTCGATCGACCATCGGTAGAAAAGAAGAATGGAAGCGGAAACTTGCGATGCACCGATGCGATGGACGCTTAAGACCCTTAGCCAATGGTTTTAGGCCTCGATTTTACAGTGAAAAGGGGTTTCGGGCTTTAAGAAAAAAGGGCTTAAGGCCTTTTATAAAAAATGAAACTTTTTAGACTAAAATGAAGGTTTTTTAGGATTTTTTGGAGTTTTCGATAAGGGGAAAAGAGGGTTTTAAAGTAGAATAAAATGATTTTATTGGGTTTAAAGGGGATTTTCAGGGAAAATAAAGGGTAAAATGAGGAAAATGGGGGTTTTTTGCAGAAGTATTTTTCAAAGGAAAAATGATGAACAAATGGGTCAGAAAAACAGTCTCTTTTATAACAGTAGGATCACTTAGTGGATTTTTGAATGAAGATATCAGTGGAATGGATTTCTTTGAGGATAAGGAACACATAGAGGCTTCAAGAAGTCATATATTTTTTATGAAATTTGTTTCTTGAAGGCTAAATACATGTTTTAGCCATCTTCAGTTATGACAAAATTTTATTGATGGCTAACACCCAACATATCATTAGCGTTCCCAGTGTGGTACCTCGTTACCCCTTCCAAAATAGGAGCCACCAACGTTATTGCCATAGGGTTAAAGCCCCTCAGTCTCGAGGAGCCCCAACCTACCCAAGAAATGGTCGAAACCTCCCCCACGAAAGAAGTTCCTATTGCGAAACCGGTAACCACAGCCAAGAAAACCGAAAATAGAGGAAAGAAGACAGTGACCCCCGCTATTCAAATGGAATCACCAGTCTATGCCATATGCTGGATGAATTAAACCACTCCTCGGCTCTGAAACATACATCTCAACGCCACGTTCCCATAAAAAGGAACCTACCACCAAAGGTAAAGGAAAAGCGCTACGTACCAATCATGCATGCACTCTCTGTGGATGTAATATTCCAAATGGGGAAAAATAGACTCAGTAGGGAATATATTAAGATATTCCACTATGGAATCACAATGATATGGAATTACACCAATATATCTAAACCAGAGATAAACTGGTAGGGCATTTACTGGTTATATCACCTCTAAAGAGAGGGTGAAAACCAGAGGCTTCCTGGCCCGTTCTAGACTCTGTCTATAGAAAATTGTTGAAACACAAAAAGTGTGGGAATGACACACTCCTCTTATATTTTTCTGCCCTTAGGAACCTTAGATCTATAGATCTAAATAATGGATCCAAAAGAGAATAAAAAACCAATCAAGGAAGAAGCAAGATATCCACTCTTAGGAGAATCTGCAATAGGCTCAAGGAGGGCGTTGTATAAGAAATCCAGTGTTAAAATAACATAGAACAGGGCTAGATTCCCTTATTTTAGGCTTTGTAGGACCTCCATGCAGAGTTTCAGAAAAAAAAAAAAAAAATTGGTTTAGAGGGCTTAAACAGATCTCCCACAATCAACACTAGCTGAAAATCAGCTAAAGGAGAGGGTTGAGTTAATAGAGAAACCCTCCTTCAGGAATTGCGTAGTTTCTGTTGGAAGTCACTGGAAATCAGCCATTAAACTCATGTTACAGTATGTCAGCAAGAAATCAGATCCATAATGAATTTCCTTTGTATAAGCATTGAATTTACATGAAGCAAGAGCAAGAATCCTTCAGAAATTGTAGCAATAACACATGGAAAAGCTGCAGAAAGACTTAATAACATTTTATATGAGGAGCTTCAGCTGATGTGGGTTAAAACTCAGATATAAAACTGATATATGACTGAAACATCAGATCCATACCAGATCTAGAAACTACTCATCCTTCTTAACAAGATCCCCTTATGG
Organism: Pinus albicaulis; assembly: GCA_034641835.2. Taxonomy (NCBI): domain Eukaryota; kingdom Viridiplantae; phylum Streptophyta; class Pinopsida; order Pinales; family Pinaceae; genus Pinus; species Pinus albicaulis. Next base: position 107,423,412 of record CM076576.1, on the reverse strand, counting down.
TTTTATCAAAATATTGCATAATAAAGTGTAGATCTAGCTTTTAATACACTGAACTGCAGAAAACTTTAGATATTTCTGAAGATGGATTTCATTACATTATATATCAGATCTGAACATGAATATATCAACAAACTACTTTACAAATATTCAAGTGAGAGGCAAGCCTCAATCACCAGAGAGCAAGTACAATGAGAAATCTAAGCAACAGTGAAACATGTACATGCGAATAATGTAGTTCTCTAGAGAAACAACGCAGTAGCTTCATTGAAATGTTACAGAAGATAATAAGTACATATCTGAAAGTAAAATGAGAGTCAGATCCTCTTCTGAGTGATCATAAGATACCCTCCCTAAGAGAAATCTCCTCTTAAACAACTAGATCTTGCAAATCTAGTTCACCCAGTTGCTGCAACTCACAAGCAGTTGCAAAACCCTCAACAGGACCAGCGTTGCTATAGAGATGAAGCTTGTCCATAATTACGAATAGTAGAGAGATGCATCACAATCTCTTCCAAATAGCTACTCCATGGAAGGAGAGAGGATTCCTAAACAAAAATCATCTTCCCTTAGGCTAAACAACCAAGAGAATAGAGTTGCTGCAGCAACTTCTAAAATTATTCAACAACCTTTGCTTGCTGCCTCTCCTTCTTTTTATAACACGAGGGCTTGCCAAAACCATAAACCATCTTCTTCAAGTTATCCTCTTTCACACTAGAGATCCTCTTCTAGAATTACGTTGTGCTTGATGGATAAGCTTCCCTCCAATCTGCGTTGTAGGTGGGGCCAAGATTGACCCATTCAAATGAATTTTCCCTTTTCACACTTAAGGGTGTTTAATATAATAGCCCATATTTATCACCTTTCACATTGGGCATGTATTTATTCTCAACTTAGAATTTTATTAAACCTCCTTCCCATACTTTATTCATGAATAAAGTAAACTGAAAAATAAAATGCAATATTCCCATGAGCTGCAAAAATTGGGAATATTACAGTGTCCCCCGACAAAATGTTGCTTGCCCTCAAGCAACTCTTATTGTAGATGCAAACCATCTATTCCCTCCAAATGGCATCCACATAATGAAGGATTCCTCCATTTGCTGCAGTAGGTTATGTATGTTTGGTTCCAAAGTTGTCTTCTACCCATGCATGAGATGACTTCCAACTGTGAGGTTAGATGTCCTCTTCTTACCATGAAGCACAATATGACAAATACATGCAATCCAACACCATCACAAACACATGAGAGACATAAATTAAGGTAGCTCCTCCCATAAAGGAAAAGCTTCATCATGTAGAACATTCCTCCATCCCATGTTTGTGAACTTGAATAAGCATTGGTATGCCTAAATTATTAGCCTTGTTGGCCTTGTTGGATCCAAACTCCATCATTTTAGCGTTATGCAAAGAAGAAGGAAAGGAGTAATATGGGTAAACAAAAGATGTCAAACCATATTCTCCCAAAATCAACCACCAGAGCAAGGCCCTTTGCTGCCATCCTCCACCTCCTCCATGTAATATGGACAATCCATGCTTCCCAAAAGATGATGTGCAAGCCTTTCTTTGCTGCAAGTTATCTTTGATACATAATGCATGAACCAGAAAATTATGAGTCATGGGGTGGTCACCATACTCATTCAAAAGCATCAGAGCAACAAGGGATCTTGCTGCCCTCTTTCCTCCTCATGTGCATCATGAAACCAAACCATGCTAATGGAAATATGATATGTCACATCAACCTAATACAAAGTACCATCATCAATGCACATCTTGAGATGATCATGCCAAGTTTCTCACCATGCAAAACACATAGACATAGGAGATGTCATGTGGTGGCTACACCTTCTCAAGTGAAACAAAATTGTACATGCCCTTTCTTGCTGCAACATAACATTGAAATCCAAGGCATGATTCAGAAAATAATGAGCTATTGGGTAGCAAACATACTCACCCAAAAGCAGTCATAGCAACAAGGACTTTGCAGCCTTCTTGCTTCATCAGCATGTGGGTCTTGGAGAAACAACACAATGATGAAAATGTAAAATGCCTCATCAACACAGTACAAGCAAGCTCCTCATACCACATCCTGTGGGAGTCATTCCTCCTCCCAAGCCAAATTTCGTTCATGAAATATACCTCCAACAGAAATGCTTGTGGACATATGAGACATACTTCAAGCATAGGTGAATACATGGACATAAGATTTAACATGTGATGTCCAACTCTCCCTCTAAAAATCACATCATCCATGCTTCCTCTTCATATAATATACTAATGATGTACCAAGCATGAGATAAGAGAATGAGAATCCTTGGGTAGAGATCATGCTTACCCCAAGGCAACCAACGTTGCGATGCCTCCTTATACATTTCATAACCGCACTTCAAGGCATAGATCAGAAAAATAGGTGCCTTTGGAGAGTGATAGGAGTCTCCCAAGGGCAACCAGTGTAGCCAAGCTTGCTGGTCCATATATGTCTGCAAGTGATCATGTGACCCCTTGCTCACCATCCTCATCCACTCACCCAAATATGAAAGTTGAGTGATGTGCTGCAAAATCATGGCATTCTCCATTTGTAGAATACCATCTCCTTTAACCCATTGAAGAACTTTGCATCTCTTGGAATACTGAAATGCATCTCTGTTGTGATCTCTTAGTGAGACCCTCTTCTTGTGTATGGTCTTCCAAAACCAGTGAAGCTTTGGATCTGTAGCAATACCTCTAACATACTCCAATAATGATGAAGCCTTTTTGTCACAGCCACTATGTGACAGCGCTGTGATATACCTTTGCTTCAAATCAACACTTTGATCTAACCCTTGGCTATGCATAGATCTTGAAATAATATGTGCTGAAATCTTATGCATACCTTGGATCAACTGATATGTAGGAACCTCTTGACAGAACCCAAGATTTCCTCCATCCGGATCAATGATACCTCCAACAACTGGTAAGAATGATGGCCTTCTTTCTTCAAGTATACCAGTGCTGGAATATTTCCTCTCCTCCTCATGCATCTTATGATTCATGTATGGGACCCCATATGATAAGAACTCAAGACTACCATGCAAGATGCAAGTGCCTCTTCTCTATATGCAAGCTCCTTAGCAGCAGGTAGTGAAAATGAAGATCTCTTGCCCAAAGTGATAAGATTGACATTCTCCTTTGTTTCCTTGGGAGATGTCCCTTTGTAGCTCATATCTTTTCTCTCCTCCTCAAACTCCTTGACATTTTCTTCAATACCTTTCAATGTTTGAAAAAGAAGCAATGAGATCTCTTCTTTAGTCATTCTCCCTGCCTTGTGATAACAGGAAGTGTATGGTTCTTCCTCTTCATCTTGAAACCCTTTAGGAGTTTCTTTGCATCTCTTTTCTTCACTGTTATACCTCTCACCTTCTTCAAAGAAAGTGGGCATAGTGGATCTATGATTCTCTGGTATTTTTCTTTGATGATAGGAAGTGCTAGGGCTTCCTTCTTCTTCTTGAAATTTCATGCAGCTCTTACTGCAACTTGCTTCTTCTCGAAACCCTCGAGGAGTCTCGTGCTTCTTCTTTCTCTCTTATAATTTACCTCTTGGGAGAGGCCCTTCTTAGATCTAAAAAATTATGAGAATAATATCATTTGCTCCATCAATATGTTCTTTGCTTCTTCTCTTTAATTCACTGGTAGCTTGATCTCACAGGCTGTGCCAGAGATCATGCTCTGATACCACTGTACTATTCCAAATGGGGAAAAATAGGCTCAGTAGGGAATATCTTAAGATATTCCACTATGGAATCACAGCAATATGGAATTACACCAATAGATCTAAACCAAAGATAGAATGGTAGGGAATTTACTGGTTATATCACCTCTAAAAAGAAGGTGAAAACCAGAGGCTTCCTGGCCCGTTCCAGACTCTGTCTATAGAAGATTGGTGAAACAAAGAAAGTGTGGGAATGATACAATCCTCTTAGATTTTTATGCCCTTAGGAACCTTAGATCTACATATATAAATAATGGATCCAAAAGAGAATCAAAAACCAATCAAGGAAGAAGCAAGAAATTCCACTCTCAGAAGAATCTGCAATAGGATCAAGGAGGACGTTGTATAAGCAAGCTAGTGTTAAAATAATGCAGACCAGGACTGGGTTCCCTTATTTTAGGCTATTTGGGACCTCCATGCAGAGCTTCAGAAAAAAAAAATGGGTTTATAGGGCTTAAACAGATCTCCCACAATCAACACTAGCTGAAAATCAACTAAAGGAGAGGGTTGAGTTAATAGAGAAACCCTCCTTCAGGAATTGCGCAGTTTCTACTAGAAGTCACTAGAAATCAGCCATTAATATCATATTACAGTATGAAAGCAAGAAATCAGATCCATAATGAAGTTCCTTTGTAGAAGCATTGAATTTACATGAAGCAAGAGCAAGAATCCTTCAAAAATTGTAGCAATAACACATGGAAAAGCTGCAGAAAGACTTAACAACATTTGATATGAGGAGCTTTAGCTATTGTAGGTTAAAAATAAGATATAAAACTGATATATGACTGAAACATCAGATCCATACCAGATCTGGAAACTACTCAGCCTTCTTAACAAGATCCCCTTGGGGTTTTATCAAAATATTGCATAATAAAGTGTAGATCTAACTTTTAATACACTGAACTACAAAAAACTTCAGAGATTTATGAATATGCCTTTCATTAAATTATATATCAGATCTGAACATGAATAGATCAGCAAACTAATTTACAAATATTCAAGTGAGAGGCAAGCCTCATTCACCAGAGAGCAAGTACAATGAGAAATCTAAGCAACAGTGAAACATGTACATGAGAATAACGCAGTTCTCTAGAGAAATAGTGCAGTAGCTTGATTGAAATGTTATAGCAGATAAGAAGTACATATATGAAAGTAAAATGAGAGTGAGATCCTCTTCCAGGTGGTCACAAGACACCCTCCCTGAGAGAAATATCCTCTTAAACAACTAGATCTTGCAGATCTAGTTCACCCACTTGCAGCAACTCATAAGCAGCTACAAAACCCCCAACAGGACCAGTGCTGCTATAGAGATGAAGCTTGGCCATAATGCTGGATATTGTAGAGATGCATCACAATCTCCTCCAAAGAGCTACTCCATGGAAGGAGAGAGGATTCCTAAATAGGAAATCCTCTTCCCTTAGGCTAAACAACCAAGAGAATAGAGATGCTGCAAAAACTTCTAAAATTCTTCAATAACCTTTGCTTGTTGCCTCTCCTTATTTTTATAACATGAGGGCTTTCGAAAACCCTAAACCATCTTCTTCAACTTATCCTCTTTCGCACTAGAGAACCTCTTGTAGAAGTACGTTGTGCTTGATGGATAAGCTTCCCTCCAATCTGCGCTATAGGTGGGGCCAAGATTGATCCATTCAAATGAATTTCCTCTTTTCACACTTAGGGGTGTTTAATATAATAGCCCAGATTTATCCCCTTTCACATTGGGCATGTATTTATTCTCAACTTAGGAGTTTATTAAAACTCCTTCCCATACTTTATTCATGAATAAAGCAAACTGAAAATAAAATGCAATATTCCCATGAGCTGCAAAAATTGGGAATATTACAGTGGAAACTATGGACACTATACCCACCATTATCTAGATATCCCGCGATATAGGGATGTCTCACATGCGATCGAGCGATCATACCAAGAGGATCCCACCACCCAATTTGTCGAAGATGGACCTCGTGTCATCCTGTACATGCAGGAGGAATGACACTCACTAGAAACACAACCATTTGTCTCTCCTCCCCCGAAGCCACCATACCATCTAGGGACAAGGGAACTTGGTTGCCTCATCCTCTTAATTTATCACGTGCATCAATTACTGCAGACGGTCTGATCGAGTCTTTGACCCAAGGTCATCTAGATAGTAGTAATCTGTATTCGGGGAGTGACCATGCGTGTTGATTCTGTAGATGGCTTGATCGGGTCTTTGACCGAAGATCTCCTAGGAAGCAATAACACCCATGATACTCAGAGAGTTACCAGGTAGGTAGATTCTGTAGATGACTTGATCGGGTCTTTGACCCAAGATCTTCTAGGTAGCAGTACCACCCATGGTACTCAGGGAGTTACCAGGTAGGTAGATTCTGCAGATGGCTTGATCGAGTCTTTGACTCAAGATCACCTAGGCAACAGTAGTACCATGCACATCGATTCTGCATACGGCTTGATAGGGTATTTTTCACAAGATCACCTAGGTAGCAGTATCTCTATGCATGTCGATTCTATAGATGGTTTGATCGGGTCTTTGGCCCAAGGGAACCTAGGCAGTAGTAATCAATACCCTGGATACTCATACGATTCTACTTAGAACGTATCACAACCTAGCTATCATGAAAGTCACCCCAGCACTCATATACCAACCAGGGACAAGTGAGCCGATATCCCCCATTTCCCACACAGAATGGACCAATGGCACAACATAATGCGCTAGTCAATCTAGTATAACCCTTCCTAGGCTCATCAACAACCATACAAGCAAGAGAATTATGAAAATCCTCCAAATTCTGCAAAAAGAAGCCGAGGAAAAAATAAAAGGGAGATCTTGGACAGGGGTCAGTAACCAGCAATGCCCCCCCTGATCTCAGTCTGGGGGCAACCCCAACTAAAATCAAAACTAGGACCCAAGTAAAAACTCCCAAGGAAAAATCTGAGCTTAGAGTATCTAATCACCAGACCAAAAGCAGCACTGTGATCAGCACTCCATAACAAAAAAAGGCAATGCCACACGTTTGCACTCTTGAAAAAATAATTTCTTCAACACCGGCAGGTATGCCCTCTCTCATCTTCCTTTTTCAAATCTCATGCCTTTCAATAATATTTGATGAAAATAAGATGCTTTCACTTGAGGTAGTTTTTTTTTAAGGAAAAACCCGCAAACCATTTACAGCACCTTCCACTGAAGGTCTCGGAGCAGGTATCATTCTACCCTTAGCATTATAGAGTCCCAGAAAACTTTGCATATCCTAACATCATTTCTCCATTAGAAATAAACCATAGGTTCCTCATATCCGATCGTGTTTATCATCACCTCACCCTACACACGATAAACATCCATGTTGGTCAGTAGAGCCTCCCCTCCATGTCACTCGCCACCCCAAGTAGACCATATATCACAGTAAAATTCATGCCATGGCCATACCTCTTCAGTCTGGGAAGCACCTCGTTCCTATCCATTCATCATGCACAAGGTCAAGTTTACTATATAAGTTGAGACCCTCTTCCTGGATGACCAGGTTGTACAAGAAGATTGAAAGTGCACCTCCGTGCATCCCATTTGGCCCACCATACCTCCACCAGCATAATCCCATCTGCGGAATTTCTTCATCCACTTCATCAACCCCGCACATGATACCAAACAATGGGACCCCCACCCCCAGCAAAAAACCATCCTCACACCTTTAGTGAGCGAACCCTTTCATGTTTTGGGTACCCATCTCTATGTTTTGTACAAACCAAACATCATTATTTTATTCTTTTGGTAAGTGTACAAAGATCACAAACAATGTACTTCGCCCCTTCACCCTCATATTTCATCTTTTCCCCCATGGTAGCAGTCCCTCATTCCCCTTGGTCAGAGTATTTCACCCCCACGTACACACCATCATGACATTCATAGCCGATTCACACCCGCCCTGGAAGTCCTACCAACGCCATGGATTTTCCCTTTAGAAATAACTATGACTGTCGCCAAGCTGCTAAAGTATACTCCGACCTCGGGCCACTGAATCCCCATCCTTTGTTTTCAGTCACCTCTCACCAACATTCCTATGTTAAACCCATCACATCCAGGTCCCCGACCCCTCAGACTGGCAACCCATGGTTTGGTTAAGGCTTCTTTTTTGTCGACCTCGACACCCCTTTTCCAAAAGGGAAGTGTTACCTTGGATCACCCCTCCCCATGCAAAGGGGTGTCCTCGAGTGGCACTATGGGAGACATCATTTTCCACAGATGTCATCGAACCTCCTGAAATTCGACTACGACAAAAGCTTTCATGTTAATATGGTATCGTACCTTACAACCATTGCACTTTGATCGAATTCGTCGAAGACCCGTGCCTCCATAAGTGTCTCTATCAACAATGATTACACAGCAAGGTCACAACCAGTACATATGCATACATTGCACAATTATATTCCATACCAAGGTTACACAAATGGGAACCACGTTCCACCTATCGTCAAAGAAACAACGCCCCTGAGGGCGTCAGCAGTCGTCGTCAACAATTGCCAACATCACTACCACAACAGTAATGCAGACAACACATGTATCTGTCAATTTTGTTTAACTAGCCATATCATCATGAGCATGGGACATGCCCGCCTCGTTGAATTTTTTTATATATGTTGTATATTTTTTTTTCTTGCAGGGGTCCCTTATGCCATGGTCACCACGGAAACAGTGCAAGGTGTTGTCAATTCCAAGATTCATGCAGGCCTCTCTCTCTCTCTACGCACAATACATAAAATAAACTATAATGTATTTCGGCTATATAGTACTTCTTAGACCTCACACATTAGGGGTCAACTGTTAACACTAGAAAATCGTACAGCAAAAGATGACATTAATTAATGTCAAGCCTAAGGATTTACAGGGTAGGAACACATTATGGAATCAAGAAGTATTTAAAATCTCTAAGGTTTTGAGAAAATCACATTTGAAGTAGTGTTAAATGCTAAATTGTGCACTTAATCCTTCGAGAAGAGCGCCTTTTGTGATCATTTTTTCCCGATAAGCGCACATTCCTGGAAATGGAAAAATGTCACTTTTCGGGACCACATAGAGCAAAGGACAATTACTCCTTATATGAAGCCACCTAAGGACAGCCACCAGCGCCTCCTTAGACACTATATGAGCACAAAAAGGAATATTAGGAGCACACAATGGAATCATACCTCTCCCTTGGGTCACCATCCATCATGTCTCAAGGGAGGGAAGGAGGATTTGAAATCCCCTATATAAAGCCACCAAGAGATGATGAACGGGTGATCACATTTTTATGCTGGCCAGAATTGCCCAAGTAATACCAGTAGTGTGTGACCCAAAGCTGGAGATAGAGGAGACTCGATTGTTGGCCACCCCAAATATCCTATTCCATCAGAGTCAGAGCATGGAAAAAAACATCCTTACATCGAGGCCTAGAACCATTGTCTAGGGGCCCTTTGGCAAGTGGGTAAAATTTCTTCTCCATATCAAATGTTTAATAAGAAGAGGCCTTGAGCCATCATTTGCATTATTGTTATTTTGACTCTTTTCAATAGCTTCTGTATATTTGTGTTTTAGTTTTAGTTTACTTTGAGTATACATTCGCATATTTTTCCCTCTAGATTGTATGCTTTTGAGCTCCACCACTTTTTTTCTGTTACCAATAGTTTATAGAGGTAGACCACACCCCTTAAACTGGTGTGATTTCGTACACCCATGCATCAAATCGCCACTAAAAACATCGTGTTATAGTTTTGGTGGACAACGAAGCCACACATAACTTTATTTATACTCAACTAGTGTAGAGGAGGGGCATACCAGCTGAATGTTTTGATGGATTCTCTGTATTAGACCCAAGTGCCAGAACTATGTAGTGTTTGAGGTATGTTCCAACATTAGCTGTAACCATGGGGACCTATAAGGTGACGTATCGTTTCTTTGTGGTAGACATTCCAAACACCAATTTAATATTGGGTGTAGGGTGGTTGATTACACTGGGAAAGGTCACTACCGATTAGGAGACATTGGAGATGGAGTGGACAAATAAGAAGAGCAGGAAGTGTCAATTGATCATAGGGATGCACACATATCCACCCCAGATCGGCACACTGGATGGAAGCAGATTTCTAGAAGGGGAACATAGAGTGGGTAGTAGAGCTACATGTTTCAGAGGCAGGGGTCACAGGGCTATCTGTACACCCTGATGTGTAGTCAATATTAGACTGCTACCCTTAAGTATTTGGGGACATACCACCGAGGTGAATGCCAAACCGAGGATTCGAAAACACTATTGAGTTAGATCAGGGGATCTAAGCAATGATCACCACACCCTATAGGCACCCTAAGGCCTACAGGGATGAGATCGAAAGAGCCATCAAAGAGCTCTTGGAACTAGGACACATCCAACCCAACACTAGCCCATTCTATTCTTCTGTGGTGTTGGTGAAGAAGAAGGATGGCACTTTGCAGATGTTCATAGATTATAGGGCTCTAAATAAGAAGATAATGAAGAAAAGATACCCCATTCCCAGGATTGATGATTTGATGGATGAGCTGTGGGAATCGAATTTATTTTCAAAAATTGATCTAAGGTCGAGGTACCATCAGATCAAGATGAGGGACCAGGATGTCCTGGAGACTGCATTCAGATGCCACTATGGCAACTTCGAGTTCTTGGTGATATCTTGATACCAAAGAAATATGGGACTTGGCGCATGTGTGTAGATTTTTTAGCTTTAAAAAATATTACGGTAAAAATTCATTACCCACTCCCAAGAATAGATGATTTGCTTGATCAGCTGAAAGAAGTAAAGTTTTTCACTAAGTTAGGTTTATGAAGTGGATATCATCAAGTAATAATTGCAGAAAGTGATATATGGAAAACTGCATTCAAAACCAAACAAGGACTTTTCGAGTGGCTAGTTATGTCTTTTGGTTTATGTAATGCACCGACAACTTTCATGCAAGTGATGGATAGTGTTTTGTGACCATTCCTTGATGAATTTGTTATTATATACTTAGATGACATTTTAATTTTCAGCAAAACAAGAGAAGATCATGTCTTGCATGTGAATAGAGTGCTTGATATTTTGAATAAAGAGAAATTGTTTCTTAAGATGTCAAAGTGTGAGTTTGGAAAGACTTCTTTGGTCTATTTGGGAAATATTGTAGGAGGAGGAGAATTTAGGATTGATCCTTCCAAAATTGAAGCCATTTTGAATTGGCCCACACCCAAAATGATTACCGAGGTAGGACGTTTCTTAGGTGCGACTCAATATTGGAGAAAGTTTATTGCTAACTTTTCTTCCATTGTAGCTCCTATGTATGCAGTGACAAGTGTGAAGAAAGGCTTCCAATGGGGAGGAAAAAAAAAACAAGCTTTCAAATATTTAAAAGACAAGATCAGTTCAGCTCCAGTCCTTGCATCACCAAATTTGAGATAGCCATTCGAGATACAAACTGATGCTAGTGATTATTCCATGGGCGGAGTACTTTTGTAGTATGGTAAGTCTATCGCTTTTCATTCTGAAAAATTTAATGGTGTTGTGACTAATTATCCTACATATGACAAAGAACTATATGTGTTGGTACAAAGTGTCAAGAAGTGGAAACACTACTTGATGGGTAAAGAGACTATTATACATACCGATCACCAATCATTACAGTACTTGTAGTCACAAAAAAATTGCAGCAATCAAGACATTTTAGGTGGATGGGATTTCTTCAACAGTTTCACTTGGTTATAAGGTACAAGAAAGGTATATTAAATAAAGTTGCAAATATGCTTTCAAGACCAATCATTAGTGCTTCTACTTTACTCAAAAATGATTCTGTTGTACATGAGAGTTACATAGAACAATATGCACATGACATTGATTTTCAAGATGTGTATGCTAGTTTGAGTGAAGGGAATCAAGTTGAAGAAAAAGATTGTCACATGCATAAAAAATTGCTATTTCATTTGGGCAAGCTATGTATTCCACAAGGAGAGAGGCTAAGTGTCATGAGATAAGCTCATCATGGAAAATTTTAGGGGCTAATATTCGTAGATGGGCTAATTTTCCATGCATTTTCCAAAAACTAATCGTGAATTCCCATTTTTTCCTAAAAATGATTCGCCCAAATTTTATAAGAAAAAGAAATTTACCTTAAAAATCACCAAAAATTTATAGAGGCTATATAAAATCATTAGAAGTTTGAATATTTTTACTAAAATATAACCAAGCATATTATAGTTTGCATATTATGGATTAGTAAGATTTGCTAAGGTTTCTAATCTTTAAGATAAATTTCCATCCTTAAAATTTTCCTTGAAGCTCGTTCTTCTCTTATCGTTGGACACTTTGGGGTAAACAAAACAATGGCGCATCTTCAAAGGTATTGTTATTGGCCTTGCATGGTATATAGTGTGTCACGTTTTATAAGAGGTTGTTCTATGTTTGCAACAAGTAAGCCTATTAATAGGAATCTTGGATTGTACACACCACTACTGGTACCATCAAGGCCATGGGAGAGTGTTTCCATGGACTTTGTTGGAGGTCTACCTATGTCAAGAAAGAAACATGATTATCTTTATGTAGTTGTGGATAGATTTAGTAAAATGTGTATACTTATTCCATGTGAGAAAACCATTACTGTTGAACAAACTACTGAACTTTATTTTCAACATGTTTGGGTTCATTTTGGATTTCCAACTTCTATTTTTAGTGACAGGGATACCAGGTTCATTGGGAATTTTTGGTCAAATCTATGGATAATGATGGACACAAAGCTGAAAAAGAGTACCGATTTTCATCCACAAACAGATGGAAAAATTGAGGTGGTGTACAGAATAGTTGTGCAGCTATTGAGAGGATATTGTAGCAAACATCCTAAGTTGTTGGATGAACAACTGCATTACATTCAACACACTTACAACTGGGAAAATCACTCTTCAACACAAACCTCAACTTTTGAAGTATGCTTTGGGTATTTTCCAAAATCACCATTAGACTTCATCTTTGGGAAGGATGTTGCAATCGATGGCCATAGTGACATTGATAAGGCTCGAAATTTCATTGAGAAAAATCAGATTATACATCAACAAGTTCAAGAACATCTTGAGAAAATTAAAAGCAAATACAAAGAGAGGCATGAAAAACACCGAGTTGATCACAAGTTGCAAGAGGGAGATGAGGTATGGTTGCACATTAGCAAAGAAAGGATGTAAGGGGAAGGTAAAAAACTCAAACCCATTCCTATGGTCCTTTCAAGATCATAAAACAAGTTGGTAATAATTCATTCAAACTTGACTTGCCTTCTTACATGCAAATGTATTCAATTGTTAATGTTGAAAACTTACGCTTGTATGAGCCACCTTTGATCGATGATCAAGGAAGCGATGTTCAACTACCTTCTATTGAAGATTTCTTGCCAGAATTTCTGGATGAACTCAAAAAAGATACGATTCTTGACAGGAGGACAAGAGCATCCAAGAGGGGAAGTGTTGACTACCTTCGAGTTGGGCTCAAAGGCACTAAACCAAATAAGGAAAAATGGATGGAGGTTGGGAAGGTGAGGGAGTTGTACCCTCATCTACTGAATAGGTAATCAAGTCTTTTAGGGTCCAAAAGCTTCCCAATGGGGGGGGGGGGGGAATGATCAGGAGTTCATAAATTTTTCTCAAAATTAAAAGTACAGGATTGGGTTGAAACTAGGATGGTTGCGTATATCTTCCTGATTCCGATGTCATGAATGGTTCGAAAAACTAATGTCGTATGAGGAAGATATCGCGTTCTGATTGAAATGCCAAACAGGTAAAATTGCGACAGCTTGACCAAGTTTGACTGGGATGCATAGTCAGCAAGGTGGAGGTATAGTCAGTAAAAAAAAAAATATTTCGAAGAATATTCAAGCCAATTAATGGATGACAAGTGTCATTGTTTTATTCGTTGTATAGTTTTGGGGAGAGCCAATTATAGGGTGCCACGTGGCTAGCCCTGAGGCTACCACATGTTTGTGAAATGGAATTGCAAAATTTTGGAGGGTCCGCAAGAATCGACCCCGAGACCTCCCACTTGGCACGTGCACAACTTGTCGACTACTATCTGCAATGGTTCTTAACCATAGTGTTTGCGGGTTATATTTAAGTTGTGTTGCAAATCGATTTGGGGGGTTGGGAAGCGCCAATGGTCCCAACTCGTCTGCGATTCCGGTCATATATGTCACATGATAAACATTAACCGACGATACAACCGCATAGTAAATGCCAACCTGCCAGCTGTTCTGACATTGTGTCACATGGCATAATGGTTTACGTCAACTCCTGCGTGGTCCGCTAACCAACAACCATAAACCTAACAACAACCCTCAGTTTAATGTTAAAGCTACATTTATAACGTGGTTTCTGCCCAATGGTTATGTAACCGCGAGTTTGGGGAGTGCACATGTGGCCACCTCCAACCACTAACATTTATTACACAGTCAAAAATGGCAGAACCATTAGAGGGCATGCCTTAATTGGTGTAATTTACTATTTTAACTCCAGTTAAGTGGAGTTCTCCACTTTTAGTGGAGCTTTCCTAGGTGAAACTGGGAAAAAGTGTAGAAGGCCTAATTTTCACCCATTCTGAGTGAATGAAGAGTCATTTTTGACTAATTGGAGCATTTTGGAGCCATTGGTGTAGATAAAACAACCATTAAAGCAATGTAACTACATGTAATAGACAAATTTTGAGCATAATGAAAGATGGACATGCCATTGGGAGCTGGACCAGCAGATGTAGCCTAGGAGGGGTGAACTGCTTCATCATGCCTGCTGTGTAAATTTCATGTGGTGACTTATTTCTCTGTTGTTCAATGTTATTTAATCTTGTTTTATGCTTCTAATTCACTAAAAATCATCTATAATTCATCGAAAAACACCTTAAACCTCATGCAAACTAATGAAATGTTTATGCACATGTTTTTAAACTGAAAAGACACTTAGCACATCAAAACTAATATAGTCATTTCAGATCGCTAGACCAGACATTGCACATGAAGTGGGAGTATTGAGTAGGTTTATGTCAAAACAATGGAAGGAGCATGGACAATAGTGAAGTGGGTTTTCAAATATTTGCATGGCACTAGTGACTATGGTTTGTGCTACTAGGGAAGACCAGGATTGGACAAAGTTTTGGAAATCCGTGGTTTTGTTGATGCAGACTGAGCTAGAGATTTGGAATAATGAATATCTACAAGTGGGTATGTGTTTAGCCTATTTGGAGGTGTAGTAAATTGGATGAGTAAAAGAAAGTATGTAGTGGCTCTTTCAACTACAGAGGCAGAGTACATGGCAGCCACTCATGCAAGCAAGGAAGCAGTTTGGTTGCAAATATTGTGTTCAAGTATGGGGTTGGCACAGTGAGCTATAAGGATAGACTGTGATAGCCAAAGTGAAATTTTCTTGGCTAAGAACCCTACGTATCATTCAAAGACAAAGCACATTAATGTTCAATATCACTTTGTGAGAGATATGGTTGAGGATAAAAAGGTGTTGTTGGTAAAGGTGGACACTTTGAAGAATGTTGCAGATGCATTGACAAAGTCTGTGACCATTTAGAAGTTCTCTTGGTGTAGAAAAGCAATGGGCATTGTAGGGATGGACTAATGTCTAATCTCTCTTATGGCCCCCTGCGAAAAGAAAGCAACAAGTGGGGGAATATTGGGTATGTGTTATATTCTTTCCACGATTAGTTGCACGTGCGGGGAGGTCACATGGGGGGCGATAGCCTCCCTTGTTCGGTGCGCCGAGTGTAGTGGGGGTAGCAACCCCCTTTCTAGGGGTTCGCAGAGGGCGGGTAGCCCCCTACGTAGGTTCTGGCGAGGCACCCTGGGAAAAAAAAAATTGGACCCTATTTTTTGGTGGGCGGACCCGCCTATGGCTTTGTGCATGGGTTTGCACATGGTTTTAGGGCATGGTGGTTTTCAACCCCTGGTATTTTGTAGATCCAATCGAGGGAACTATAGTTATGTTCTAATCCAAGGTTAATGGATTAGGGTTTATGAATGCTTTGGCATGTATATATATTTGTTGTAACACTAAAAGGAATATAATGAAAAATCAAGCCAGTAGTCCCGATTTGGGATCGAGGGGAAAATATTTGTGTATATATGTTTTGTGTTTTATTTTGTCATTATTGTTTATTTTCTGTCTTAAAGAATTTGTTTTTATATCATTTATGTACAAGGTTAAAACCTACACTAACCGCACAAAAACCCATGCATTTTCTTTTCAAACATAACCAACAATGCCTAATCATTTGTTAAAAATATATAAGCGCCAATATTGGTTGGGGCGGGGTTCGACCTTGGAACCTCCGCCTAGAAAATATAACCCTCCACAAATGCGCTAAGTGTGCAAGCCTTGTAATATCTGCCCACAATAAAATATTTAAGCCCCTCTTCATTTTCATTCGACCAGTGAATGGAAAGCGACAGAACACAGACGCAGAGTGTGGTACAGAGGAACCATGAGCATCGGAAGCAGGAAGGAAAAGCCTTGCCTAGGGAATAATAAGGGCATTAGAAAGATTCCTTGAGGTCCAAAACTTGCCAGAGTCAAAATTTGACAAATTTTATGTTGATTTTACACCTCTCGATGACAGGAAATCAATTGTGATGTACGTTTCAGAAGTAGAGCTTCCCATTTCAGCCATTTTCCAGATTGGAGTAATGGTGTTAGATTCCCAAGTGTGGATAGTCAATTTTATGCCTCTCGACGCCACGAATTCGATGGTGCAACTAGATTCAACAACTGAGCATCCACTTCTTCATCCAACTTCAGGGGTTGAGGTATATGTAGTATTGATGTCATCTGCTTCTTTTATCATTTTTTGTGAGATGTGTAATATGTTGTTTAGATCCCTGCTTGATGTATGTTGCAAGATCTATGTTTCTACTTCATGTCAGATGCATTCACCATGGATTTTTATGTTTGATTGAGATCCCTACGTAACCTTGATGAAGGGATCCTCATCGTCACCTTGTGTGAGATTATTTCATGCTGATAGGAGGCCTATTGCGAGTGAGAGTTCATGTAGCGGAACGTCTTGTGGAGAGACAAGCCACTCATGTTGAGGGCATATGTCCTTGTATGACAGAAAACATAGTCCATGTACATCATCACCATTTCCAACACTATATGAAGCGGCCTACCCCATCTTGACACTAGGCTCAAATGTAGAAATTTGAATAACTGATATATTATTCACCGATATTATCCTGATCACACACTATTTTAACTTCATGCACAATACAGAATCTCTTCTACCATTGATCATTAATTGCGTAAATAAAAACAATCGCATGCGCACATTAAAACCATAAACAATCACACATATGAACACATTATTTTATGGGAAAGCTTAAAGCTGAAAACCCCAAAATATCTATATATTATATGTCATAGAGATCATGTAAGAATCATTATACAAAGCTCCTCACAATCTCTCAGTATAATCTCCAATTTCTACACACTAATCAAGCCCGATCTAGCAAATCACATGCCCCAATCTCTGCCACCTGATAGCCTGCCTCTACTGCGCAATCACTGCTAAAGAATGGCTCTGAATGAACTCGAATTGGTCCAGCCTTGCCCACGCAATCCTCATTGGCATCTCCAATCACTGGTTGTTGCAAATCATGCAACAGTATAGTCACAACTGATAGTCACACTGCTCTTTCACCTACCTCTTCACTGGTCTCCACTGAAACTGTCCATGCATTGTAGTTAACTGATGTATTATTTAGTTGATTAATGAGTTAATAATTATTGAATTAATTAATAATTAATTCACATCACTCTCACTAGTGTATCAATCAGTTGGACTAGATACAACTAGCTCAACTATGTTTAACTCAGTTAAACTAAACACAACTCCATCAACTAGCTCAATAACTCCACCAAACTCTGTCACATGAGTTCTAAATGAAGTATCCATGCAATAGCTCCACTTAACCCTCAGGAATAGCATAATTCCTTCTGTCATCTCCTGTGCCACATCTGTGCACTTAATTGAAGTGCTCCAAGAAAATAAGATAATGTTTATAGTCCAAATATTATTAAGAGCTAATAATATTCGACATATCTATTTTTAGACTGGCAATCTAAAAATAGGTTCCGCCCAATATGTCTAAAAATAGAAGTCCATATATTTTTTCCGACTTGACCAACCATCCACAAATAACATCCTGCAACTCATAGAACGTGATCGACATGTCTAAAAATAGACATTGTCTAAAAATAGACTTGTGCCAAAAATAGCCTGTAGGCCCACTTAGTGAAGGCGACTTCTTTCCACTAAGCTCATCATCTTGTTGCAATCTCAACACTCCCTCTCAAAAAGATAAGGATTATCTTCCACCCCTATCCTGCCCCTGTGGTATTCGAATTTTCTCCTGGTGAGCGCCTTCGTCAAGATATCAGCATCCTGACCCTCCGTGGGAATGTATGAAAGTAACAGGATCTTCCCCTGCACACAATCTCTGATATGATGATACCCGATGTCAATGTGTTTAGATATATCTTGAAATACTAGATTAACCGAGAGTTTTATGCAACTCTGATTATCACAATATATCACAGTAGGATCTAAGTGTGAATTGAACAACCCAACCAGGATCTTCCTCAACCATATAGCCTCGCATGCAGCCAAACTCGCTGCCATATACTCGGCCTCTGCTGAACTGAGTGCCACGGATCTCTGCTTCCTACTGTAGCAAGAAACTGTTATCGACCCTGTTAGCCCCTTATAATTTCCTTGACAAAGCAAGCAAGGGGCTAATTTTTTTTTTAAGTCTGTAAGGAATGCATTCCCCTTGTAAACACATCATCCTTGCAGCCTCTTCAGGTTCCCTACCTTGTGACCGTTTCCCTCTGTTGTTCTAAGTAAATAAGCCTTTCTGATAAAGAATTATACTCTAAAAGGCTTTAGTTCTGCCTATTATACCCTTGCAAATTCCTTCATTTTCAACCCTTGGTTTCTTTTTTCAAGGTCCCCTTTCATCCCCCTAATTCCCCTTTCCCATCCCAGAAATCCCCCTCATTCCCCTATTTTTACCCTTGGCTGGCTTCAAAATGTATTAAAATGGGCCAAAAATCATAATTTCCTCATAGTCCAGGCCTAGCCCCCGCACTTTTTCCTCCCACAGAACCGAGCGTTGTGACCGAGCACTAGCCCCGAAGGCGCTTTTCCTATATGTTTGTCGGGCGTTATCTCGACCGTTGATCCATATAGATCGAATGGCGATCATTTAAACCCGCGGTGCTCGTGACTCACCCGTTCAAACCATCGATCACGCCATCGTCATCCATTCACTGCCAGATCAACGGTCCGGAGTGTATCCGCCACTGTGGTCCCCGCCACGCGCTATACCAAAAAATAGCCCGGTTTTCATCGCACTACTAATGGGGGTCAGGCAGTATTTTCCCATTGCCCAGCGATTCCATACAGTGCTCGACACCTGTCTCCTATACGACAGCAAAACCGCCCTCCCATCGCGCGTTATATTTCGGTCCAAGACGCGCAGCAATATTCACGACAGCCATCAAATCTTCCCTTGCTCATCCAACGGTACTCGCTCGGCGAAGCTGCGCAGGGTTTAAACCATAATCTCCATACTCCTAGCCCACCGATCATCGTCCTCCTCTGCATGTTCAACCATCGATCTCCTCTCAGATCCGACGGTCCAGATTGGTCTTCCCGCTGTTGACTCTTCCGTCGCCGCTCGGTCTCGCCACGTCACCTCCACGTGTACCCACCGTACCTCCGCAATCCCATTGTATAAGATTCATTCAAAGGTTGACATTTATAAGGTTTTCATGTATAATTGTTCTGCATTCCGCCAACCTGTGCCACCTCTGTTCTCCACCATTCCACGGCATTTTATGCCATTTCTCCGCAGTCCAACTATCATCCACATCATCTGCCCCCATCCATGGATTTCATAACTGGTTTCGTGTTTTTGCAGGGTTATCAGAGGCGGAAAAACGCCATGGTTCTCATGTACCACTTCAACGGCGTGCTACGCAGACAGAATTAAATCTGGAAGCTGGTACCACAATAGGAATGCACGGAAATTGTAGCGGCGTCATGAACATTACCTAAGGACAGTTTAATCTTCGCAAGAAATCTATTTGGCACCATTAAAGCACAGTTTTTGCAGATCAAGACATTTATGAAGCCGTGGAGAAAAAATAGCTGACGATCAAGGATTTCAGCATTCAGAATTGAAGGTTTGATCTTTAATACAGTAGTTCAGAGGCAAAGCACCAGGTCAATGATCCCATAGATCATGCAAAAGGTACAGAATGCAGAAATCGATGCATATCAGGGGTTTTTATAGCAGCAAAATGTTTTTCCCTCCATGAAGGACAGAGCGCCCATGCAGCTTTCAATCTGTGCTGTGTTTGTGAGAGATTTTCTACCTTGAAACAGCCCCAGTACTATCAGAGCATTTACTTCATCAGTATGGCAGATTTCTTTATCATTTCTTTATCTTTTGTTTATTCACCAATAGCACTGTTGGGGTTCCCATGTTTTGGCCAGATTGGCAAGACCAAAAGATGAGACAACATCAAAACCACTTTTAGACCTCAGGTTCTAGCACTCCTGGGTCCAGAGAGGGATCTCTCTAGTTTGAGCAAAGGTTTATGTCTATGAAGCTCAAAGTTCAAGATGTTAGGCTAGTTATAGGCACAAGGTTTGTTTGTTTGATTTTGGTTGCTTTGTTTGATTTTGGTTGTTGGTTATCAGGAATGAAGGATTCAATGTAAGACCAAGATGAGCAAAGAGGGATAAGGCAGAGGTGAAATATTCCAGGAAATATTCAAATCCATTGGGCAATGGAGTCAGGAAAGGATTTGCTTGCTAATCAATAGGCAGACTTTCATTTGGGCTAGTCATCTGAAACTTAGGATCTTTCAAGATGATTATGGTGGAGAGTAAGAGGAGAAGAGATAACACAGATTCAGAGCACAAAGTTACAGATCAACAGGTCATACAAGGATCCTAGTGGATAGGGCTAACACTAATCCCCAGTGTTCCCAAATATTCCAACTAAATCTATAACAAGAAGCATCTAAGAACTAAATTCATTTAATTCATACATCAAAGAGCAGGCAATATCATCCACTACACTGGTTAAACCAAGTGAAAACATTCCTTAGATAATACATTCAGAAGAGAAACATAAATGGCAAGGAGAGCAGAAACATAGGGTACCTAACAAGGGTAAATCCTATGCCAATATTCTGATGCAAGCCAGTAGAAACGAAATGAAATGAATTGTAAACACAGGGATAGGAAAACATCACCACTACTTCAGATCAGGATCCAAAGAAATGTGCTTGTCATATTAAATAACAATACCGATCAAGTACAATATTTCCCATAGCTGAATACTCAGTCTGAAAACATATCCTTCAACCTATTTTACAATCTTTACACAGAGATTGTGTCTCAAAGGAACTACTTGCAGTTCTCTGATAACTGATCAACAACCATTACAATGTTTTTTCCTGATTTTTATAGTTGAAGAGGAACAGAAAAGGTAGGTGAATAACTAAATACAGTATTAAAACTTCTGAAAAGAAAGAGGGCCAAAGCCCATTTTGCTTGAATGCTGAGTATTTAATTTTTGTCACCCCTTTGGATGGAAGAATGGTCTTCTTCAGGTTCCATTTACTTCTGATATGACTTTGATGCATTTCAGCTGCAATACTCTTTGTACTTCTGGTGGATAAACAAATGATAAACAAACTTCTGAGGAGTTTGCTACATAAATGTTCTGGTAATTTCGACCTACTGTCACGGTGGAAATTTCTTCAGGGACACGGTGTTGAATAAAAACTGTATGGGAGCTCTGTACTTGAAGGAAAACATTCTACTGGTGAATAAACCCTGATGTCATCTTTTACTGTGCACAAGACCTTCTGATCGATCCTCGGGGTTTTCAAACTGGTGCTTAGCCTCTGACAAACTAGATTAAGCCTTTGAAATCTCCAATTAAATGCTTTAACTCTTTGATTTACTCATTGATTTCCCTTTGCAGCTCCCACAAACACCTCTAATTGTGAACTCTGTGTTTTTTAATGGCTCCGAAGAAGATTGACAGATTTTTAACCCTGTCCTTTGCTTTTAGTCACGTCAAACACTTCCCTGGGCCTTTCCTTCATTAAGTGTATCTCTGTACATGACCTGTTCTGCAATTTCTTCCACTGCAACAGAGATAACGAGCCATAGCGGTTTTCCCTGCTTGAAATCCTGCAAAACAGTAAACTTGCCAAGAAATCCATGGGCGAGAATGATGGAGGCAGTGTGGATGGAGGAAATGGCCATCCATATGATGAAATGGAGGATAAATCATAGAGAAATGGCGAAAAATGCACAAGCGGAGGTTGGCGGTCTGCGGAGAAAAATACGAATCAAAAAACCTTAAAAACACGAAATTTTCACAAATATATGCGATGCATTGGATGATGTACGACGGGTGCACGTGGGGGGGGGGGGGGGGTGATGTGGCAAGACGGGCCCGGGGAATGGTGAAAATTCAACAGCGGGGAAAACAAATCTGGGCCGTCGATCTCAAAGGAAATCAACGATTAACAACGCAGTGAGGGACGACAACAGTGGGCCATGGGTACGGCGATCGGGAGTTAAACTACGCGCGGCTTCGAGGAGCGACAGCCGTTGGATGAGCCGCTCCAGATCCAACGGTTCACAACAATATCGCTGGGCATCCTGAGTCAAAATTTAATGTGCGTTGGACAAGCGGTTTTGAAACCGTACAGGAACCACGCGTTAATCGTTGTATGGAATCGCTGGCCGATGGAAAAATACTGCCATCTCTTGGATGGTGGTGCAATGAAAACCGGGTTGTTTTCGGACGAGCACGCTGGTGGGGACCACAGGGGTGGGCGAACTCCGAACCGTTAGATCACAGTTTAGATGGACATCGATTGCCCTGTCGAGGTTATAACGGGGGAAACGCGAAAGGTTGCGGGGTCAACGATCATCGTCCGATCAATAAGATCAACGGTCGATGTTGCACCCGATACACATTGGAGATAGGCTCTTTTCAGTGCTGGTGGGTGGTTTCGGCGTTGGATCACGTGGAGGAAGAGGTGTGGGGGCTAGGACGAAGGGGGCTGGGGCCCTTATATATGAAATATATCATTTTTTACTCAATTCAAGTTCATTTTCGGGTTGACCAAGGGTAACGATAGGGGAATGAAAAGGGAAAAAGGCCAAACAGAGGTTAAATGGAGGGTTTAGAGGGGAATTTGGGGGGGCTTAGAGGGTTAATAGGGGAAATAGAGGGGAACCAAAACACTTCAAGAGAAGGAGGAAAAAGGGGGAAAAGGGACACTTTGCAGGGGTACAAGGGATAATGCAGGGCTTTTGGAGTAGAATTTATAGCAATCATTGAGGTTCATAGGCTCCATACCAGCATAGGACAATAGTCAAAGGCAAGGGATATAACAGGCTGCAAGGATGATGTATTAACAAGGGAAATGCATTCCTTGCAGGCTTTACAACAAATTAGCCCCTTGCTTGCTTTGTCAAGGAAATCATAAGGGGCTAACAGTGGCTCCACATGGGGATGGCTTCTTCTTGAAGGAGTTGTTAGCCACCTATAAAATTTGTTATACCAAAAGGTGGCTAAATATGTTTTTGAGCCTTCAAGGAACAATTTTTCCCTATAAAAAACTGTTGGCTCTTGAAGACTCTTGAAGGCCTCATGCCTCTTTCCAAATCCTACACTGTTGTTTACCTTTCAAAAGACTCAGAAATCCTGCTGAGTTCCAAGCCAGATCACTTCTGCAAAGGCCATTTTTTCCCTTCCCCCGCTTTAGAACTAACCTTCATTCGTTTCCCCTTTTTTCTCCATGAATTCCTCTATTTTTCATGAGTTCCCTTCTTCCATTCATGAAAATCCACTTTATTAAGGTTAAAGACTCATTCTTTAGCTTTTTCCCCTTTTTTCTATAACCCGCCATATATTATAAATATAACTTTATTATAAAGTTCATATCATATAAATTATGGCCCACCGCTTATCGTGAATCGCAATATCGCATTATCGCATTTTCTATGGTGCGTTTCATTAACTCATCGCAAAAACTTGCGATGCGATCGTTCCGCTCGATCACATATCGCAAATCGCACGTTTGGTTTTTTAAACAGTTTGATCCATCGCAAATATTTGCGATGCGACCGCTCCAATCGCATTTTTCCCCAGCGCTCATCGCAAATCGCAATATCACATTTTCTCTCCGTCGCATAAATCAGCCATCGCAAATATTTGTGCTGCGATCCATCGCAGATCGCAATTTTCAGTTTTCCTCCAAAGAGCCATCGCAAATATTTGCGATGCGATCCATCGTAGTTTCCGCCCATCGCATAATCGCAATATCGCATTTTCTCTCCATCGCATAATCCGCCATCGCGTTTTCCACTTTTGCAATTTGCAATCAATCCCACCGGGCCCACTGTACGATCCCCTCGCCGCTCATATAAAATGCGCCTTTTTCCTTTGTAAAATTAAAAAAAACATCATATTGTATTGTTTACAAAGGTTTTTCTGCTGCCTTCTCCCAACCGTCGATCTTGCACTATCGACGGCTTAGATTTTATCTTTTTCCACCATTCTATGATTTCTCCAAATAATCCTGACCGTTGGATGATGCCATCCAACGGCCCTGCTTCCTCCGCACATCCTTCAATGCAGTTTAACCTATGAATGCATGATTTCATAAATTTTGTTTGTATTTCGCAGGGTTTAACGTTTTCCGCTATATTCAGAAGGAAATTCGAAAGATGAGGGTGACGGCCCTCCCTATTTTGATTTGTCAAAGGAAATTTTCCACACGGTGAAAATTCACGTTTTCATCAGTGTTTCATGAGGCGTTGATAGCATAAAAATCCTTGTGCGGCCCTGCACATCGACAATACACTGTTTTATTCAAAAGAACAGTTAAAGAGTATCATTTTTTGAAGATAAAGCACAGCAGATGAATATTGAAGACAGTTTTACGGGGATTACGGCTAAGACGGTCATCAAAATCCTAATCCCCAACTCAAAACACATTTTAAAGAAAACCTAAAGTGTTTTATCAGACA
This sequence comes from Pinus albicaulis, assembly GCA_034641835.2. Lineage (NCBI taxonomy): Eukaryota > Viridiplantae > Streptophyta > Pinopsida > Pinales > Pinaceae > Pinus > Pinus albicaulis. The sequence goes on along the minus strand of CM076576.1, from coordinate 107,398,532 downwards.
GAAAGCCTCCACCACCACATCTTGAGGCAAATTGATTCCTTAGATACCACAGAGCCACCTGTTTCCTCAAACCTTTCAAAGCAGAGGCCGAAGTTATTAAAGAAAATCAGATATTCACCTCCATCACAGCCAGGGAGTTACTTCTACAAGGAAATAAATGCAGAACTATCTATAGAAGTTACTCCAAACATACACGGAGCCTCAAAGTCAAATAAAGCTCCCACCGAGCTTTGATATTAATTGTAAAACAGTTAATACAGTGAAACACCTGTAAGATTCTCCATCGAGCCCCTCAAAAGGCCAAGAAGTCATCACCCTGTATTAATTGTCCTAAGAGGTCTTGTCCTCAGATCTTTTTCTCCTCATTCTTCTATAAATACTTCTATAGAAGATGAGAAATTGTTGGTCACTGCATATCTGTAGCATGTAAATAGTTTTCTGAAGATGCTGTAAGCTCTGTTTGTAAGAGAAAATACCTAAGTTGAGCTGAGAAGCCTGAAGCTGTAAAGAACCATTGGACTTAAAGATTGTAACTGGTTTGGAACATCAATACAAGCTGATTTATGGGATCTTGGTCTATGTCGACGGTGATGTTATTCTCATTTGTAACTTGTTATTTTATTTCTGTTTTCATTTTTTTTCATTTTCCACTGTAAAGAACAGTTTAAACAGGGTTAGGACCTACTGTATATCAGTAACCTTCTCTAGCTGAGAAATCTTTACTTGAATGTTTTCTTCCAATCTGTGTTATTTAGGAATGATTTAATTCAATTTAGACATAGGAATGTTGGCGTTCCCTCGTCTTATTGTCTTAGCTGAATATTATTTTTGAATGTTACTTTCTGCATATGTTGTGTGAGGATGAACTGGAAGGAAGATATGGTTAGCCCTGGTCCCAGACTTGTCTGCATAACTGTCTGATTGTTTCCCTTGGAATGTGTTAAAAGCTGGCTAGTTTAGAAGCACTTACCAGATCTTAGACCATTCTGTGTTATCTTTGTGTTTCCCCTTGTTTTGTATGTTTTCTATTGGAAGTGTGTCAAAGGCTGGTTGGTTTAAAAGTACTTACCAGATCCTAGTCTGCTTTCGTGTCCTTCTTAAGTGTTTGTCAAAGGTTGACTGGTTTAAAAGTACCTATCAGATCCTAGGCTGCTCTTCGTTCTACATCTGTTTAATTCCCCTTCTTGATGTATCACTCCATTCCATAAATCAAACTTTAAAGAGATCCTTAGACATAGATGACTTGCCCCATGGACCACTCTTGCCTCTTGCTACTCCAATTAAAACCCTATTATGACTCCATAGCCCAATGGATTGAAGTTGTTTCTTGCCTATCTTCTTAGCTGAATCAATTTTCGCTTTCATTCATCTTCACCCTTCATTTAGACTTCCTTCACCTTCATTTATCTTTGTCCAACCAAAGCAAACAAAACCCTTGGTCTTCATAACTAGCCTAATATCATTACCATAAACTTCAAAGACAAATCCATCTTTGTACATATTGGAGAGATCCCTCTCCGGATTCAGGAGGGCTAGATCCTAGAATCCCAAAGTTGGTTGAAACGATGTTAACTCTGTGATCGGACTTTTACCAATCTTGCTTATTACAGAGGCCTAACATTTCTGGCAACTCCGCTAGGGAGATTTTTGAGTTCATAGTTGCTTGGCCAGCTTTTATGGACTCTTTAGTTTTCCATATAAACAGAGAAACTCAGAAAAACCCAAAAATATTTCAGATTGGAATTCAATAAACATGGTGGTGGACCATAAAACTTTTTACCTCTGAAAAGAGCTAAAAACATCCACCTGGCGACTCCACACTCTGAAACTCCCAGAAGACCAAATGACTCCACTGGTAGAAGACCCTGAACTGATTGACCAGACACAGTGACCTCTTTCTTGATCTACAATTATGATTCCAAGAATACAACGAAGATATGCCCCAATGAGTAGAGATCATATCCCTGGGTTTCCACATAAGATGCCCCAGGTGAATTGGGATGACAACCTGCCTGTTTTTCAAGGTGAAAATTTTGATGACCCTCTATTACATCTCATCAAATTTCATATACATGTATGGAGGTTGAAATTTGAATGGCATGAAGATTGCCTAATGAAAATGTTCATGTTAACATTAGAAGGAAAAGCTAGGGATTGGTATGAATGCTTAAGATCTAGTAGTTTGTTTTCTTTAAGAGACCTTGAATATGTGTTCTATGAGAACTATAAAGAAAACACTACATCATTATCATTGGGTGCAATATATTATGATCCATCACAAAAAATCACCCAACACATTATAGATAATGAGGAAGCTTTGGAAGAGATGCATCCTGAAGATCTTTTAACAACCATTCATGAGTTTAATCTCCTATTGAAAAATTTTAAGAACATAGATGAATCAGTTGAGGAAGAGATGATCCAAGAAATAATGGACGTTCCTCAAGATATCCCTGAAAACTCAAATATTGATTCATCATCCCTTATAGCTGAGGCTCAAGAAGACATCTAGCCTCAAAATCAGTCTTCGCAAGAGACAGAGAATTGTTGTACTTCTGTTCAAAGGGACATGGAAACATCTTCCCCTTTGACATAGAAGGAAATAGAACAGACTATTTATAAACAGTCAGTCTCTGAAACTTTTTGCAAAACAAACACTCTTGCCCATTCGCATAGAGAACTTTGTTGTACAGATTTAGAAAATTATTTTGTAAATCATAATGAAGAGAGACCTGCTGATAACCCAATATGTTCGACTGATGAAATTGTTTATTCCGATGATTTTCCAAATTTCGATCAGTCTGATGATGATGATGAGTTTCAAGCAAAAAGTAATCACGCAGGGCAACCTGCGTTCGATTGGTGTTATGAGTTTCACCATCATCAACTTGAAAGCAGAAATCACCCATTTCAATCCATCACAAATCTCTTTCACATAATTGGGAATCAGCAGATTTTCAACTCAGAAGGTGAAGAGAAGAGAAATGAAGAAATTTTTGAGCAGGAGGAGACCTTTGAAAACACCCCCACTCGAGAATATAATAACCTCTTCACAGAATTCAACCCACTAAATCCAAGCATACCAGGGCTACAAGAGGACAACACTACCAAATATGATGAGTCCTCCAGTTCAGAGGATGATGAAGATGAAGGAGAAAAACAAATAGAAGACTATCCTGCTGTGGATATATCATCTTCTCAAAAAGAAACTTCTCCCTTCACTGATATCAATCTGCCATTTAAAGAACTTGAATTTATATCAGAAACAAACATAAATTTACCAAAAGAAAATATTTCACTGTTTTCTATTGTGCAGGTTAAGGATGATGGAACTTCCAAACAACATACTGAAGAGATAGTCCTCAAAGCTGATGTCTTGGAAGTAGATGATCTACCAATTGTGGAGGACCAAAAGGAAGAGAATATTCATCTTTTCTTTGTTGATCCTATGGAAGAGTGTGTGGAAATCCCGACTGGCTCAAATTATCAAGCATTGATCCTTTGCAAAAGGCAGAGACATGAAAAGATGTCACCTTCTGTGATAGCCTCGGTTTTGAAGATTAATCTTCAAAATATACTATGGATACCTCTGACAAGCAGCCAAAGTTTCTTCTTCTTCTTGAAATTACTCAGCTGGTTGCATTGGCACTTTTGTATCATATGAATATGTAAATACTCCATGGTTAGAATAGGTTAGATAGGAATGTCAATAAAGCTCAGTTCCGAGCATGTAGTTAGTTGTTGTTTTCTGCTTTGGAGAAAAAATCAAGGATTCAAAAATACAAAAACAAAGAAAATGAAAAGAGGGCAGAAGGAAAACAAGAAAGGCACAGCCCCATGCCAAAAAGAGAAATAAATCTGAAAGTGTGCAAGCTCAAATTCCACTCCTCAAAACACACTTCTAGTTAGTCAAACTGCCTAATCTTGACTAATTAGCTTTAAATTTTCTGCTGATAGGATAGTGAATTCGATTTGCCAAACTGTTCAATCTTGGCTTATCAGTAGATAGATTAGGATAGAAATGAAGGTTCAAACAAACTCAAAATCTGAACCAAAGTTTCCAAAAAGAGATGACTCAAAACTCTTTTATTTTCTGAGTCATAAAAGAGAAAAACTAGTTCTAATTTTCCCAAAATATGAATCAGATAGCAAGGAAGAGACAACTCAAACAAAAGAAAAAACAGAGATGTGAAGAAAAGAGAAGGCCATGATGAGAAACTTTCAGATCTTAAGCCTTCCATTTTGATTTTTAATTTTCTGCAAATAATAATCTATGTGCAGCTTGTTTTTATGCCATAGATCACAACAAGTTAAACAACTTAATCTTAACTTGACTATTTTTAAATTTCTGTCTTAGAATTTAGAGAATGAAAGTCTGTTGGACAGTTTAATCCCAACAGACAGTAGATTAGGTAGAGAAGGATATGAGCTCAACTGATTAATCTGAGTTCAGGGAGTATTTTTAAATTTCTGTTGTAGAATTTAGAGAATGAAAGTTTGTTGGACAGTTTAATCCCAATAGACAGTAGATTAGGTAAAGAAATATCTGAGCTCAAAAATAAGGAGTAGAATTAGATTAGTTTTTATGCTTTCAAAAGAATAAGATGTTGTAAAAAGAGTTTGCCAATCCAAGTGCACTCTGATGAAGAAAAAATGTTAGATCAGTAGGATTGGGTAGGTAGAAAGTTGTATTGATGAAGTCCATTTATCTTTCATGACTGATGTTATTTTTCAGAAGCAGAGCAAGAGCAATCTAATGGATGAGGCACCTGGTCAGCATCCCAGAGAGAACAATGGATGAGGCAACTGATCAGCCCCCCAGAAATCAAGTCTGAATTCTTGATGCCTTCAAGAAGGCACCATCCCCAAGTGGAGCCACTGTTAGCCACCTATAAAATTTGTTATACCAAAAGGTGGTTAAATATGTTTTTGAGCCTTCAAGGAAGAATTTTTCCCTATAAAAAACTGTTGGCTCTTGAAGACTCTTAAAGGCCTCATGCCTCTGTCCACATCCTACACTGTTGTTTACCTTTCAAAAGACTCAGAAATCCTGCTGAGTTCCAAGCCAGATCACTTCTGCAAAGGCCATTTTTTCCCTTCCCCCACTTTAGAACTAACCTTCATTCATTTCCCCTTTTTTCTCCATGAATTCCTCTATTTTTCATGAGTTCCCTTCTTCCATTCATGAAAATCCACTTTATTAAGGTTAAAGACTCATTCTTTAGCTTTTTCCCCTTTTTTCTATAACCCGCCATATATTATAAATATAACTTTATTATTAAGTTTATATCATATAAATTATGGCCCACCGCTTATCGCGAATCGCAATATCGCATTATCGCATTTTCTATGGTGTGTTTCATTAACTCATCGCAAAAACTTGCGATACGATCGTCCGCCGTCGCATATCGCAAATCGCATGTTTCGTTGTTTAAACGGTTTGATCCATCGCAAATATTTGTGATGCGGCCACCCAATACGCATTTTCCCCGAGCGCTCATCGCAATATCGCATTATCGCATTTTCTCTCCGTCGCATAAATCAACCATCGCAAATATTTGCGCTGCGATCCATCGCAGATCGCAGATCGCAATTTTCAGTTTTCCTCCAAAGAGCCATCGCAAATATTTGTGATGCGATCCATCACAGTTTTTGCCTATCGCATAATCGCAATATCTCATTTTCTCTCTGTTGCATAATCCGCCATCGCGTTTTCCACTTTTGCGATTTGCGATCAGTCCTGCCGGGCCCACCGTACGATCCCCTCGCCGCTCATATAAAATGCGCCTTTTTCCTTTGTAAAATTAAAAACGTCATATTGTATTGTTTACAAAGGTTTTTCCGCTACCTTCTCCCAACCGTCGATCTTGCGCGATCGACGGCTTATATTTTATCTTTTTCCACCATTCTATGATTTCTCCAAATAATCCCGACCTCCTGCTTCCTCCACACATCCTCCAATGCAGTTTAACCTATGAACACAGGATTTCATAACTTTTTTTTTATTTCGCAGGGTTTAACGTTTTTCGCTATGTTCAGATGAAATTCGAAAGATGAGGGTGATGACCCTCCCTCCTTCGATTTATCAAAGGAAATCGTTTCGCAGGTGTCAAATTCACGTTTTCATTAGTGTTTCATGAGGCAGTTTCATGAGCGTTGATAGCATAAAGAGCCCTGTGCGGCCCTGCACATCGACAAGACACTGTTTTATTCAAAATAACAGTTAAAGAGTATCAATTTTTGAAGATAAAGCACAGCAGATGAAGATTGAAGACAGTATTACAGGGATTACGGCTAAGACAGTCATCAAAATCCTAATCCCCAACTCAAAACACATTTTAAAGAAAACCTAAAGTGTTTTATTGGACAGAAAGCCTCCACCGCCACATCTTGAGGTAAATTGATTCCTCAGCTACCACAGAGCCACCTGTTGCCTCAAACCTTTCAAAGCAGAGGCCAAAGCTATTGAAGAAAATCAGATTTTCGCCTCAGCATAGCCAGGGAGTTACTTCTGCCAGGAAGTAAATGCATAAAAATCTGCAGAAGTTACTCCACACAGCGCACAAAGCCTCAAAGTCAAATAAAGATCCCACCGAGCTTTGATATTAATTGTAAAAATTAATACAGTAGTCCACCTGTACACTTCTCCCTTGAGCCCCTCAACAGGCCGAGAAGTCTTGAACCTGTATTAATTATCCTGAGAGATCTTTCCTCGGATCTTTTCTCCTCATTCTTCTATAAATACTTCTTTAGAAGATGAGAAATTGTTGGTCACTGCATATCTGTAGCATGTAAATAGTTTTCTGAAGCTGCTGTAAGCTCTGTTTGTAAGAGAAAATACCTAAGTTGAGCTGAGAAGCCTGAAACTATAAAGAACCATTGGACTTAAAGATTGTAACTGGTTTGGAACATCAATACAAGCTGATTTATGGGATCCTGATCTATGTTGACGGTGATGTTATTCTCCTTGTAACTTGTTGTTTTATTTCTGTTTTCATTTTGTTTCATTTTCCACTCTAAAGAACAGTTTAAACAGGTTTAGGACCTACTGTATATCAGTAACCTTCTCTGGCTGAGAAACCTTTATTTAAATGTTTTCTTTCAATCTATTTATTCAGGAATGATTTAATTCAGTTTAGACATAGGAATGCTGGTGTTCCCTCGTCTTATTGTCGTAGCTGAATATTATTTTTGAATGTTACTTTCTGCATATGTTGTGTGAGGATGAACTAGAAGGAAGATATGGTTAGCCCTGGTCCCAAACTTGTCTGCATAACTGTCTGATTGTTTCCCTTGGAATGTGTTAAAAGTTGGCTAGTTTAGAAGCACTTACCAGATCTTAGACCATTATGTGTTATCTTTGTGTTTCCCCTTGTTTTGTATGTTTTCTATTGAAAGTGTGTCGAAAATTTGGCTGTTTAGTACTTCCAAGATCTAGTCTTGCTTTCAAGTCCTTCTTAAGTGTTTGTCAAAGGTATTTGGTTTAAAGTATCAGGATCTAAGTGCTCTTGTTACGCATCTGTTATTTCCCCTTCTTGATGTATCCTCCATTCTATAAATCAAACTTTAAAGAGATCCTTAGACATAGATGACTTGCCCCATAGATACTCTTGCCTCTTGCTACTCAATTAAAACCCTACTATGACTCCATAGCTGATGGATTGAAGTTGTTTCTTGCCTATCTTCTTAATTGAATCAATTTTCGCTTTCATTCATCTTCACCTTCATTTAGACTTCCTTCACCTTCATTTATCTTTGTCCAACCAAAGCAAACAAAACCCTTGGTCTTCATAACTAGCCTAATATCATTACCCTAAACTTCAAAGACAAATCCATCTTTGTACATATTGGAGAGATCCCTCTCCGGATTCAGGAGGGCTAGATCCTAGAATCCCAAAGTTGGTTGGAATGATGTTAAATCTGTGATCGGACTTTTGCCAATCTTGCTTATTACAGAGACCTAACAGGAGTCAAGAATTCAGAGAATAGATCTTTGGAGTAGGCCAGTTGCCTGCTTCTTGGCACAGCCTTTTCTTCCTTCGATCAGTTGCCACAATATGTAGAAATTCAGCAGAAAAACTTTCTTCAACAATCTACCTACCCATACTACAATCCTATCATTTTTTCTTCTTCCAGGGTGCATTTGAGCTAGCAGACCCTTTACATCTTTTTATTTTTGCAAACAGAAAATAAACCTATTCTAAATCTACCCTTATTGCTCCATGAGACCATATTAGACTGTTGGTCTCATATGTTTCTCTACCTAATCTAATATCTGTTGGGATTAAACTGTCCAGCAGATTTCTTCTCTACATTCTACAACAGAAATTGAAAAACAGTCAAGCCAGAATTAGACTGTCTGACTTGTTGTGGATCCAAGGCATAAAAACAGTTGCACATGGACAAAAACTTATAGAAGACTGAAAACAAAACTGTGAAGGCTGAGGATCTGAACTTGAAACATCCTTCCTTCCTTTTTGTGACTCAAGTTTTGAGCATGTTAGAGTCACCTCCTTTTCTTCATTTCAGCTCTGGTTTTGGGCATGTTAGAGCTAATTCTTCTTTTTCCTTTGCTGGTCCAGATTTTTGGCATGTTAGGACCAGCTGTTTTACTTTCTTTGGCTTAGGTTTTGAGTTTATTAGAGCCACTCTTTTGCATATCATAGGCCTATGTTTTAAGCATGTCCGAACCTCTCTTTTTCCTCTATTTTTTTTTAAACATTTTTATTTTTCTAGAAAATAAAAAGCTGCAATGGTATGTACAATGGAAATGAAACTGGAAATTGTGAATTAGCAGAAGTGGTGTTTGAGCATCCTACCATTTACAAGACTCCCAAACAGCTCTGTACCATCTAGTTCTTGTAAGAAGAAATCATTTGGACCCACAGTGGCCTGGATGAGGTATGGACCTTGCCACAAACTGTCAAATTTGTTGTGCTTTCCTTTATCCTCTCTTCTCGAATCCCACTTCAAAACGTTATCTCCAACTTTGAAATCAGCAGCTTTGGTTCTTTTGTCAAACAATTTCTTTATATTTTCGTGAACCTTCACTGCTCTGTTGTAGACCTCTTCCCTTGTTTGCTACAGATGGATTTTCTGATTTATTCTCCTAACCATGTTGTCTTCTTCTGTTTGGATCTCCTGGACCACTTTGATCACTGGTACCCCAAGGCTGGTAGGAAATACTTCTTATGTACCATAGACAAGCTGAAATGGTGACATGCCAATGGACTTTTTTGTTGTAAGCCTGTCGGCCCACAAAGCATGTACTAACTTGTTATGCCATGATTTTTTGTTCTCTTCCAACAGATTTTTGATGATGATCACCAGGATTTTGTTTGATGATTCAGCTAATCCATTACCTTGATGGTAATAGGTAGTTGAATGACCAAGTGCTATTTGATACCTATGACAAAAATCAACCATCTTTTTGGATCCGAAAGCAGTAGCATTATCAGTGATTATTTTCCTTGGGCAGCCAAACCGAGAGAGGATGTAACCTTCTAAGAAACTAATGATGACTGAATCTGTGGCATTCCTAGTGGGTATGGCCTCTATCCACTTAGTGAAATAATATGTGGCTGTTAGGATCCATTTTTTTTGTGCAGAAGAAGCAGGATGAATCTCCCCTATGAAATCTAGGCCCCATTGCAGGAAGGGACCTTCAACAGTGATGGGTTGTAGGGGTAAAGGGAGGAGTTTTCTTTTACCTTCAAAGATCTGGCATTTGTGGCAGGAAACTATCATTTTATGGACATCATTGAAGAGTGTGGGCCAATAGTAGCCAGCTCTGAGTATTTTTTTGGCAGTGGCTTTCCAAATCAGATGGCCTCCACATTATCCAGCATGAAATTCTTGTTTAACCCTCTCTGCCTCACTCTCAGGCAAACATTTAAGAAATAGGCCATTAGGATTTTTCCAGTATAAGTTTTCATTCAAAATGTAGTAGTTCCTGGCCTTTAGATTTAAAAATCTGGCCTTGGTCTTTGATAGTTTGGATGGGGCATTGAGGTGTGTAAGCACATACAGAATGTCGGAATACCAAGGAGAGCTCTGAAATTCTTCCTTAACAGTGGGATCAGGAAATTCTTGTTTCTCATCCAAGGTATTTATCATGTTGATGTCTAGGGCTTGCAAGTTTGATTCAGCCATTAATTTAGCTAAGCCCTGATCTTTAATCAGTTTGGTGGGTTTTATCTCAAGGTCATACTCTAATATCACAGCTATCCATTTACCCCTTTTCCCATCTGGGTCTTGGGACAGTATATCTTTGACTATGATGTTGGGCACATAAGCCACGGTGTGAGAATGTAATATGTACACCCTGAAGTCTTTCAAGGCCTTAATCAAAGCATAGGCCTGTTTCTCCATGATGTTGTATTTCAAGGGTGCATCTCTAAGTGCTTTTCTAAAGAAGGCAATTGGATGTTCCATTCCCTCTGTGTTTTTCTGCAGCAAGACTGCAGCCACTGTATGCTCGGAGGCGAATGAAAAGATCAGGAAATCTTTGGAGAAATCTGGGCTTATTAGGATGGGGGCTTGGGTAAGTGCAACTTTCACTGATTCAAAAGATTGTTTAGCTCCCATAGTCCATTTAACCCCTTCACCTTTCTTCAGCATGTTAGTCATATTTCTCAGGTGTTCAGCCAAGTTGGGGATAAATCTCCTAAGGAAGTTGATTTTCCAAATGAAGGACTGTAATTCTTTGATGTTTCTTGGGTGTGAGATCTGTAGTATTCCCTCAAATCTCTGTGGGTCTATCCTAATTCCCTTTTCAGATATGATGTGGCCAAGAAGCTTTCCTTCTTGCAGCCCAAATACAGTCTTTTTGGGATTCAGTGACAGGCCAAACCTTCTGCATTTTTCAAACACTTTCCTTAGATGTTCTAGGTGTTCTTCCTCAATCTTGGAGTAGATTGTTATGTCATCCAAGTATATAACAATGAAGTGCCCTATCTCATTTGAAAAATATATGTCCATCGCTCTTTGGAAGGTTGCTCCAGCGTTCATCAATCCAAAAGGAATCTTCACATACATGAAGGTACCCCATGGAGTGGTAAAGGTTGTTTTGAGTTGATCTTCTGGGATTACTAAGACTTGGTTGTAACCTGAAAAACCATCCAGCAGGGAGATCCTTTTAAAGCCAACTACCCTCTGAAGAATATGTTCCATTTTTGGCAAAGGGTAATTGTCCTTGAGTGAGGCTCTATTGAGATTCCTGAAATCTATACACAATCTGATTTCCCCTATTTTCTTCCTCACAACCACTAAGTTTGATACCCAATCAGAGAACCTCACCGACACAATTATACCTGCCTCATACATTTTCTTAATCTCCTTCTCTACTGCAGGCAATTGTTTGGGATTGATTCTGCAAATTTTTTGCCTAAAGGGCTTTTGAATTTCTTTCAAGGGAATTTTGTGCTGAATGATATTTGTGTCATAGGCCTTTAAATATTCATAGATCCATGCAAATACATCAATGAATTCCTTGAAAAGGTCAATGTATTTCTTCTTCATGTCTGCAGGTAAAGACTTAGCCATTTTGATCATTTTGGGCTTATCTTCAGCGCCTATATTGAATTATTCCACATCAGAGTCTGCATGTTCTATAGTGGGATTTTTAGCCACATCATCAAAGTCAAAAAGGTCCTCTAAGGGTGCCAGGCCTCTGGGTATATTCTTATCTTTGGCCTGCAGCACCTCTACCTCTTCACTATCTGCATTTTCACTTTTGTGGCCTGGATTTCTAGTCTATTCATCTAAAGAATTTATTTCTATGTTACAGGGTGTTTCTTCCTCATCTGAGGATTCTTCACTTAGGCATCTACTATCAGATTTGGAGTCTAAATCAGAAAATTCAAACTCGTTTCTGCCTACCAGAAAATCTTCGATCTGTTTGTCACCTTCAAAAACCTGCCAATATTTTTCGTTATCCGGCAAAGGAGGTCTAAATTTGGTCTGAATGATGATCTGTTGGTCTCTGGGAGTCTTGGGGTAGGAACTGGCTAGGCAAGCTAATCCATTTGCAATGACATTTTGACTCCTAGGAACGAACACTAATTTTTATTCCACAAACGTTTTCAGTAGATCCATGGTGTCATTCCTATATGGTCTCAGCCTAGGATGTTTTGCTGTGTATTCCCTGTTTACCTATTTTATCACCAGCTCAGAATCTCCCTGCACGGCTATCTTACGGGCTCTTAATTTCATCAACAAATTTAGACCTAGGATCAAAGCCTCGTATTCAGCGACGTTATTCGTGCATTTTAAATGTAGACTATAGGCATGGCTCTCAGCATAGTCATTTTATATATTTTGTAACCATACCCCTACTCTGACAGTTCTCTTGGGGCATGACCCATCAAAGTTCATCACCCACAGGGGTTCACTCTTGGTTTTGGTGTCATTCTTTTCCCTGTGGCTGTTTTCGCCATTATGTTGCGTTATAGGGTCTATACTAGGCTGTGGATCGCTTTGTTCCTTTTGAAATGTATGAGTCTCAGGGGTCTAGCTAGATGGCTGTTTACACTCTGTTTCTTGTTCACTCGGGGTTAGGTCTCCACCACATATCCTATAGGTTTCATTGCGATTTTCTTCTTCGTTGTCCTCTAAATCCAAAGCAGCCATTATGTTAAAATCAATAGCTTCTGCCTCTCCATTTGTATCTTTGTTTTGGGACTTTGAACCTTCCAAGGATGCATCATTACAAAAGATGAAGGATTCAAGGTCTGTGTGTACAGAATAAACAGGTGAATTTTCTGGTTTTTCGGGGCTACTGACTAGGAATTTCATCTGTGTCTCCCTATACAGTTTTCTAAGTTGGCCAAAGATTGGTATTGTGGCATACGAGCCATCCATCTGCATTGTACCCTATAGCTTAGCTCCCCATGATCTTGATAATAACATGCGATACTTGGGTGGCACATCTGCCACCACAACATCCATGACCATGCATTTAGCTGGGACTTGAGTTAAGCTCACACACGAGTCTTTGATCAGGCCTAGGCATTTTACTCTGCTAGAGTCGAAAGAGTATAAATCTTTGTAAGGTCTGGTTATCTCTAGAGCTAACCTCTCCATGAATACCTTAGGCATTAGGTTGTGGGATGCTCCAGAATCATGCATTGCATTGTGCAGGATCTTGTCATGAATGTTGAGACTGATATAGAAAGGCGGAACTACCCCCTCCTGAAACTTCCCCTCTATCTTAGGACCAAACAAGAGGGCAGGCTGATCATCATTCAAATTGACAGAGTCACCATTCTCACCTAAGTTCAAAGCTCTCAAAATCTGGCCTTTATAGGCATCCTGAGTGGCCAACTCATAAAGTGGGACAGAGATTTTAATTCTTGCAATCTCACTTTCCAAATTGAAAGTGGACTGACTCTTTAAATGGCTCATCTCTATTTTATTTGCCACTGCCTTAGTGGCTGAATCAGAGGGTTGTTTCTCATTATGTACAGCGTTTGTGACAGTTTTATCAGGAGCACTAACTGTAGTGCTAGTGCTACTAGTTGGTTTACCTTGTGCATTAGTGTTTTGGTTGTCTTTTTCTTTACTCCTTCCATAACTCTCAACTGCTGATTTGCTACTTTCAGCAGTTGCTTTAGAAGATTTCTCAGGTCTCTTTTGGATGGTAGTCTCAGAAGCTTTGGGTTTAGCGGTTTCTTGACTCTTTTTGCTTCTAAGTTCATATTGTTCTTTGACCTGCATCATGGCGTTTTCAAACCCTAACCTGTAATCTTCAGATTCCAACCACTCCTCCTCCCAACCAGAGGGTGAAGGCTGGTCTTCTTCTGAATAAAAGTTATGGATTGAATCTTTTGTTTCAAACATGTTTATTGTGTTTCCCTCAGACTCTTTTATGATTCCCTCATCTTCATCAAGAAAATTCTCTTGGAATGGGGGAATAACTTGTTGATCTGATTCTCTTTGTCTGTTGGGAGTGTTATTGTTTCTCCTAAAGTTCTGGTTTTGGTTTTGGTTTCTATTCTTGTTACTGAATGTGACAACCATTTTTTCCATCATTTTTTGTAACCTTTCCACATTTTTACACAGCTTATCATAATTTTGGTCAGATGTGGAAGCTATGTTATCATCTATATATGTTACCCTTCTCTCAGATTTCAGTCTCGCTCTTTTCTCAATCAGGTTGGCTTCTATGTTTACTGCTCCTTTCTGCATGTCCTCCAATGTGTTGTATTCCTTGTCTCTAAGCTCATAGGCCATGTCAGCATCAAAACCCTCAGGGTATTTTGCTAGGGCCATGCCTTGTGGAGGTTTCATATGTGGAGGGAGAGCATTATAGATGTTGTTGAACCTTTTTGTGTAATCGTGAACACTCTCTCCTATGTTTCTTTTAAGGGTCATGTATTCTGCTAGGAGTTGGCGAGGATTTTCCCTAGTTTCCCATTTGTTTATGAAAGTTTGATACAAAGCTGGAAGATCGTTGATGCTACCTGGGGGTAGGCCTTTAAACCATTTCTCCACATCACCCCCTAAGCTTTGGGTGAATATTCTCATTTTGACTGTATCATCATCAATTTCCATGTAGTCAAAAGAATCTTCCATTTTATCTACATGTTGTTGGGCTGTGATGGACTCCTTTGCACTGAAGTGTGGAATCTTAAACTGATAATCGTTTGGTAAGGGTAGTAGAGGCCGGGGTAAAACCAGAGGTGCATACCAAGCTGCCATTATGATGTTTTGATGAGCTAGAGGGGCTTGGGCAGCAGTTATATGGATGACAAGGATGTTATGACCAGTAGAGAACTGATGAGAAGATCTAGGGTGACTGAGCCCCATGTTTTGTATGAAATGTAAATCAGGATGTGTAGATGGAGGGGTATGTCTATTCCCAAGGTGTCTACCACCTTGCTGTGGTGAATCAGGAAGCTCAGGGTCTGGCTGGTCTAAGCTACTGAATGACCTAGTTCTAGATAAGCTATTAGGTAGGTCTAGGTCAAGGTGAAAATGTGATAGAGCTGTAAGATTTTCTGGTGCAGAATTAGCTCTATGGATGTGTTTGGAAATAGTTGATCCTTTAAGTGTAGGAGCTCCCTTGAGGATGCTCTCACGATTTTCAACTATTTCAGGTGGGTTTGGGTCAGGGTAAGCTCTTGTATGGATGGTTCTAGAAGCCAGAATGTTATTTCCGATCAAGCAGCTTAACCCTACTTGTTACTTCTACTGTGGTTGATGTTGTTATGGGGGATGGTCTCCCAGTGGAGTCTAATGTGAACCAAGATAATCAGCAGGCCTACTGATCACCTATGGAGTCTTTGAAACGTTTATGGAATATTGGAGTCGCCAGGTGGAGGGTTTAGGAGGTTTTTTGGAGGGTACACTGTCCACCACAGTGCTCTTGAGATGTCCCTTTTCAAGGATATCTTCAAACACAGCAAACTCTAAACAAATATTGACTGGGAGGGCATTTACCAGATATGTCACCTCTGAAAGAGTGTGAGATTCGGAGGCTACCTAGCCCTTTCCAGACTCTGTCCAAGAGTATGGGAAAACACAAAAAATGGTATAGAGGTTGATGTGAGAATAGGAGTGTTTAACTTCCAACCTAACCAGAGATTGTAGGTTTTGTGAATGCTTAAGAATGTTTAAGGTATAATGCACTCAATTCCCCAGCGGAGTCGCCATTATGTTGGGGTTCCCATGTTTTGGCCAGATTGGAAAGAACAAAAGATGAGACAACATCAGAACCACTTTCAGACCTCAGGATCTAGCCCTCCTGGGTCCAGAGAGGGATCTCTCTAGTTTGAGCAAAGTTTTATGTCTATGAAGCTCAAAGTTCAAGATGTTAGGCTAGTTATAGGCACAAGGTTTGTTTGTTTGATTTTGGTTTCTTTGTTTGATTTTGGTTGCTGGTTATCAGGAATGAAGGATTCAATGTAAGACCAGGATTATCAAAGAGGGATAAGGCAGAGGTGAAATATTCCATGAAATATTCAAGCCATTGGGCAATGGAGTCAGGAAAGGATTTGCTTGCTAATCAATAGGCAGGCTTTCATTTGGGCTAGTCATCTGAAACTTAGGATATTTCAAGATGATTATGGTAGGGAGTAAGAGGAGAAGAGATAACACAGATTCAGAGCACAAAGTTATAGATCAGGAGGTCGTACAAGGATCCTAGTGGACAGGGCTAACACTAATCCCTAGTGTTCCCAAATCTTCCAACTAAATCTATAACAAGAAGCATCTAAGAACTGAATTCATTTAATTCATACATCACAGAGCAGGCAATATCATCCACTACACTGGTTAAACCAAGTGAAAACATTCCTTAGATAATACATTCAAAAGAGAAACATAAATGGCAAGGAGAGCAGAAACATAGGGTACCTAACAAGGGTAAATCCTATGCCAATATTCTGATGCAAGCCAATAGAAACGAAATGAAATGAATTGTAAACACAGGGATAGGAAAACATCACCGCTACTTCAGATCAGGATCTAAAGAAATGTGATTTTCATATTAAATAACAATACTGATCAAGTACAATATTTCCCATAGCTGAATACTCAGTCTGAAAGCATATCCTTCAACCTATTTTACAATCTTTACACAGAGACTGTGTCTCAAAGGAACTACTTGCAGTTCTCTGATAACTGATCAACAACCATTAAAATGTTTTTTCCTGAGTTTTATAGCTGAAGAGGAGCTTAAAATGTAGGTGAAGAACTAAATACAGTATTAAAACTTCTGAAAAGAAAGAGGGTCGAAGCCCATTTTGCTTGAATGCTGAGTATTTAATTTTTTTCACCCCTTTGGATGGAAGAATGGTCTTCTTTAGGTTCCATTTACTTCTGATATGACTTTGATGCATTTTGGCTGCAATACTCTTTGTACTTCTGGTGGATAAACAAATGATAAACAAACTGTTGAGGAGTTTGCTACATAAATGTTCTGGTAATTTCGACCTGCTGTCATGGTGGAAATTCCTTCAGGGACACGGTCTTGAATAAAAACTGTATGGGAGCTCTGTACTTGAAGAAAAACATTCTGTCGGTGAATAAACCCTGATGTCATATTTTACTGTGCACAGGACCTTCTGATCGATCCTCGGTGTTTTCAAACTGGTGCTTAGCCTCTGACAAACTGGATTAAGCCTTTGAAATCTCCAGTTAAATGCTTTAATTCTTTGATTTCCTCGCTGATTGCCCTTTGTAGCTCCCACAAACACCTCTGATTGTGAACTCTGTGTTTTTTAATGGCTCCGAAGAAGATTGACAAATTTTTAACCCTGTCCTTTGCTTTTAGTCACGTCAAATACTTCCCTGGGCCTTTCCTTCATTAAGTGTATCTCTGTACATGACCTGTTCTGCAATTTCTACCACTCCGACAGAGATAACGAGCCATAGCGGTTTTCCCCGCTTGAAACCCTGCAAAATAGCAAACTTGCCAAGAAATCCATGGGCGGGAATGATGGAGGCAGTGTGGATGGAGGAAATGGCCGTGCAGATGATGAAATGGAGGAGAAATCGCAGAGAAATGGCGAAAAATGCACAGGTGGAGGTTGGCGGTCTGCGGAGAAAAATACGAATGAAAAACCTTAAAAACACGAAATTTTCACAAATATATGCGATGCATGCGATGACGTACGACGGGTGCACGTGGGGGGGGGGGGGGGGTGATGTGGCAAGACGGGCCCGAGGAATGGTGAAAATTCAACAACGGGGAAAACAAATCCGGGCCGTCGATCTCAAAGGAAATCAACGATTAACAATGCAGCGGGGGGTGACGACGGTGGGCCAGGGGTACGGCGATCGGGAGTTAAACTACACGCGGCTTCGAGGAGCAACAACCGTTGGATGAGCCGCTCCAGATCCAACGATTCACAAAAATATCGCTGGGCATCCTGAGTCGAAATTTAATGCGTGATGGACACGCAATTTTGAAACCGTACAGGAGCCATGCGTCAATTGTTGTATGGAATCATTGGCCGATGGGAAAATACCGCCAGCTCTCAGATGGTGGTGCGATGAAAACCGGGCTGTTGTCGGAAGGGCGCGCTGGTGGGGACCACAGGGGCGGGTGGACTCTGAATCATCGGATCACAGTTTAGATGGACGACGATTTCCCTGTCGGGGTTATAACGAGGGAAACGCGAAAGGTTGTGGGGTCAACAATCACCATCTGATCAATAAGATCAACGGTCGATGTTGCACCCAATACACATTGGAGATAGGCGCTTTTCAATGCTGGCGGGTGGTTCTAGCGTTGGATCATGTGGAGGAAGAGGCGCGGGGGCTAGGCCAAAGGGGGTTGGGGCCCTTATATATGAAATATATCATTTTTTACTCAATTCAAGTGCATTTTCGGGCTGACCAAGGGTAATGATAGGGGAATGAAAAGGGAAAAAGGCCAAACAGATGTTAAATGGAGGGTTTAGAGGGGAATTTGGGGGGGCTTAGAGGGTTAATAGGGGAAATAGAGGGGAACCAAAACAATTTGACAGAAGGAGGAAAAAGGGGGAAAAGGGACACTTTGCAGGGGTACAAGGGGTAATGCAGGGCTTTTGGAGCAGAATTTATAGCAATCATTGAGGCTCATAGGCTCCATACCAGCAGAGGACAACTGTCAAAGGCAGGGGATATAACAGGCTGCAAGGATGATGTGTTTACAAGGGAAATGCATTCCTTGCAGGCTTTACAACAAATTAGCCCCTTGCTTGCTTTGTCAAGGAAATCATAAGGGGCTAACAAGCACCACACAGTACTGCAGTTAGAACACATTAGAGTCATATCAGAGTAATCCGCAGTCTGAAGAAGACCATTCGCTCACCCAAATAAAGCCAGAGATTAATGCACAGGACTTATACAGAATGGGTGTCAGCCCTCTTTCTTTTCAGAAGTTTAATAATGCATTTAGTTCTCCACCTACCTCCTCTGCTCCTCCGGAGCTATAAATTCATGAAGAAACTCATTGTAAAGGTTTTTGATCAGTTACCAGAGAACTGCAAGAAGTTTCTTTGGAGACACAGTCTTTGTGTAAAGATTGTAAGATAGGTTGAAGGAGATGTTTTCAGACTGAGTATTCAGCTATTGGCAATGTTGTACTTGATTGGTATTGCTAGTTAATATGACAAGAACATTTCTTTGGATCCTGATATGAAGCATCGGTGATGTTTTCCTATCTTTGTGTTTACATTCATTTCATTTCGTTTCTACTGGCTTGCATCAGAATATTGGCGTAGGATTTACCCTTGTTAGGTACCCTATGTTTCTGCTCTCCTTGCCATTAATGTTTCTCTTCTAAACGTATTATCTAAGACATGATTTCAGTTGTTTTAACCAGCATAGTGGATGTTATTGCCTACTCTCTGATGTATGAATTAAATGAATTCAGTTCTTAGATGCTTCTTGTTATAGATTTAGTTGGAAGATTTGGGAACACTGGGGATTAGAGTTAGCCCTGTCCACTAGGATCCTTGTAAGACCAGTTGGTCCTTAACTTTGTGCTCTAAATCTGTGTTATCTCCTCTCCTTCTACCTCTCCATACCACATAATCATCTTGAAGTTCCTATGTTTCAGATGACTAGCCCAATTGAAAGCTTGCCTATTGAGTAGCAAGAAAATCCTTTCCTGACTCCATTGCCCAATGGTTTGAATATTTCCTGGAACATTTCACCCCTGCCTTATCCCTCTTTGCTCATCCTGGTCTTACACTGAATCCTTCTTTCCTGATAACCAGCAACCAAACAAACAAATCAAACAAACAAACCCCGAGCCTTATAGATAGCCTAACATCTTAAACTTCGAGCTTCAAAGACATATGCCTTTGGTATAAAATAGAGAGATCCCTCTCTGTTGAGGTCTGAAAGTGGTTCTGATGTTGTCTCATCTTTTGGTATTTCCAACCTTGCCAAAACATGGGAACCCCAACATAATGGCGACTCCACTAGGGAGCTCTTGAGTGAATTACACCTTAAACATTCTTAAGCATTAAAAAGACCTACGATCTCTGGTTAGGTTGGCATTTAAACATTCCTATTCACGTATCAACCTCTATACCATTTTTTTTTTCTCCCATACTCTTGGATAGAGTCTGGAAAGGGCCAGGTAGCCTCCAGATCTCACACTCTTTTAGAGGTGACATATCTGGTAAACGCCCTCCCAGTCGATCTCTGGTTAGATTTTGTTGCGTTTGAGAGATATCCTTGAAAGGGGACATCTCATAAGCACTGTGGTGGATAGTGTGCCCTCCAAAAACATCCTAAACCTTCCACCTGGCGACTCCATAGTTCCTAAACGTTCAAAGACTCCACTGGTGATCAATAGGCCTGCTGATTATCTTGGATCACATTAGGCTCCACTGGGAGACCAGCCTCCATAACAACATCAACCACAGTAGAAGTAACAAGTAGGGCTAAGCTGCTTGGTCAGAAAACAACATTCTGGCTTCTAGAACCATTCATACAAGAGCTTACCCTAACCCAGACCCACCTGAAATAGTTGAAAATCCTGAGAGCATCCTCAAGGGAGCTCCTACACCTAAAATACCAACTATTTCCAACCACATCTATAGAGCTAATTCTGCACCAGAAGATCTTACAGCTCTATCACACTTTCATTTTGACCTAGACCTGCCTAATAGATTACCTAGAACTAGGTCATTCAGCATCTTGGACCAGCCAAACCCTGAGCTTCCTGATTCACCACCCCAAAGTGGTAGACACCTTGGAAATGGACAGACCCCACCATCTACACCTCCAGATATACATTTCATACAAAACTTGGGGCTCAGTCACCCTAGATCTGCTCATCAGTCTCCTGCTAGTCACAATATCCCTGTCATCCACATACCAGTTGCCCAAGTCAACCCTTTACCTCAAAAAAACATCATTATGGCAGCCTGGTATGCACCTCTGGTTTTACCTCAGCCCCTAGTACCCTTACCAAATGATTATCAGTCAAAAATCCCACACTTCACTGCAAAAGATTCCATCACAACCCAACAACATGTGGATAAGATGGAAGATTCTTTTGACTACATGGAAATAGATGATGATACAATCAAAATGAGAATCTTTGCCCAGAGCTTAGGGGGTGATGTGAAGAAATGGTTTAAGGGCCTACCTGCGGGTAGCATTAATGACCTCCCTGCTTTATATCAGACTTTCATAAACAAATGGGAAACTAAGGCTAACCCTTGCCAAATCTTAGCAGAATATGTGACCCTCAAAAGAAACGTGGGAGAGAGTGTCCATGATTACACAACAAGGTTTAACAGCATTTATAATGCCCTCCCTCCACATATGAAACCTCCACAGGGCATGGCCCTAGCAAAATACCCTGAAGGCTTTGATGCTGACATGGCCTATGAGCTTAGGGATAAGGAATACAACACATTGGAAGACATGCAGAAAGGAGCAGTGAATATAGAAGCCAATCTGATTGAGAAAAGAGCGATACTGAGATCTGAGAAGAGGGTAACATATAGATATGACACTGTAGCTTCTACATCTGATCCAAATTATGATAAATTTTCTAAAAATGTGGAAAGGTTACAACAAATGATGGAAAAAATGGTTGTCACAGTCAGTAACCAGAATAGAAACCAAAACCAGAACCAAAACTTTAGAAGAAATAATACCAGTCCCAACAGACAAAGATAATCAGATCAGCAAGTTATTCCCCCATTCCAAGAGAAATTTCTTGATGAAGATGAGGGAATCATCAAAGATTCTGAAGGGAACACAATAAACATGTTTGAAATAGAAGATTCAATCCATAACTGTTACTCAGAAGAATATTAGCCCTCACCCCCTAGTTGGGAGGAGGAATGGTTGGAATCTGAGGATTACAGATTAGGATTCGAAAATGCCATGATGCAGGTCAGAGAGAAATATGAACTTAGAAGCAAAAAGAGTCAAGAAACTGCCAAACCTAGGGCTTTTGAGGTGACCATCAAGAAGAGACCTGACAAAAATTCTAAAGCTACTGCTGAAAGCAGCAAATCAGCAGTTGAGGGTTCTGAAAAAGACAAAGGAAAAGACAACCAAAAGAGTGATAAACAAAACCAACCAACTAGTAGCACTAGCACTGCAGTTAGTACTCCTGATAAAATAGCCTCAAAACCTGTACATAGTGAGAATTAGCCCACTGATGCAGCCACTAAGGCAGTGGCAAACAAAATAGAGTTGAGCATTCCCAAGAGTCAGTCCACTTTCAATTTGGAGAGTGAGATTGCAAAAATTAAAATCTTTGTCCCACTCTCTGAGATGGCCACTCAAGATGTATATAAAGGCCAGATTTTGAAAGCTTTGAACCTAAGTGAGAGTGGGGACACTGTAAACCTAAATGATGATCATCCCGCCCTCCTGTTTGGACCTAAGATAGAGGGGAAGTTTCAGGAAGGGGTAGGTCCACCTTTCTATATCAGTCTCAACATTCATGACAAGATCCTCCATAACGCAATGCATGATTCTGAAGCATCTCACAACCTAATGCCTAAGGTATTCATGGAGAGGTTAGGCCTAGAGATAACTCATCCCTACAAAGATATATACTCTTTCGACTCTAGCGGAGTAAAATGCCTAGGCCTGATCAAGGACTTATGTGTGAGCTTAACTCAAATCCCAGCTAAATGTATGGTCATGGATGTTGTGGTGGCAGATGTGCCACCCAAGTATGGCATGTTATTATCAAGGTCATGGGGAGCCAAGCTTCAGGTTATAATTCATATGGATGGCTCATATGCCACAATCCCAATCTTTGGCCAACTTAGAAAACTTTATAGGGAGACACAGATGAAATTCCTAGTCAGTAGCCCCGAAAAACCAGAAAATTCACCCGTTTATTCTGTACATATAGACCCTGACTCCTTCATCTTTTGTAATGATGAATCCTTAGAAGGGTCAGAGTCCCAAAACAGAGATACAAACGAAGAGGCAAAAGCTATTGACTTTAACATAATGGCTGTTCTGGATTTAGAAGACAACGAAGAAGAAAACCGCAACGAAACCTGTAGGATATGCGATGGAGACCTAACCCCGAGTGAACAAGAAACAGAGCGTACACAACTATCTAGCCAGATCCCCGAACCTCATACATTTCATGAGGAACAAATCGATCCATAGCCTAGTACAGACCCCATAGAGCAATATAATGGCGAACCCAGCTGTAGGGAAAGGAATGATAACAAAAATGATTTTGAGCCCCTATGGGAGATGAATTTCGATGGGTCATGCACAAGAAGAACTGTCGGGGCAAGAGTGTGGATACATAACATGGAGAGTGATTACACTGAGATTCATTCCTACAACCTACACTTCAAATGTATGAACAATGTTGCAGAATATGAGGCTCTGATCCTAGGCTTAACTCTGCTGAAAAAATTGGGAGCCTGTAGGATAACTGTTCGTGGAGATTCTGAGCTGATTATCAAACAGGTGAATGGTGAGTATACGATTGAACATCCCAGACTAAGAGAATATAGGAATGACACTATGGATCTACTAAAAACGTTTGTTGAATACGAGTTAGTGTTCATTCCTATGGGTCAAAATTTCATTGCAAACGGGTTAGCTTGCCTAGCCAGCTCCTACCCCAAGACTCCCAGTGACCAACAGATCATCATTCAGACCAAATTCAGACCTGCTGTGCTAGACAATGAAAAATCTTGGTAGGTATTTGAAGGTGATAAACATATTGCAGATTTCCTGGTAGGCAGAAACGAGTTTGAGTTTTCTGATTCAGACTCTAAATCTGACAGTGGCTGCCTAAGTGAAGAATCTTCAGATGAGGAAGAAACACCCTGTAATATAGAAATAAAATCTTTAGATGAACAGACTGGAAATCCAAACGGAAAACGTGAAAATGCAGATAGCGAAGAAATGGAGGTGTTGCAGGCCAAAGATAAGAATATACCCAAAGGCCTGGCACCCTTAGAAGACCTCTTTGACTTTAATGATGTAGAAAAAAATCCCACTATAGATCATGCAGACTCTGATGTGGAAGAATGCAACATAGGCACTGAAGAAGAAATACATTGACCTTTTTAACGAATTCATTGACGTGTTTGCATGGAGTTATGAGTACTTGAAGGCCTATGACACAAATATCATACAGCATAATATACCCTTGAAAGAAAATTAGAAGCCCTTTAGGAAAAAACTTCGCAGAATCAATCCTAAACAATTTCCTGCAGTAGAGAAAGAAATTAAGAAGATGTATGAAGTAGGAATAATTGCACCTGTAAGGTTCTCTGATTGGGTATCAAACTTAGTGGCTGTGAGGAAGAAAACAGGGGAAATCAGGCTGTGTATAGACTTCAGGAATCTTAATAGAGCCTCACTCAAAGACAATTACCCTTTGCCTAAAATGGAACATATTCTTCAGAAGGTAGTAGGCTCTAAAAGTATTCCTTGCTGGATGGTTTTTCAGGTTACAACCAAGTCTTAGTGATCCCAGAAGACCAACTCAAAACAGCCTTTACCACTCCATGGGGTACCTTTATGTATGTAAAGATGCCTTTTGGATTGATGAACGCTAGTGCAACCTTCCAAAGAGCGATGGACATAGCTTTTTTGGATGAGATAGGGCATTTCATTGTTATTTACCTAGATGACATAACAGTCTATTCCAAGACTAAAGAAGAACATCTGAAACATCTGAGAAAAGTGTTTGAAAAATGTAGAAGGTTTGGTCTGTCACTAAATCCCAAAAAGACAGTATTTGGGCTGCAAGAAGGAAAGCTTCTTGGCCACATTATATCTGAAAATGGGATTAGGATAGACCCACATAGAGTTGAGGGAATACTACAGATCACACACCCAAGAAACATCAAGGAATTACAGTCCTTCATTGGGAAGATTAACTTCCTTAGGAGGTTTATTCCAAATCTAGTTTAACACCTTAGGAACATGACTAACATGCTGAAGAAAGAGGAAGAAGTTAAATGGATTGTCGGAGCTAAATAATTTTTTGAATCAGTAAAACTTGCACTTACCCAAGCTCCCATTCTAATCAGCCCATATTTCTCCAAAGATTTCCTGATCTTTTCATTTGCCTCTGAGCACACAATGGCTGAGGTCTTGCTGCAGAAAAACACAGAGGTAATGGAGCAGCCAATTGCCTTCTTTAGCAAAGCACTCAGAGATGCACCCTTGAAATACAACATAATGGAGAAACAAGCCTATGCTTTGATTAAGGCCTTGAAAGACTTTAGGGTGTACATACTGCATTCCCACACCATAGCTTATGTGCCCAACATCATAGTCAAAGATATATTGTCCCAAGACCCAGATGGGAAAAGGGGCAAATGGATAGTTGTGATCTTATAATACGACCTTGAGATAAAACCCACCAAACTGATTAAAGGTCAGGGCTTAGCTAAATTAATGACTGAAACAAACCTGCAAGCCCTAGACATTAACATGATAAATACCTTGGATGAGCAACAAGAATTGCATGATCTCACTGTTGAGGAAAAATTTCAGAGCTCCCCTTGGTATTCTGACATTTTATATGTGCTTACACACCTCAATGCCCAACCTGAACTATCAAATACCAAGGCCAAATTCTTAAAACTAAAAGCTAGAAACTACTGCATTTTGAATGAAAACTTATACTGGAAGAATCCTAATGGCCTATTGCTTAAATGTTTTCCTGAAAATGAGGAAGAGAGGGTTAAAAAATAATTCCATGTTGGGGAATGTGGAGGCCACCTGAGTTGGAAAGCCACTGCAAAAAAAATAGTTAGAGCTGGCTACTATTGGCCCACACTCTTCAATGATGTCCATAAAATGACAGTTTCCTGCCACAAATGCCAGATATTTGAAGGCAAAAGAAAACTCCTCCCTTTACCCCTACAACCCATCACTGTTGAAGGTCCCTTTCTGTAATGGGGCCTAGATTTCATAGGGGAGATTCACCCTGCTTCTTCTGCACAACACAAATGGATCCTAACAGCCACAGACTACTTCAATAAGTGTATAGAGGCCATACCCACTAGGAATGCCACAGATTCAGTCATCATTAGTTTCCTAGAGGGTCACATCCTCTCTCGGTTTGGCTGCCCAAGGAAAATAATTACTGACAATGCAATTGCTTTTAGATCCAAGAAGATGGTTGATTTATGTCATAGGTATCAAATAACACTCAGTCATTCAACTGCCTATTACCCTCAAGGTAATGGATTAGTTGAATCATCAAACAAGAGCCTCGTGATCATCATCAAAAAGCTGTTGGAAGAGAACAAAAATTCATGGCATAACAAGTTAGTACATGTCTTGTGGGCTGAAAAACTTACAACAAAGAAGTCCATTGGCATGTCACCATTTCAGCTTGTTTATGGTACAGAAGTAGTATTCCCTACCAGCCTTGGGATACCAGTGATCAAACTGGTCCAGGAGATCCAAACAGAAGAAGACAGTATGGTGAGGAGAATAAACCAGACAATTCATATCCAGCAAACAAGGGAAGAGGTCTACAACAGAGCAGTGAAATTTCAGGAGAATATAAAGAAATTATTTGACAAGAGAACCAAAGCTGCTGATTTGAAAATTGGAGACAAAATTTTGAATTGGGACTCAAGAAGAGAGGATAAAGGGAAGCACGGCAAGTTTGATAGCTTATGGCAAGTTCCCTACATCATCCAGGCCACAGTTGGTCCAAATGCCTTCTTCTTACAAGAACTAGATGGTACAGAGCTGTTTGGGGGTCCTGTCAATGGCAGGATGCTCAAACACTACTTCTGCTAACTTACAATTTCTAGTTTCCATTTCCATTGTACATACCATTGCAATTTTATTTTTTTCAAAGAAAAAGAAAAATGTTTCAAAAAACAGAGGAAAAGGAGAGGTTCAGACATGCTTAAAACATGAACCTCTAATGTGAAAAATATTGGCTCTAATAAGCTCAAAATCTTAGCCAAAGAAAGTAAAACAGCTGGTCCTAACATGCTCAAAATCTGGACTAGAAAAGAAGGAAGAGGAATCAGCTCTAATATGCCCAAAACCAGAGCTGAGATGAAGAAAAGAAGTGACTCTAACATGCTCAAAACTTGAGTCACAAAGAGAAAAAGGATTTTTCAAGTTTCAGATCCCAAGCCTTCACAGTTTTGTTTTCAGTTTTCGGCAAATTTTGTCCATGTGCAACTGTCTTTATGCCTTGGATCCACAGCAAGTCAGACATTCTAATCCTGGCTTGGCTGTTTTTCAATTTCTGTCGTAGAATATAGAGAAGAAATCTACTGGACAGTTTAATCCCAACAGATAATTAGACTAGGTAGAGAAACATGTGAGACCAATAGTCTAATTTGGTCTCATGGAGTAATAAGGGTAGATTTAGAATAGATTTATTTTCTGTTTGTAAAATGAATGATGTAAAGGGTTTTCTAGTCCAATGCACCCTAAAATAAAAATTCTAGGATTACAGTGTGGGTAGGTAAATCAATCGAGAAAGTTTTTCGGCTAATGTAACGTCTTCATATTGTGGCAGCTGATCTAAAGAAAGAAGGGATGTGTAAAGCAGCAGGCACCTGGCCTACACCAAAGATCCATTGTCTGAATTCTTGACTCCTTCAAGAAGAAGCCATCCCCATGTGGAGCCACTGTTAGCCCCTTATAATTTTCTTGACAAAGCAAGCAAGGGGCTAATTTGTTTTTTAAGTCTGCAAGGAATGCATTCCCCTTGTAAACACATCATCCTTGCAGCCTCTTCAAGTTCCCTGCCTTGTGACCATTTCCCTCTGTTGTTCTAAGTAAATAAGACTTGCTGATAAAGAATTATACTCTAAAAGGCTTTAGTTTTTCCCGATATACCCTTGCAAATTCCTTAATTTTCAACCCTTGGTTCCTTTCCTCGAGATCCCCTTTCTTCCCCCTAATTCCCCTTTCCCATCCTAGAAATCCCCCTCATTCCCCTATCGTTACCCTTGGCTGGCTTCAAAATGTATTAAAATGGGCCAAAAATCATAATTTCCTCATAGTCCGAGTCTAGCCCCTTTCGGCCTAGCCCCCGCACCTTTTCCTCCCACAGAACCCAGCGCTGTAACCGAGCACTAGCCTTGAAGGCGCTTGTCCTATATGTTTGTTGGGCGTTATCTCAACCGTTGATCCATATAGATCGAATGACGACCATTTAAACCCGCGGCGCTCGTGACTCACCCGTTCAAACCATCGATCGTGCCATCGTCATCCATTCACCGCCAGATCAACGATCCGAAGTGTATCCACCACTGTGGTCCCCGCTGCGCACCATACCACAAAATAGCCCGGTTTTCATCACACTGCTAATGGGGGTCGGGCAGTATTTTCCTATTGCCTAGCGATTCCATATAGCGCTCGACACCTGTCTCCTGTACGACGGCAAAACTGCCCTCCCATCGCGCGTTATCTTTCGGTCCAGGACGCGCAGCGATATTCACGACAGCCGTCAGATCTGCCCTTGCTCATCCAAAGGTCACCACTCGGCGAAGCTGCGCAGGGTTTAAACCATAGTCTCCGTACTTCTGGCCCACCAATCGTCGTCCTCTTCCGCATGTTCAACCGTCGATCTCCTCTCGAATCCGACGATCCAGATTGGTCTTCCTGCTATTGACTCTTCCGTCGCCACCCAGTCTCGCCACGTCACCTCCATGTGTACCCACCGTACCTCCGTCATCCCATTGTATAAGATTCATTCAAAGGTCGACATTTACAAGGTTTTCACGTATAATTGTTCCGCATTCCGCCAACCTGCACCACCTCTGTTCTCCACCATTCCACGGCATTTTCCGCCATTTATCCGCAGTCCCACTATCATCCACATCATCTGCCCCCATCCATGGATTTCATAACTGGTTTCATGTTTTTTCAGGGTTATCAGAGGCGGAAAAACGCCATGGTTCTCATGTACCACTTCAATGGCGTGCTGCGCAGATAGAATTAAATCTGGAAGCTGGTACCATAATAGGAATGCCCGGAAATGGTAGCAGCGTCATGAATATTACCTAAGGACAATTTAATCTTCACAATAAATCTATCCGGCACCATTAAAGCCCAATTTTTGCAGATCAAGACATTTATGAAGCTGTGGAGAAAAACTAGCTGACGATCAAGGATTTCAGCGTTCAGAATTGAAGGTTTGAGCTTTAATACAGCAGTTCAGAGGCAAAGCACCGGGTCAATGACCCCATAGATCATGCAAAAGGTACAACACACAGAAATCGATGCATATCAGGGGTTTTATAGCAGCAGAATGTTTTTCCCTCCATGAAGGACAGAGCGCCCATGCAGCTTTAAATCTGTGTCGTGTTCGTGAGAGATTTTCTACCCTGAAACAGCCCCAGTACTATCAGAGCATTTACTTCATCAGTATGGCAAATTTCTTTATCATTTCTTTATCTTTTTTTTATTCACCAATAGCACCACACAGTACTGCAATCAGAACACATTAGATTCATATCAAAGTAATCCACAGTCTGAAGAATACCATTCGCTCACCCAAAGAAAGCCAAAGATTAATGCACAGGACTTATACAGAATGGGCGTCGGCCCTCTTTCTTTTCAGAAGTTTAATACTACATTAGTTATCCACCTACCTCCTCTACTCCTCCGGAGCTATAAATTCATGAAGAAACTCATTGTAAAGGTTTTTGATCAGTTACCAGAGAACTGCAAGAATTTTCTTTGGAGACACAGTCTCTGTGTAAAGATTGTAAGATAGGTTGAAGGAGATGTTTTCAGACTGAGTATTTAGCTATTGGCAATGTTGTACTTGATTGGTATTGCTATTTAATATGACAAGCACATTTCTTTGGATCCTGATCTGAAGCAGCGGTGATGTTTTCCTATCTTTTTGTTTACATTCATTTCATTTCGTTTCTACTGGCTTGCATCAGAATATTGGCATAGGATTTACCCTTGTTATGTACCCTATGTTTCTGCTCTCCTTGCCATTGATGTTTCTCTTCTAAACGTATTATCTAAGACATGATTTCAATTGGTTTAACCAGCGCAGTGGATGTTATTGCCTGCTCTCTGATGTATGAATTAAATGAATTCAGTTCTTAGATGCTTCTTGTTATAGATTTAGTTGGAAGATTTGGGAACACTGGGGATTAGAGTTAGCCCTGTCCACTAGGATCCTTGTACGACCAGCTGGTTCTTAAATTTGTGCTCTAAATTTGTGTTATCTCCTCTCCTTCTACCTCTCCATACCACATAATCATCTTGAAGATCCTATGTTTCAGATGACTAGCCCAATTGAAAGCCTTCCTATTGAGTAGCAAGCAAATCCTTTCCTAACTCCATTGCCCAATGGTTTGAATATTTCCTGGAACATTTCACCCCTGCCTTATCCCTCTTTGCTCATCCTGGTCTTACACTGAATCCTTCTTTCCTGATAACCAGCAACCAAACAAACAAATCAAACAAACAAACCCCAAGCCTTATAGCTAGCCTAACATCTTAAACTTCGAGCTTCAAAGACATATACCTTTGGTATAAAATAAAGAGATCCCTCTCTGGACCCAAGAGGGATAGATCCCGAGGTCTGAAAGTGGTTCTGATGTTGCCTCATCTTTTGGTATTTCCAACCTTGCCAAAACATGGGAACCCCAACAGACCCAATACTGAAAATCCCTCCAGATGTGATCTTTCTATCCATTGGGCTCCATGCCCAATCTGAATCCGTGAAGCCACACAACTTCACCTCATCTGACTGTTTGTACCATAATCCATATCCCGATTTGCCTCTAATATATCTCAATACATGCTTGCCTGCATTCCAGTAGAGCTTGGTAGGCTTAACCAGAGCTTGTGAAAGCTGGTTAACAACATAGCATATTTCGGGTCGTGTATTGACCAGATACATAAGCGACCCCACCAACTGTCAATAAACAGTGGAATCCACTACCTCTGCCGATGTAGCATCCTCTTTCCTCCATCCACCAGGAAGAGGAGTGTCGATAGGCTTGCAGCCATGCATGTTGAACTTCTTTAGTATCTCCCGGGTATACTTGCCTTGAGACGCAAATAGTCCATCACTACGCTGCCAAATTTCCAATCCCAGGAAATAATGAAGGAGACCCAAGTCCTTCATCTCAAACTCTTTTGCAAGATCAGCCTTACATGAGAGTATCAACAGTTCATCACCCATCAAAATCAAATCATCTACATAAAGTACAATGATCAGCAAATTACCCTCCACCACAATCTGGTATAGGTTCAGATCCGCCTCACTCTTGGAGAATCCAAGTCTGGTGAAATAACTATCTATCCGTGTGTACCAAGCACGAGGTGCTTGTTTCAACCCATACAACGCTCTCTTGAGCCTGCACACATGTGACTCGCTGCTAAAGATCTCAAAACCTTCGAGCTGCTCTATGTACACCTCTTCCTCAATCAATCCATTGAGGAACACAATCTTCACATCCATCTGATGAATGTGCCACCCCATCTACGTTGAGAGAGCAAGAATCATCCGTATGGAAGAATACCTTGCGACAGGTGCAAAGGTTTCCTCATAATCGATCCCCTCAATCTGTGAGAAGCCTCTGCAAACAAATCTTGCCTTGTACTTCTCCACACTCCCGCTCGCTGCTTGCTCACTTGTAGATCCATCTCGAACCCACCACCGATTTCGACCGGCCTTGGGACACCCTCCCATGCATCAAGCTTCGACACCGAATCATACTCTTCCACCATGGCATCTACCCATGCGGGATCCTCCACAGCTTCCTCGAAAGAGGATGGCTCTGTCATGATACACTTGCTCATAAGAGCCATGTATCCAGTATACCGATCAGGTGTCTATCTATGTCTGCGCTGTGATGTAGGTGCTCCTACAACCTTCTCTGTGTCTTGAGCCAGTCGCTCAGCTTCTGTAGTGCGCTTCCGCCCTCTGATGGTTGGCACTACATGAGTGGTTTCTTCCACTCCATGAACCTCCTCTTGTGGCTGATCCACATCTAGAGACTCATCCTTAGGAACTAATAGCTCCTCAGCTGCATGCAAGTGTGGCTCCCTCTCAAGCGAACACTTCATGGCTTTCTCCTCATGAAATTTGATATCTCGTCGCACAACAGTATTGCGACTGTTTGGAAAATACACACGATAGTTGTGGGGTGTATCAGTGTACCCCACAAATATCCCAACCTCTGCAGTCGGCTCTAGCTTCTTCCTGGCATCCTTAGTCACATGAATCTAAACAGGTGAACCAAAAATCCTCAAATGGTAAATATCGGGCTTCTTACCAGAAAACACCTCCTCGAGTGTACTCATGCCAAGTATCCTGTGAGGACAACGATTCTGCACATATACTGCAGTATTACATGCCTTAGCCCACAAGTGTATGGGAAGGCCCTGATCATGCAACATCGCCCATGCAGCACCCACGATCGTTCTGTTCTTCCGCTCAGCAACCCCATTTTGTTGTGGGTTATGAGGCACTATGAGCTCTCTTTGAATTCCTTCTGCGTTGCAAAAGTCCTTGAATTCACCAGAGATGAATTCACCACCATTGTCGCTCCTAAGAGCCTTCACCTACTTCCCCGATTCTTTCTCAACCAGTGCCTTGAACTCACAGCACTCTTTGAGGGCGTCTCGCTCTTCCTCTCGCATGAAGAAGATCCATGATCCATCACTTCGAGAAACATCAACAAATATCACATAGTATCCGTACACACGGCTTACCGAAAGGTCCACACACGTTCGTGTGAATTCTCTCAAGGATCATCGTGGCGCGATTATCCTTCGCAGCGTGGCTTTCACAAATTTTCCAGCAGGCCATCCCTTGCACTAATCTAATTGTGCAAGAGTACCCTTAGGAAGCCTAGTAGAAATCTGCTGCAGTATCTTCAAAGCTCCATGGTGAAGGTGGCCCAATCTCTGGTGCCACAGCTCGCCATCATCCCGGCTCACCACTCCTTCTGCCTTGCCTGCCATTGTTGCACAACCATCTACCTGCAATTAATAAAGGTTCTTAACTCGAACCCCTATCCTCCGGGTTTCACCAGTTGCCTTACTACGTAGGAAAGCCTTTCCCTCGCTAAATACAACATCATATCCCTTGTCTTCTAACATCGCCACAGAGATAAGATTCTTCTTCAATCTTGGAACATGCATCACTCCCTTCAATACGAAGGGTTTACCAGACTCCCTCTCAAAGGAAATGGTACCGATACCGGTCGCAATGTATCTACCATAATCGCCCATCTCGATGTGCACTCCAAGATCTTTCTCATCTAGATCAATAAACAAATATTTATCTCCTGTCATGTGAAAAGACGCACCACTGTCAAGAAACCACACTGAACCCATCATACTTGAGACCAAGCATGCGATCAGTGAAAAATCCAGCTCAAATTGTGAGGCTAAGGCCTCTCCAGCTGTAGATCTAGCAGCCTGCTTATTTTTCTTCTTCTGTGGACAATTAGTGGCGTAATGTCCGTGTTGGTGACAGTGAAAGCACTTCACCTTGGACATGTCCTGCTTCTTTCCTTTCGCACCGGATTGAGAAGAATTTTTCTTGCTCTTCCCCTTCCTTGCTTTGGCAGCCAAAGCGCAATTTTCTTCATCTGAGCTCTTTGATGAAGATTTGTCCCTGGTACTTTGCCTTATCTCCACTTGCACAAGATCCGACCAAAGTCGCTCCCATCCTAGCAATTTCTCCCGACCATTGACAGAGTCCTAATAGGAATGCCAAATATTCGGAAGCCCAAGGAGAGCCAAGATCACCAAGTCCTCGTCATCTACAGTCACCCCCACACTTCCCAGCTCATCCCTGCATTGGATGAACTTCGTGAGGTACTTGGGCATACTGTTGCCTTTCTCTATTTTTATGTTCCTGAGTTTATCCTTGAGTGCCAACTTCCTCTGGTCGCTCTTGCTTTGGAATAAGTCTGTCAACGCTTTCCACATCAAGAATGGAGAAGCCTTACCATGAAGGTTGGACACTATGTGATCCTTTACACCTTCCAACAAAATTCTTTGACACTTTTTTGTCTTCTTTTTCCATGCGTGAAGTGCGGCAACATCGCTAGAAGTAGGTTTTGGAATTTCTGCATCTATGAACTCCTTCAACCCATTGTCATCCAACACCACCTCCATCCTGTCCTTCCTCAAGGGCATACTCCAATCACAATCCGTTGAAATACATCTCAACTTCGACACCAAGAAAACATTGCTGCAAATTTGAATTCCACCAGCACAAAACTCAACCACTTCAATGTTTTGCAATTGCTCCAATGATCAATATCGCTCTGATACCATGTAGAAATTTGAATAACTGATATATTATTCACCGAGATTCTCCTGATCACACACTATTTTAACTTCATGCACAATACAAAATCTCTTCTACCATTGATCATTAATTGCGAAAATAAAAACAATCGCATGCACATATTAAAACCATAAACAATCACACATATGAACACAATATTTTATGGGAAAGCCTAACGCTGAAAACCCCCAACTATCTGTATATTATATGTCATATATATCATGTAACAATCATTATACAAAGCTCCTCACAAGCTCTCAGTATAATCTCTAATTGCTACATGCTAATCAAGTCTGATCTAGCAAATCACATGCTCCAATCTCTGCCACTTGATAGACTTCCTCTACTACGCAATCATTGCTGAAGAATGGCTCTGAATGAACTCGAATTGGTCCAGCCTTGCTCACGCAATCCTCATTGGCATCTCCAATCACTAGTTGTTGCAAATCATGCAACAGTATAGTCACAACTGATAGTCACACTGCTCTTTCACCTACCTCTTCACTAGTCTCCACTGAAACTGTCCATGCACTGTAGTTAACTGATGTATTCTTTAGTTGATTAATGAGTTAATAATTAGTGAATTAATTAATAATTAATTCACACCACTCTCACTAGTGTATCAATCAGTTAGACTAGATACAAGCTCAACTATGTTTAACTAGTTAAACTGAACACAACTCCATCAACTAGCTCAATAACTCCACCAAACTCTGTCACAAGAGTTCTAACTAAAGTATCCATGCAATAGCTCCACTTAACCCTCAGGAATAGCGTAATTCCTTCAGTCAGCTTCTGTGCCACATCTGCGCACTTAACTGAAGTGCTCCAAGAGAATAAGATAATGTTTATAGTCCAAATATTATTAAGAGCTAATAATATTCGACATATCTATTTTTAGACTGGCAATCTAAAAATAGATTCCACCCAATATGTCTAAAAATAGAAGTCCATCTATTTTTTCCGACTTGACCAACCATCCCCAAATAACATCCTGCAACTCATAGAACATGATCGACATGTCTAAAAATAGACTTGCGCCAAAAATAGCCTGCGGGCCCACTTAGTGAAGGCGACTTCTTTCCACTAAGCTCATCATCTTGTTGCAATCTCAACATCAAAGACGTAGCCCACACTAGGTGAACTCCATTATCAACGTCTCATGTTCTTAAGTTGTTGATTGTTGTCTTAGTCCCTATTCTTTACAACATGCATATATATTCATTTATGCTCTTTTAAATGCAATTCTAACCGCATCATAGAAGTAAAAGGTCATGGGAAAATTCGGTAGCTAACGAACTTGGATCAGATGGCCCTAATAAATTGCAACCTATCTTCTTCAGGGAGTTAGGGTAGGACCTTGACATTTGTCTTCCCATAGTATAGCCATTATCTAAGGTCAAGGGTAGGCCGAGTGTTTGAGGTGGGTTATTAACTCTGTCATCACCTGTGTTCAATTCCTCGAAATGACAAGCTTAACCTATATTGATTAGGCTTAAGGAGTAAGCAATCCTGAGGATTTTTCACTCCATTTGTGGTAAATATAGGATGTCTCAGCTCTTGCTTAGTCATTAGGTCACACACACACACACACACACACATATATAATGTAAGAAAAAAACATTACAACATATCATCGCACATATGGTATTTTGTTGATTACATTGTCTTAGATTTGCATATTAATTCATATCCTTCATATAATACAAAACCACCCAAAATATATTAATTTTGTTACTATAATAAATAGTGTGATTGTTCATTTTCTTGGTGCATAATTGTAATGTAGTTTATGCAAATTTGTTTGTGCAAATATTTTTTTTTTGCACACAATCGTTTTATGAAAAAAATCAAAACATGTGCATTCATAGACTCATAAAAATTAACACTATTTTTAGAATTTGCCAAATCCTCCACTTATTTATATAATCTCATAATGATAACTTTATAAATATTGATAGTTCTTTATGAATATTTTATCTTTTATCATTAAGAAAAATATCATAATTAAAAAGTTGTCTTTCACATATAATTTGAAAACCACATATACCCCCATTATTTAAAATTATGCCAAAATAGATACTGGAAAAACTATGTGGTAAACACATAAAATTTTCTAGATTTCAAGTTGAAACCCCCATATTTAAAATATATATATATATATATATATATATATATTATTAATTTTTTTTTAAATTATTATAATTAAAATTAATTTATTGTTATCTATTGTTGGCTCCTCTCAAACATCATTGCCCTCCACTATTTATACCTTGACCTTTTGCAACCTTCTTTCATTCTTCATTCTTGTCCTGATGATGGATCCCCGTTGGGATTCGAAACGTCGACCAATGTTTTATGATACTGTGGATAATCCAGATTCTGTAAATAGTCTAACTTATAGATGAAATAGGTTTTTTCAGCGGAATCCAACAATACAATTTCAAGCAAGTTTGTATTTTTGTTGTTATTTAAAATACATTTATTATTGCATAAATAAATTCAACACCTTAAAAAATCCAAAAAACACTTAAATTATATATGTTAAACAACTTAAATTTAAATTTTTAAATTTTTTACCAAATTTAAGTTTTTAATTTTTTTTTTTTACTAAATTTTAATTAAAATAAAAAAAAAACCCTTAAAACCCATTTCATACATTATACTATACATAATGAATACAAAATATATAACTCACATGACCAACATTTTGTTGTCTTTGCCCAACCTTGCCCTTAAATTTTCCTCATTAGAATCCACTAGGGGCATTGCACCTTAATCTTGTAAGAGGAACAAACCCTTGATTGTGGTTTCCACACATTATCGAGTTGAGAATATTAGGATGCAAGGTAAGGGAATCCGATGACT
Organism: Pinus albicaulis; assembly: GCA_034641835.2. Taxonomy (NCBI): domain Eukaryota; kingdom Viridiplantae; phylum Streptophyta; class Pinopsida; order Pinales; family Pinaceae; genus Pinus; species Pinus albicaulis. The sequence continues at coordinate 107,361,436 of CM076576.1, read as the reverse complement.
TACTCTACCCACGCCACTTTAATTCCTCATTTGGTCCACTTTCCAACTATATAAACATATTGTCATTTAAAATATTTCGACCAAACCGTGTGGAGCTGACCGGCCTGCCCGTGGGCAGATTGGTGCTTTTGGCGGGAATTACATGAAGACGCGGGCGGTTTCCCGTCTTCTGTTTGGCGCCAAATTTTCGAGCACGAAACGGCGCCGTTTCCGTCACGTCGTTTGAATAATGTTACGCGTTGAATGCATTGTCTTGAACGTCGTGCACTCATTTTAGAATCAATCAATTCGCCGTCGTGAAGCAATCAGACTTCCAGTTTGAAACGGCAGCCATAATATAATTGGATTGTGGTATTAATTCACTTAATATAATTGGATTGTGGTATTAATTCACTTATGATTCATCCATTTTACGTAGTCTTCCGGCAGATTTGAGAGAGCATATATCGCTATAATTATTCATCTAGTCACCCTAAAATGACAGCACTATTGTATGTATAGTTTCTCACAAAATGATTAAACCCATGATATATGCTGTCTAATTAGAGAGCCATCAACGGAAATGCTTGCTTATAGCAATTTAATAATGTAAGTTTGATTTTGCGTTTTCTTTTATATTTTAAATTTGGTTGGAACTATGTTAGAAATTAAAGTTGTGGAATTTTTTATAATAATTCATCACAATTCTCATAATCATTATGTCAAACATTCATTGGAAACTTTAATCGTCTTTTACACCTAATTACTTGTTCTCATTAATGAGAGACAAACAAAGGTACAAAAGCACGTCCTTTTATGAATAAAAACATGCCACAACTAAACACAATCCATAATCTCTACTTTATCTCTTAAGAGACTCACTTCTCAATGTTTTTCCTTCCAACCTATGATATAATATTTTCCTACCATGTATTATCGAGTTTCCCATCACATGCACAAATAATTTTTTTGAGAGGAGTCCTAAATCATCACACCACCATTATTTTAGTACATCATTCTTTTATTCGAGAGTTTAATTCGGTTCATGGTGCAAAGATGAGTTAAGTCGAGTCAATATGGAACCTTGTGTATTGTAAACATTATAGTGGATTTTTTTTGCTAATTCCTTTTGCTTGTTTTGGTAATGTTAGAGCTTAGACGTGTAATTGTTTGGGTAGGTTTGCTTAGTGAATTCCACATCCAATTCTAATTGCTTATATTAGGTAAGGTTATGAATTCTAATAAGCTGGAGCTTGAAGGGAAAATTGGTTGGGTAGGCTTGCTTAGTGTGAGACTTGAGGGATGCTTGGAAGACTCTTGAGGGCAACTAGAGTTCCTAGAGTTGTAGAAATTTTAAGACTTCCTAAATGGTCTATGCTAGAAGCCCAATAATTGTAGTGGCATAGCCCGATGGATTGCATACACGAACAAGTGATGCACTACCTTGGATTATGTAAGCTAGGGGATGCAAAGCTTTAGTTAGGGAGGCTGATAGAGTTGGTACTTGGCCTAGTACTTGTTTTATACTGTCTATATGATTGTAGTGGCCCCATTACAAGCTTCGCCCGCTCTGATATGGACTGTACACCATCACCAACGCTGTATGGAACAATGTCTTCGAGCTCAACCAATCTGAATGGAAGAGTATTAGTAAATGCTCTGCTAAGTTCCTCTTCCGAATATAAACATGCTTACTTCTTATGTTCATAAGATTTGAATTGAACAACAGGTTATTCCAAGAGTTTCTTTGAAGTGTCTTTCTTACAGTAATTCCATGAACAAATTTTAAAACATGAAATCATCAAAGACTGAATGGAAAGATGCATCAAATAGTAATACACAATCCATTGTTGAAGGAGTTCACCCCTCTTGGGCTACATCTCCTTGAATCAGCTCTGAAGGCATGATTCATTCTCATTATGCTCAAGGTTTCAACATGAAGAGTACATCAAAGTGATGAACTACATTGGTAAGTTTATCCTACAAAGTTTATTTTACCTTGCACTTGCTGACCTACAATCAAGTATGCAACTATAAGCAACACATGGGCATCTTGCATCAAGATCCCTTATTCCAAATTGAAAGAGCATCAACATGTACTAAAACACTGCAAGTACATAAACAATTTTTTTTCTCTAAAACACATAAAGAGAAAAGATGAGAAATAGCTACAACATTATTGCAAAGGTTGTTGTTGCAAACATATGGAGGCTGGAAGACCTCTACAAGATCATCTCCATCTCAAAATCCTCCAAGAATTGGTTCAACACGCTGGTTGTCCATAGCACCCATAGGCTTCACTTTGCTAGAAACCCATCTAGATGTGCTCAAATGATTCTGAAACCTATTCCAATGAACCCATAATTGACAAGAATGGTTATCTAGCCTCTTCTTGTTCTTCAATTGGTCTCCAAGTGAAGCAGTTATGGCCTAACCCTCTAGTGGCCCTAGGCATCCTTAAAATTCAAGCTGGAAAAATCCCATCTGGAAGTGCTCCATTGCTTCTGAAACTTGCACCATTGAGTCCAAAATGGTCAAGAATGGCTATCTAGCCTCTTCTTGTTCTTTAATTGGTCCCTAGTTGAAGCGAATATGTCCTAACCCTCTGGTGGCCCTAGGCATCCTTAAAATTCAAGTTGGAAAAATCTCGTCTAGAAGTGCTCCATTGCTTCTAAAACCTACACCATTTAATCCATAGTGGCCAATAATGGCTATCTAGCCTCTTCTTGTTCTTCAATTGGTCTCCAGGTGAAGCAGATATGGTGTTAGTATGAATCCTTTGTCGAAGTGTACGAAAAAAGACCACTTTAGCTACGCATAACTAATAGCCCTAACATCAAAAGTGGCTGCCAATATCTTCAGATCTGCAGTTAGTTGATCAAGACAAGAGCTGCAAAAAACCAGATCTATGCATAGAAAGACATTAAGCAATAAAAAGAAGGGTTTGCTCCATATATCCAATAGACAAGACAAGAACAATTTTTGAAATAATTTTTGTATTAAGGGCACCTGGGAGGAAAACAAGAAGATGTTTCCAATTCTCCTCAATGGGATGGGTTCTTGGAAGTCCTCAGCACTTCAGATCTAGCATTTCTCTCTCCTGTTGGTGTAGAAAACCCAAACAAAGATAGAACTCAAAGGGAGCTCACACAGCAAATAATGGAAAATATGACAATGATAATGGCTCAAAGTCAGACCAAGAGTTTAGATCCAGAGTGATCTAATAGGCAACAAAACGTGAAGAATGGTAGGAAAAACCCTCTTATTTATAACAAAATATTGGGTCATTCTAGATCTTGGTGCATGATTAAAATAATGTTAACCAAATCTAGATCCACCTTTTATGGAATATTTTATTATATTTGTTGGAGGGAAAAAGTATTTGACTTGGGTCAAATCCCTTTATTTATCAATAATAAATAAATAAATGATTTATTTATCTTTTTAAGGAAGTGGTTGAAGGATAATCAAATAAATAATGATTTATTTAATTATTTGTGGATGATTTGGTCATATTTAACAAGGAATAACATCTAAATAAGATTTAAATAATTATTCCTAGAAAATAATAAGATAAATAAAGGTTTATCTAATTAATTTCTTTGTTTTGGGTTAAACATGACTAGGAATAATAAATAAATTATGGTTTAATTAATTATTCCATGAGGAAAATCAAACAAAATAGGTTTGTTTAATATTTCCTTTTGGGGTTTCCTGTTTAGACCATAAACAACCCAATAAATGTGGTTTATTAAGTTATTTTACATAGTGAAAGCAATTTTACTTAGGGTAAAATTGGTCTTACATGGTGTACTTGGGTCCATCTAATGATAGTAGGTTAGATGACCAAAAAATGGTGTAACAGATTGCCCCCCAGCGTGCGAGTGTTAGGAGCAAATCGTATGACCGAAGTACGTTGTAAGAACTCAATCACCAAACATCAAAAGGGAAGTCAGAGAGAGAAATGTAAGGTAGACTAATGTGCTGAAGAACTAGACCCTGAGGAGACGAGACTTACAGGTGCAAAAAGTCTCTTTTTATGAGAGGGTACCTGTGCTAAAGGCGGCGGGGGAGGCATACCTATGCCCACTGAGACAAAGTACAAAAGAATAGTGTGTCCAGTAAACAAGGGACCGAACCATAAAGTACAGTCGGCATAAACATGAGCCGGATAGAAATACAATGAGAGATCCCATATACATGTTGTGCCTGGGATAACAGCCAGGACTTATACAATAATATCTGAGTACATGAGATACAAGTACAACCCAAATGCCCCCTACAAGCGGGGAAGGGCTCACAAAATCTAACTGATACATGAAAATCAAAGAGGCGCTGCAAGCGGCTAAGGCCGACATCATCAAATATATGGAGCTGCATCGAAGGCTGCAATGAAGAGGTCATCCGGGCATGTGGGGGGCTACCTACAGGGCCACCCCCTCATGAGGGCTGAGACATCTCACACACACCCGGGCATCACCAATAGCTGCTGCTGCATCACTAGACCATCAAGCATACGGATCTCGATCATGCTGAAAGGAGCTGAAGTGGAGAAACAATCAAGTCAAGGGGAAATAAGAGATCCCTTTGCCTGATCTGAGGCACAGAACAAGAGTGGAAGCTGGAACCAAGGTACACCGCTCTCTAGACCTGTCCTCTGGAATGAAGGAGCTGATGTCGACAGAAGGAGGTCCGCCGTAGGTGAGGCAATGAGAGATCCTCAACTAAGGCACAAGAGAAAATAGTATAGCGACTGACAGACTAATACCAATGATGATGATGGAATGGAGGGGACTGAGTAGCAAATGGACGACTTCCCTTGCTAGAGCATAAAGGACATGAATGACATGGCAGCGAATGACACAGTATCATGAGGGATAGGGGACAGTGGGACTGACGGTCATAATGTGCGACACAAGAGAGAGACCAAGCAATGAAGGATGGAGGACTATAGCGGGGTACAAAGGGACTCGGGATAGACTCCATGAATGCGATGATGACTCAACTTGGATGCTCTAAACAAGGGCGACTCGATGGTGCTGCCACACAGTAAAGGTCGCATGGGGGACCATGAAAACATGAGTACAAGATGGTAACTCATGACGAACATCAACACGAGCATGGATAAGTATGGAGGCCAAATGGTGCCCCTAGTATGAGTGTTGCAAGTCAAGAAATTCAATTTTGAGGAGGGTTATGGTTGAGGGGCATAGGTGCCCCCAAGCATGTTGTGGTCATGCCAAAATGTATTTAGAAAAAGGGGAATCTAAACACATTTTAATGATGTGGTGCACCATTTGTTTTCGTTATGGTTATGCAGTTTGAGAAAGGGAATGGAGGATTACCAATCTCTTTTGGTACTGCATAGAGGAATCAAATGGACTTTAAGTTTTCGGGTTGGCATACCTAGTGTCACTATCCCAAAGAGAGGATTTGGAGATGATGAACTGATGCTCTCTTAGAAAACCCATAGGTTGGTCAACAACAATGTCTAAGAGATTGGGTTGTTGATGGAAGATGAGGGAACGATAAGGGGTATCATCCCTAGAGTGATCTGAAGTGATATGGGACTCTAGAGGTTCTTCGAAATGTGGAAGAATAATGGTACTAAAGTCAACATGACCAGATACACTAGGAGAGTTTTGGAGAGTTTCTTCTCCTGGTCTCTCGAATATGGGTGCCCCCTTACCCAAATATTGGGTTTCAATGTAATGGCCACAAGGTGCATGTGGTTCGAACGCATGGGTTCGATGTAAGGGGGAATGGATAAAGTCAGGGGTGGGGATTTCATCCATAATGTCATCATCGTGATACAAGATGGGGTGACTGGTGGAAGAAAGACCACCTGACGCGGCGAAGCTACCTGACTCATCATCATGAGAAGAGAGGTTCACATGCGCATCGTCACAAGGGGTGACGGAAAAGTAAGCAGATAAAGGATCTACCGATGTTGAGCCCAGGGTGATCGCTGAGGGAAGGTCAAGCGAAACAACAGGGAGGATTCAGAGGGAATGTTCCCCGAGGGTCTCATGGATGATGATAGGTAGAAAATGGTGGATGAAGGCTCCGTCATCTCAACATTAGGAGGGGGAATGTCAATGGGAGCAGTCATGTCTGGTAGTTCTGCCGAAGAAAAACGCGCAAATAGGGGAGAGGTGGACTCATTGCGCTTGGCCTCGAATTGGTGGACTGTGGCTAGAGAGGTGCGAAAGTCCTCGAGGCGAGGACAAAGATGGGTGTAATGGCCATGGAGATCACACAAAGCACAGGGGTGGTTGGTGTGAATAGTCTTTGAGTTCTTGGTCGTGATCGCGGAAGGAACAGAGGCTTCCGGGACCGTCGACTCAGGGAACGCGACATTAACCATGGGCTTGAGATGAAGCAATTCAGGACAGGTATGGGTGGCGTGACCGACAACATCACACATAGCACACTGGATGGTATGATGTAGAGGTCGAGGAGGGCCGGGTTTGTCGGGTCAGCCTTTTCCTTTGATGCCCCCTTGCGAGCTTTGCCCTTCTTACCTGAAGCGGTCACAACAGGAGGTGGTTCCTGTTGAGGTGACTGAGACACTGGTGCGGCGGGAGAAATCCTGGGGACTGGTTGAACCGGTGTCAAAGCAAGATAGGGTTTGGGGTGACTAGGAGGGGTAGCGGCTGGAGGGTCAAGGTACCAGACGGGTATCCCAAGGGTCAGGTTAGGAAGAGAGAGGGTGGCCATGACCGGTACCGTGGACACTCCTGGTGGGGGAGCTAGGAACGGTATCTGACTGGAGGGGTGATGGCCAGGTGGGACGGCTCCTAAATGGAAAAGGCTTGGAGGAACCGTTCGAGGAGGCTAAAGAGGCTCATGAATACCAGCTGCAGGTGAAGGGCTAAGAGCAGGTTGCGGAGAGCGCGGTTGCTGACTAGTCGAAGCAGGTTGCTTGAGAGCAGCTCGAGACGATTACATCATGCAAACATTCGATGAGTTGGGGTTGGAGATAGGAGGAGGAGGAAGACCAGGGAAGGTGCCAAGCAAAGAGGAGTCTTTGTAGATGCCGGGAGAGACACTGGTAAAGGAATTGACTGTTTTCTTATTGGCTACAGGAGAGATGGTCATCTCAGGGGAGGTCTGAGATTCTGGCTCATGATATGTCAACTAGTCAATGGTGACTATCTTTCCATTATGAGGGAAATACATCTTGCGGAAAACCACGGATGGGACAGCAGACATGGCATAGGTGTAGCTCCACCCTAAGAGAATGTTGTAATCTAGAGGGGCGTCAATGAATTCAACGTCAACACAAACAGTCTTGCCCGCAAGAGTGATAGGACAATTACGGAATAGGCCAATGGGCTGGGAGGCGTGGCCATCCCACGCTCGAAGGGTGATCGTGGAAGGGGCCAACTCAGGAGAACCTAGTTGTTTCCAAACCGAAGCAGACATCACATAGGTGAGTGCCCCCTCATTAATGATACACCGAGAAACGTTAGCGTTCCAGATTTTGACTGGGATTTGGAAAGCGACGGAAGCAGGAAGAGGAGAATGTTCTGATTGATGGGCGTCGAAAATAATCAATTGGTCAGCAGCAGGATCTACAACGCCCAGGGCAGATAGTAGAGCCTTATTTTGAGAAGGGCATGATTGGAGGAGTTCCAATGTAGAAATGGCAGCAGGAGACTGCGCCAAATCATCTACTATGCTATACGACTGAGCAGCTCGACCAAAAGCATCATTTCGGCATAATGGTCCTTTAGGAATCTTGGTATGAACCTCAACGTTAGGTTGAGGGATAGGCAAGGGACCATTGGATGTCAAAAGAGGCTCTGTAGAACCTGAAGAAGGTGACTCGAGGACAGACGAAGCGGGAGGCTTTAGGTACTGAGGGGCCTGAGTTTGAAGGTTAAGGTCGACGGTTGGAGGTGGAGCAAAGTTCATCATGAGGATCTGGGAATTAGAGGAACCAGAAGGGGAAGGTTGAGTGGCCACCTGTCCGTCAGGTGGTTGGGTAGCCATGAATCCCTGCTATGCATCCACCTGCGCTTGAGGGGGCGGTGACTGTTGTTGCAGGGATTGAGAAGGCAAGGGAGGCGAAGGTGTTGAAGCTGGAGGAGCTGGAGCACAAAACTGCGGATACGAATAATAAGGGGGTTGGGTAACAGTATGGTGAGCAGGAGGTTGGGCCAAAAGAGGAGGTATGTTGTATCCTGGATACGTGATACTAGGAGAGGGACAAGTGCAGGAGGTGTTTCCCCCTCCCCCAAGAAAACCATAACCCATGGGAGGTTGGGCATATGGATGAGAGAGAGCTCCAATAATACCGTCGGCGGCATGAGGTGCCCCCTGTGCGTTGACACCACCGGGTCTGGGGAGATCAGGTAGAACGGTATAAACATAACCTGTTTGAGCGTAGATCAAGTCATATTTCAATGCCAGTTGGAGGGCGGCTTCTTCGGTTTGGGGAAAATGCGACGCAACATCTTTCCCGATAGGAGGCAATAGAGATCTAAGGAACCAGTCCATGTAGACACGGTCTTTGAAAGTAGGGGATTGAAATAGGCTCTTTCTTCTCCGCCATTCCTGGACATGATCGGATAGGCGGGTCGCAGATGATTGACAGAAAGAAGTCAAAAGTTCGATACGAGTGTCATAACGAAGGGGAAGCTGGAATTAAGATAAAAAAGCCCGGGCAAGAGTCGCAAAGGTGGTATGAGAAGAAGGGGGCTGATCAACATACCACTTAGAAGCTGCGCCTGTAAGCGTTCGTTGGAACAACCGAAGACGGACAGAGTCATCGGTAATGGAGGTAGATGAACACCACATGTGGAAAGATCGAACATGATTTGAAGGATCTTCTCCAGCAAGGCCTTCAAACTTTGGGATGTCAGAAGGGAGCTTTGTCGGCATAGCGGGCCAACTAGCGTCATGGTGTATAGGGTCATTTGTCAACCGGTCCAAATCAGGAAGGCTAAGGCCTACCATGAAGGGGAGAAAGGGCGCAGCCGACGTAGTTCCTATGGCGGTTCCGCTAGTAGCAGTCCCGGCATTAGGGCCGGGATTACCGCTAGCATTAGGCCCTGGACCAGACATAGTGAAGGTGACAGGGGGAGAACCGGAAGTAAAAGGAGAACCCAATGAATCAGAAGAGGAGTCGGAGTGCGGACTCGGAGGAGGACTAACTCGACGACGGCGGGAAGGAGTATGTCAACCGACCGGAAACTGAGGGTAAAGGCCAAGAAGTCTCCGGGAGGTGTGCCTGGGGGGTGCAATGATGACAACACAAACACAACACAAGGGGAAGAAGAATGACCACAAGGGCAGGGAGGTGTAGAATCAAGTGATTACAATGTCAAAACAAGGGCAGATAGGTGCAGTGTCAATTGATTGTAAAGTATTTTCCTGGCGGAGTAAGCCAGGCTCTTCTTTGCTTAGGGTGAGTGTGTGGCGTGCGTTAATTTTAATTTTTAAACCCTTTTCATTTTGAGAGAAAGAGAAAAAGTGTGCTGCGTAACTGAAAATAAATCTGCAGAGAATATTATATAATGCTGAAATAACAAAAAATTAACAGCTAACAATGCATCAATCTAACCCAAAAAGGCGGGTCAAAAAGGTGGGTCTCTCCAAAACTAGTCTAACGGAGAGGAAAAAATCTAGTCCAAAACACAAAAAAGACGATAGATCTAGGGTCGAGAGGACGAGGAGATGCAAGGAGAAATACGCGAAAGAGGTGCGAACACGACCGAGGCGGAAGGCAAGGTGGCTGTAAAAAAGGAGGAAATCAGCAAAAAGCAGAAGGGACAAGGAGGAGGCCCTAAAGGCAGATCCAAACAAAACTTCAGGAGGTGATTTGAGAGGGAGAAGAGCTGATTAAAAGGGATTTGAAGAGGAGGTATCATATCTGAAAAAGGGAAGGCTGAAACTCTGAAAAATCAGACACCTGAAACCTCTAAAACTCTTCCACCAAAAGTGGAGAGTACTGAAGCCCTAGGGGGCTATGTTCCCACTTAGATGAAAAATCCAATCGAAAACGGGTCTAAACACTGGAGACGGAAAATTTTGGAAAACACGACGAAGCTTCGAAAAAACCCGGAAGAAAAAAAAGTCCAGGTCGCGGTTTTTGACCAGTTTTTCGCTCCGGTCGCAGTTTTGGGGTTGTTTTCTGCGTCCTGAGGCTTGAGGTCGCACTTTTTGGGCCAAAAAGTGCGACCTGCACTTCCGGGACTCTCGGCGGCAGATTTCAGAAAAAAATGTCGTCTCAGCTGCGGCTGATGTCGGTCACCTGCGCAATAGGGCCAGAAACACACGGAAGTTAGAAATTTTAATGTTTTAGGGTTTTATAGGTGAAAAACAACATGAAAATAGGAAAAAAAAAAGCTGAAAAGAAACCCTAGGGTCTGAAGTAGCTGGATATGCAGGAATATGAAAAACGACAGCGGTCATAATTGAAAACCCGTGTGGAGTCGCCAATTGTTAGTATGAATCCTTTGTCGAAGTGTAAAAAAAAAGACCACTTTAGCTACGCATAAATACTAGCCCTAACATCAAAAGTGGCTGCCAATATCTTCAGATCTGCAGTTAGTTGATCAAGACAAGAGCTGCAAAAAACCAGATCTATGCATAGAAAGACATTAAGCAGTAAAAAGAAGGGTTTTCTCCATATATCCAATAGACAAGACAAGAACAATTTTTTGAAAGAATTTTTTGTATTAAGGGCACCTGGGAGGAAAACAAGAAGATGTTTCCAATTCTCCTCAATGGGATGGGTTCTTGGAAGTCCTCAGCACTTCAGATCTAGAATCTCTCTCTCTTGTTGGTGTAGAAAACCCAGACAAAAATAGAACTCAAAGGGAGCTCACACAACAAATAATGTAGAAAAATGTGACCAAGTGTATAGATCCAGAGTGATCTAATAGGCAACAAAAGGTGAAGAATGGTAGGAAAAACCCTCCTCTTTATAACAAAATATTGGGTCATTCTAGATCTTGGTGCACGATTAAAATAATGTTAACCAAATCTAGATCCACCTTTTATGGAATATTTTATTATATTTGGTGGAGGGAAAAAGCATTTGACTTGGGTCAAATCCCTTTATTTGTCAATAATAAATAAATAAATGATTTATTTATCTTTTGAAGTGGTTGAAGGATAATCAAATAAATAATGATTTATTTAATTATTTGTGGATGATTTGGTCATATTTAACAAGGAATAATATCTAAATAAGATTTAAATAATTATTCTTAGAAAATAATAAGATAAATAAAGGTTTATCTAATTAATTTCTTTGTTTTGGGTTAAACTTGACTAGGAATAATAATTAAATTATGGTTTAATTAATTATTCCATGAGGAAAATCAAACAAATATAGGTTTGTTTAATATTTCCTTTTGGGGTTTCCTGTTTAGACCATAAACAACCTAATAAATGTGGTTTATTAAGTTATTTTACATAGTGAGAGAAATTTTACTTAGGGTAAAATTGGTCTTACGTGGTGTACTTGGGTCCATCTAATTATAGTAGGTTAGATGACCAAAAAATGGTGTAACATATGGCCTAACCCTCTGGTGGCCCTAGGAATCCTTAAACTTCAAGCTAGAAAAATCTCATCTAGAAGTGCTCCATTACTTCTGAAGCCTACACTAATGAGTCCAGAATGCCCAAAAATGGTCATCTAGCCTCTTGTTGCACCTAAATTGGTCGAAAACTCCAAAATTTATGACCATTTACAATTTCTCCACGATTTCAAGCCCTAAATTAGCTAGCTGGAGCTAAACTAGCAGTCTCCGACAAAAATGGAGTCCGCCAAATTAATCTATCATTAACTTAAGTATGTTTTTAGTGCTAATTAAGCACTTCTTAGTGCTAAACCGCGCTTATGATAAACTCGGATTAAAGGTTGATTAGGCACTAGTTAATGGAGTTTAGTATTTAATTAAACACATTTTAAAACATTAAACTCCACATTATGATTTGGCTCCCACTAGTGGTCTTGCGTCGAAATCATATGGTTCAGGGGTTGGCCCCCACTGCCCCCACCATACCATATGTTAAAATTTAAATATGTGTGGAAACCTTTTTTGGTTAAGAGAAATCATGCGGGAAGAGTGGTAAGGCATGGCATTTGATTGTGGGAGGTCACAGGGTCCAACCCCGGCACCTCCGCCCAGACTTCGATCAAAAAGTTTACTCCAACCTACAACCATGGGAGGGCACATGGCGGCCCCTGGCTGCACCACGTGTCCTCACCCAATTGGCCCACTTTGAACCAATAAAAATTCACCACACAGCTAAGAAATTCAACCAATATGTAATATTCCCAAATGGGAAAATCAGGAATATAAAACAAAATGCTTGAAATAGCAGTGTAAAACATCACATCAAAACATGAGACCAATATGGAGCCTTCTCATTAGTTATAATAGAGAAAATAATACAATATAATGAGGCACAAATAATATAATACAAGCCCACGAGCCTCCAATGAGTAAATCCCTTAAGAATGAGGTGTTGCTACTATATAAAAAATGCCAGAAGACTGCTATATCGCAATCATAGGAGAACTTCTAAAAAATATGAACATTAAAATATGATATGGCTGATATATGCCTCAATAGATACAAAAATACAGACCTAGGCTCCATACAACCTCCAACAAGAAACCTAAGAGGGTTTTCAGAAATACACCAAAATAAAAGATGTGAACAAAATCCCTAGGGTTGAATATTCACTGCAACAATATAGTTGGAAATATGTGGCTGTTATGATATGACAAAGAATGTAGCCTCCTCTAATAGACTCTCCAGTTGAAAGGTTGATCCTTCACTGGAAAACCTTCTCCCCCAAATGGTGTACTGAAACCACCCCTGCAACTCTTCCCTAAAATAACAAAGTGCAAGACAGAAACTGCGTTGTAGGGGAAAATAATGATGTCGTCTGATTCCAAATGCTGTAATAAGGCTCAAGGGCCTTGTTCACTAAGCCTCCCAATGGAAGGAAACCTTCCTCCACTGAAAAACAGATCAGAAATCACTCAAATGTATTCTCCACTGCTGCACCCTACAAGTCAGCACATCTCTCAATAGAAATTGCACTGTAGAATAAATATGGAGCATGGTCTGATGCCTGAATGTGGAAATATAGTGCAAATACTCCTATGGAGTGGGCACTAGAAGTCCCCCAAGGATAGAGGTGGGATTCCTACTCGGGAACACCCTGTGCTAAACAACACTACAATCTTAGCTAAACAAATGAAGAAAGCAACAAATCTAAACAAACCACAAAATATAAAACATAAAAACATAACATAATCATCTATGGTTGCCATCCTCTTCCTTATATAAGTCGTGAGCTCCCTCACCCTTTGATCTAAATGGAATGTATTAGTTTTGTTGTTCTAAGTATCCATACAGTAATTAAAATGTGTGCATAAGGTTCACTGAAGTTTGCAGGTGAAACAAATGGTTTTAACTTAGTTAAATAGATTTATGTGTGAGGTTAAAGCATGTAAATTTCTTTTATAACATTGTACGATAGTAAATAAAAGAGAAATAAACATCACATGTAACAATACTCAACAAATTTGATGAAGGAGTTCACCCCTCCTGGGCTACATCTGCTGGTCCAGCTCCCAATGCCATGTCCCTCATATCTTATTGCTAAAAAATGGTAAGTACATGTGCATAAAAATCCTAAAATGGTTGTTCTCTCTGCAAAAACAACTTCAGAATGCTTGAATTAGTTAGGAATGACTATTCATTTGCAAAAATCAGAGAATGGATGCTTAAAACATTGAAAACACCCTAGTGGCCCTGATGGCTCCTTGACCTATCCTAAAGCTAAACCTACACAATATGACCTATGATGGCTTTGAAACCTCTACCAATGTGTTCATAATGTCGATAATACCCAAAATTGACTATTCATTCATCAAAATTGGTTGAATATCCAAGGAATTATGGCCAAAATAAGAAATTGCCCAATATCCCTTAAAAAACTCCACTAAATGTGGAGAATTGGAGTCAACTCCAGTTAAGTTGGCCATTCCCGCCAAAGATGGTGTGTCCACCATAATTTCTACCAACTAAATCTGGATTAGATTAGTTAAACATGAATTAAACTAGTATATAAGCATAGTTTAATGCTAAGCACATTTTAGGCGCTAATGACAAAGGTTTGTGGGATAACCACGTACTAATGGTTAATTAAACATCATTAAAAAAATACCACCATTTCTTTTAGCGCTTGATCACAGGATCTTGGTCACATGAGGGAAGGGCTGGCCCTCGGGGGCTGGCCCTTCTTGGTTCCCCATACGCACAACCGTAAACATTCAAATGAACGCGCCAAATTATAAGGGTAAGTAATAGTCGGTAGGCGGAACAAAAAACGCGTGAATGATATGGCGGAGGTTTGCTGTTCAATTCCTGCGGGCTCCAAAATATTTTTGACCATGACTCGTGGGCCACGTAGCGGCCTTGGATTAGCCGAAAAATTTCAAAGTCAAACCTCCATCCAATCTCCGATTGCCACTTTTCGAAATTCGATTGGCCAAAATGGAATATTCTGGGGAATATTTTGAGGAATATTCCAGGAATAATCCCTGGAATATTTTCTTTTTAATTTTTCAAATTTTCAAGTCAAACTTGCTTAAAGTCATTTTTTTGGAGTATACTGGGCTTTTCAAACCTTCATAACTTTTGCATACGACCTCTGTTTTGCGAACCATTCACGGCGCAAGAATCGAAGCGACGAGACCTTTCCGGTTGCTTAGGCTGAAAACACTTTTGAGCACTTTCATTTTTGAGCATTTTTGAACAATAGACATGATCTCCTGATCACACCTCCCCACTGGGAAGCTTTTGTACCCCAAAAGCTCTCTGGACTACTGAACATGAAGATGAGGAGACTATGTCCCCACTCTTCCAATCTTAATCCACTGAAATTTCCCTAATTTCATTAATTGGAGCTTTTCGTGAAACGACAAATTTATCCTTGATTCCATTAACCAACCGTTGTTGACTTTGACCTTGTCATGCTGCACATTTTCGAAACTTGCAGAACAACAACTTAAATTTTTAGTAAACATACTATTTCTACATTGGTCTATTATCAAAGGAAACTGAAAATTACTTTCACCTTGCATCCTATCCTTATGGCGATTTTTTGTTGAAGTTGCTTTGAACTTGTGTCGATTCCTGACCAAGTTTCCTCGCCATAGTACCATGCCTTTCGGAAACCAGCAATGGTCATTGCTGAATCTTGTGCCTTCTTTTCTAAGTTGATTTTCCCTCTCTTGGACCTTTGCAACTTCTTGCACCGAGACTTTGTTTTCAGCACCATTCGACACCAAAGACGATTGCTGCAACTGCTTGTCATATTATTTCAAAGACAACCTGCTTTCAAACTGAAACAACTCATTATTTACTTCAACATTTACATGAAAAGGATTATGTAAAACTTCTGTTTTCTTAATCATCATCAATGTCAAGTTTTGACTTGCATTGACGAGCCTTTTCACCTGCCTTGCATTAACTAAAGAAGATTCTAGTTTTTTGCGATGAGCTCTCACAATGTACTCCTTGGCATATTTGAATAAATGGTACTTGTTCTCATGGTGATGAAAGATAGCTTTCCCATCATACAAGTAAGGACTGCCCAACACCATACCTGTTATATCAAGTGGAACAACATATAATTCAACTGTGTCAATGAAATGTGTTGATATTGCAAAGCGCAACTTGCACTTCTTTGAAACCTGTAAATTTGCATCCATACAAATCCAACCAAGTGGATATGGTTTCGGATGTGGAATGGTCTCAAGATTTAGTTTCTTAACTAAGTCTTCAGAAATAAGGTTCGCTTGTGACCCACTGTCAAACAATGTGTCAACCTTGGTATGTTTGGAAATGACCCTTACATGAAACAATTAAATTCTCTTTTCTTCACTTGGAGCTTCTATGTGATAGTTAGAAATACTAGAACTGGGTTTATTTACGAACTCTTTCCCCTTTATGTTCTTTAGTCCCATACCTATGATTTTACTTTCATCTCCTGATTCTGACCCTAGGCCTTGTTCAGTTATTGAAACTGTCTTGCCTTTCTCCTTGGCTTTAAATATTTCTGGTTTCAACTCTGGATGAAGTTTCCAACAATGGTCCTCATCATGGCTTGTTTTAGAACAATGTTTGCAGAAGAATTTTCCTTTCTCTTTTCTAGAATTTGCATTTCTCTTTTTCTTCCATTTGCCTTTAAACTCACTTTTCTCATTCCCATCTAATTTTTTTTTTCCCCTTGCCTCTAAATGTGTTGCTTGAATACAAACCTCATCTAGGCTTGTAGGGTTAAACATGAGAATGGTATGTCTTAGGTAAGTATGTAAACCTCCTATATACTTGAGAAAAGTGTCTTGGCTATGCAAATCTACTCCTAGTAAAAGAGCTCTTCTTCTAAATTCTTGGGTATACACTTGAACATTTTGTACTTTCAATTGTTTAAAATTTTTCCAGTCCATTATCGCTTTCTGCATGTGAGCTAATGGATAAAACTATTGTTT
Organism: Pinus albicaulis; assembly: GCA_034641835.2. Taxonomy (NCBI): domain Eukaryota; kingdom Viridiplantae; phylum Streptophyta; class Pinopsida; order Pinales; family Pinaceae; genus Pinus; species Pinus albicaulis. The sequence continues at coordinate 107,344,923 of CM076576.1, read as the reverse complement.
TATTGCAGAAATGAAATCAGTCCATGATAAGATAATCTTACCATATTTCTTGATATCCTCCTTTATTTTGGCTTCCCACCAAACAAGAGCTGCACCTTCCATTCTCAATGAAGCTAGTTGAATTTTGGTTTCGCCATCATGAAAATTTTGAATTCTCAAATAGACCTCTAATTTCATAATCCACTTATCTAGCTTTTCTACATTAAATTCACCATCAAACTTTGGCAATTCAAACTTAACATCAAGTTTTAGAAAATGACTTTTACCAGTGTTCTTTGACTTGTATTGATGATGTACTGAAGGTGAAGTAGAGGTTGATGAAGATGAAGATGAGGGTGATGATGGCGACTTTCCATTGTCTCCATTTCCTCCATTACACTTCTTGGATTTATCTTCATCCTTATGGCCTCCTAAAGATCCTTCTCCTTCCTTTTGAAGTTTGGACCCTTCTCCTTCAAGTCTCTCATTTCTTTCTTGATAAATAACTCTCACCATTTTAGTCAAGTCAAGAAATGCTTTTGTGAATACTCTTTCTTCCCCTTTGGGATCAACTTATTCCTCTTTGGGATCAAATTCTTCATGGATTTCTCCTTCTCTTGAAGTCATGCTTATGGCTTCTTTTGCTTCTCTTTGAGGTAAAATTGAAGGTGGAGATAATGGCACTCTTGCCCTCCTTGGCTGAGGATTACTTTTAACTTTCACCAATTGACCTTCTCCTCTATTAAGCTTCAACCTAGTAAGCATTTAAACTTTTAAAAACTGTTAAACAAACTCTTTGCAAAAAGGATTAAACAAAGAAAATACTCTAGCTCAACCTAATGCTCAACCTGAGCTCCAATACCAATTTGATTTGAATGGAATGTATTAGTTTTGTTGTGCTAAGTATCCATACAATAATTAAAATGTGTGCATAAGGTTCACTAAATTTTGAAGGTGAAACAAATGGTTTTAACTTAGTTAAATTTTTTTTTTGTGAGGTTAAAGCATGTAAATTTCTTGTATAACACTGTACAATAGTAAATAACAAAGAAATAAACATCACATGTAACAATAATCAGAAAATTTGATGAAGCAGTTCACCCCTCCTGGGCCACATCTCCTGGTCTAGCTCCGAATGGCATGTCCCTCATATATTATTGATAAAAAATGGTAAGTACATGTGAATAAAAAGCCTAGAATGGTTTTTCTCTCTGTAAAACAACTTCAGAATGCTTGAATTAGTCAGGAATGACTATTCATTTGCAGAAAATAGAGAATGGATGCTCAAAACATTGAAAACACCCTAGTGGCCCTGATGGCTCCTTGACCTCTCCTGAAGCTAAACCTACACAATATGACCTCTGCTAGATCTAGCACCTTTGCCAATACCAAAAATTGACTATTCATTCATCAAAATTGATCGATTATCCAAGGAGTTATGGCCAAAACAAGAAACTGCCCAATATCCCTTAAAAAACTACACTAAATGTGGAGAACTGGAGTTAACTCCAGTTAAGTTGGCCACTACCGCCAAAGATGGTGCGCCCACCATAGTTTCTGCCAACTAAATCTGGATTAGATTAGTTAAACATAGATTAAACAGGAAGATAATCATAGTTTAATGCTAAGCACATTTTAGGCGCTAATGACAAAGGTTTGTGGGCTAACCATGTATTAATGGTTAATTAAACATCATTAAAAAAATTTCCAACGTGTCTTTAAGCGCTTGATAATAGGAGCTTGGTCGCATGAGGGAGGGGCTGGCCCTCATGGGCTGGCTCTTCCCAGTTCCCCATACGTGCAACTATAAACATTCAAATGTACACATCAAAGTATAAAGGTAAGTAACAGTCGGTAGGTGGAACGACAAAACGCGCGAATGCTATGGCGGAGGTCTATTGTTAAATTCTCATAGGCTCCAAAATATTTTTGACCATGACTCCTAGGCCACGTGGCAGCCTTGGATTGGCCCAAAAATTTGAAATTAAAACCTCCATCCAATCTCCGATTAGCATTATTCAAAATTCGATTGGCCAAAACAAAATATTTCAAGGAATATTTTGAGGAGTATTCAAGGAATATTCCCTGGAATATTTTCTTTTTAGTTTTTCAAAATTCCAAGTCAAACTTGGTCAAAGTTATTTTTTTGGAGTTTACTGGGCTTTTCAAGCCTTCATAACTTCTGCATACGACCTCTGTTTTGCGAACTGTTTACAGCTCCAAAATCGCAACGACAAGACCTTTTTGGTCGCTTAGGTTGCACACAATTTTGAGCACTTTCATTTTTGACCATTTATGATCAATGGATATGATCTCCTGATCACCCTTGGCCCCACTTATTAAAGCCACTATCTCCATGCATGAGATCTCCCTCCAAAACTGCACTGTCCCTCAATAAATTTTCACTCCTTCATAACAGCACTATTGATTTGGTCAAAGTTGACCCAGTCTTCATGCTCCAACCCCTTTTCACACACAAGGGTGCTTAATTAAGCTGCTAAGATGACCTCCTTTCACATTAGGAGTGATTTTATTCCTATTAAGGAGATTTATGGGTCTCCATACCCTCTTAATCATAAAACAAAGAAGAAAAAACAAAAATTAATATTCCAACTAGCTCATGGTTAATTGGGAATATTACACATTACCATGCTACCACTTGGAAGTTCACCATTTGCTAGTGGAAAATGCCAAAATCGACCCTGAACAGTCAACATGCCATGTCAATAGTACGAATTGTTGACTGGGCACCTGTCTCTGTCATTTGTTTTTAAAACCATTTTTCCTCTTTAGCAAAGTGAAAATAACTCAATTTCGGGAGCAGACGGTGATCTCAATGGAATGTATTAGTTTTTCTATGCTAAGTATCCAAACAATAATTAAATTGTGTGCATAAGGTTTTATGAAGTTTGTAGGTGAAACAAATGGTTTTATATTAGTTAAACATATTTCTATGTGAGGTTAAATCATGTAAATTTCTTATAAAACACTGTACAATAGTAAATAACAGAGAATTAAACATCACATGTAATAGTACTCAACAAATTTGATGAAGCAGTTCACCCCTCCTGGGCTACATTTGCTGGTCTAGCTCCCAATGGCATGTCCCTCATATATTGTTTCTCAAAAATGGTAATTACATGTGAAATAAAGCCTCAAATGGCTGTTATCTCTATAAAAATAGCTTCAGAATGCTTGAATTAGTCAGGAATGACTATTCATTTGCAGAAAACAGTGAATGGATACTCAATACACTGAAAACACCCTACTGGCCCTAGTGGCTCCTTGACCTTTCCCGAAGTTAAACCTACACAAAATGACCTCTAACAGCTTTGAAACCTATGCAAATGTGTTCAAAATGTTGAGAATACCAAAAATTAACTATCCATGCATCAAAATTGGTTGAAAATCCAAGGAGTTATGGCCAAAACAAGAATCTGCCCAATGTCCCTTAAAAGACTCCACTAAATGTGGAGATACTCTAGTTAACCTCTACAGAATTGGCATTGACCGCCAATTTTGGTGGCACACCAAAAAATAGCAGTGGTTAAGGATTAGCATTAAACATTAAGTCATGGAGCGGTCACATGAGTACTGTCCGAAGCCGTTGGAGTAGCTGTCATAATAAATGTTGCATTGGTCGTCGTGGTCACATGTCCCGTGAAGACCACAGATGAATAAGTTTTGTTAACCACCAGAATAGCCAGCACATGGTCACGGTGGAGGTCACATCAAGCAGGGGCTGGCCCCCTTGCCACCGACACGTAGTTAATGTCATTTGAAATTTAAACTGCCACCCATGGTAAACAAGGTCCAATGCATAGCCCAAGTGGTCGGGCACTCCTGCACGTGTTTGGTGGGTCTCGGGTTTGATCCCCGTAGACTCAATTTTTTTTTACAATGCTTCATGACCTTTGGCCTAGGGCCACATGGTAGCCTCTGGGCAGGCCACATGGTGCCCACTGATAGGCCGAAAAAAACCTTAATACAATTTTTTTTTGCAAAAACATATTTTTTTTTACAAAATTTCTATGTAAAGTCAAATTGAGTCAAAGGTCCAGTTTTAAGATTTTACTAGGCTTTTTAAACCTTCATAACTTCTGCATATGACCTCTATTTTTTGAACCTTTCACGGCACCAGAATCACAGAGACGAGACCTTTCCGGTCACGCAGGTTGCAAACATTTATGAGCAATTTAACTTTTGAGAATTTTGAACTATGGACATGATCTCATGATCACACCTCCTGACTGGAAAGATTTTGGACCCCAAAATCTCTCTAGACTACTGAACATGAAGATGAGGAGACTGTTTCCCCACTCTTCCAATCTTAACCCACTGAAATTTTCCCAATTTCATTAATTGAAGCTTTTCTTGAAACGATAAATTTTTCCTTGATTCCATTGACCAACTGTTGCTGACTTTGACATTGTCATGCTGCACATTTTCGAAAATTGCAGAACAACAAATTAAATTTGAAGTAAACATATTGTTTCTACATTGGTTTATAATCAAAGGAAATTTAAAATTACTTTCACCTTGCATCTTATCCTTATGGCGTTTTTTTTCTAAATTAGACTTGTACTTGTGTCCATTCTTGACCAAATTTTCTCTCCATTGTACCATGCCTTTTTGAAACTAGCAATGATTATTGTTGAAATTTGTGCATTCTTTGCTAAGTTTCTTTTCCCTCTCTTTGACCTTGGAAACTTCTTGCACTGAGACTTTTTTTTCAGCACCGTTCGACGACTACTGCAACTGCTTGTCATCTTCTTTCAAAGACAAGCTTGCTTTCAAACTGAAACAACTCATTAAATATATTAGCACTTACATGAAAAGGATTATGTAAAACTTCCATTGTCTTAATCATCATGAATGTCAAATTTTGACTTGCATTGACAAGCCTCTTCATCTGCCCTGCATTCACTAAAGAAGAGTCTAGTTTTTTTTTTATGAGCTCTCAAAATGTACTCCTTTCTATCCTTGAATAAATGGTATTTGTTCTCATGGAGATGGAAGATATCTTTCCTGTCATACAATTAAGGACTGCCCAACACCATACCTATAATATCAAGCATAACCACATATAATTCAACTGTGTCATTGAAATGTGTAGTTATTGCAAAGTGCAACATGCACTTCTTTGAAACCTGTAAATTTGCATCTTACAAATCCAACCAAGAGGATATGGTTTTGGATGTGGAATGGTCTCAAGATTTAGTGTCTTGACTAAGTCTTCCGAAATAAGGTTCACTTACGACCCACTGTCAAACAATGTGTCAACCTTGGTATGTTTGGAAATGACCCTCACATGAAATAGTTCAATTCTCTTTTCTTCACTTGGAGCTTCTATGTGACAGTTAGAAATACTAGAACTAGGTTTATTTAAATTCTCTTTCCCCTTCAATTTCATTAGTGCCATAGCTATTATTTTTGTTTCATCTCCTGATTCTAACCTGAGGTCTTGTTCAGCTATTGCAACTGTCTTGCCTTTTTGTTGGAACAGGGTCTCCTACGAGCTGCGAAACTAGTCCGATTTTGTATATTTTTTATTATATTTAGTCTAGCACAAGGGTTTTGGGGTGAGTCAAAGCCCTGAAAGCATTGTAATGGGTCAAAGGGTAGACCTAGAGTCCACAAACCATGGTTTGCGGACCATAGCAATGATTAGGCCAAATTGTTATAAATAGAGGAACATTTTGAATTGTAAGAAGAAAAGATAAGGAAGAACTATTGATGCGAACTGTGGTTTAGTAGATCTCTTTGGGTTTTGGGGGATGTTAGTCACCCATAATTCTGATGATATCCTAAGATGACTAAATTACCAATCCTATATTTCTAGAAATAACATTTCAGACAAACATTATCAGTCCTAGAAATCTCACTGCCTTCATCATTTTAAATCTAAAAATTCACCAAAAAATATTCATCCATGCCTCCTAAAGGGTTATCCTACTGCTTTAGAGAAGAAGGCTCATTTTAGGCTGTTTTATCCCTATTTTTCAGTCCATTTCCCTCTAAGAAATATCCCTCATTTCCCTCATTTTTCTTCATTTTCCTTTAAAAGCCTTGTTAGCCCCCCTATAAATTTTTGACAAGCAAACAGGGGGCTAAATGTTTTTGAGCCTTCAAGGAATGCATTTCCTTTGAAAACACATCATCCTTGAAGCCTTTTGCATAGTTCCCTGCCTTTTTCTGTTTCCCTTTGCTGTCATGAAGTCAATAAGCCTTGCTGAACGATAAATTTTTGCTCAAAAGGCCTTATTTCGCCCCTTATATCTCTGCAGAATTCTCCCACTTTATCTTTTTTCCCTTTTTCCCAAAGTCCCCTTTATTCCCCCTAAATTCCCCCTTACTCTCCTAAATATTCCAAAAATCCCCTTTAAACCCCACTTTTATCCCTTGATTGGTTAATTTTCCCCTTTTCCCCCTTATAGTTTCCCTTTAAATGGCCTTAAAATCCATTAAAACAGGCCAAAACCCACGTTTGACTTTATACTAAGTCCTAAGCCCCTTTACCGCTAGCCCCGACCACTTTCCCACATGTGCCCTTAGCCTAGGACCAACACTTAAACCTCAAGCGCTAATCGCATCGGAAGACCGGAGCGGAACGTTAAATCCTGTGTAAACACCGAAAAGTTCCGATGCGATTGTTTTATTATACAAGTCCGCCGCTATTGTTCCGCACCGTTGATCTACCATAGATCGAACGGCCCACGCTAATCTCAAATGAATGCAATAGAAACACTTGTGTTAAGTCCTCCGATCGCTTGTCCTCTCCGATTTGGTGTGAGCCGTTGATCTGGTCCCCAGATCCAACGGCCATCGCTCAATCGCGCTCCCCGCCCATTCGCAATCGCAATTTCCAGAAGCGCGACCCTTAGCATCCCTCGATTGCGATCTCCCGATTGCTCCTCCACCGTCGGTCTGCCTCCAAATCGGACGGTTGGCACTTCATCGCACCCCACCAGTCGCCTCGCATTCCCTCTTTCGCATCTGCCGATCACGATTCCCCAATCCCATCCTGACCGTCCATCCTCCCCTCGATCCGACGGTCATCGCTCACTCCGCCCAATCGCAATCGGAAGTTTTGATGTGTGCCACCCCTATCCCCCCTCCGATTGTGATTGCCTGATTCAATCGCAGCCGTTCATCCATATTTGAAATCAACGGTCAAGATCTGATCGCCCTCCACCACTACCCGAGTTTGTAATAGGTTTATTTTAATTATGCAGACAACATAGAGAGGTCTATTCAGCGTTTGCGAGCGAATTAGCAGAAAGGATTCAGAGGGGGTTAATTCTATTGTTGATATTATTAATGTTTGACCCCACAATTCAAAGGAAAGGCGCAGTTTGAAGACCAACGTACACACAATAGTCTTATCTGTGTTTAATATCAACAGAACATTTTCTCCAGACGCACACCATTCCTACAACACCCTCCATGCCTCCTCGAGCCCTTAAAACGAATGTTACGAAGAGAGGCTTCTTCAAGACTGTCTGGACAACAGTAATTGAGGTATGGAGAGACCTGTAGATTTCTATCCATGTCATTTATTCCAGAATGGAAGCACAGAGTTCCAGACCACCTTAAGGATTTAAAGAACATATCAGAGGTCAATCTTGACCTGACAGAGGCTTCCAAACAGTCTCAGAGTACACACAGCGAATGCTGATTACCATTAAGTGGTATGGGCGTGAACACTTCCGCCTTACTATCTTAATGAGGCTCATTTAATTTTTCATCTGCTTCTGTTATTCTGGTTTCTCCTATAATAATTCCCGAGAATGATATTGTAAAGGTTGTTGTTGGGCCGTTGTTGTTCGGCTGTTGTCATTGTAGTTAGAGGGATTCAGTTTTGACTGTTAAAACAGTCTTGGGAGGGATTAGCAGAGTAGTTGTTTTGTAGTAGGCTGGGAGGAGAGTTTTGGGTTGTATTAGCCATTGAGCTCAATGTACATGAATGGCTTTGCATCATTAATCAAGCACATTTCACTGGATCCTGGTCTATTACTATTGGTGATGTTTTTTCTTGCTTTGTTTATTTCATTTTCATGCTGTTTCATTTTCTACTGGCTTGCATCAGAAGTTTGGCATAAGATTCATCCTTGATAGGTGCCTTATGTTGCTGCTCTCCTTGCCCTTAATGTTTTCTGCTTAATATGTTATCTGAGGATTGGTTTCAGTTAATTTAACCAGTGTATTGGATGTTATTGCCTACTCTCTGATGTATGAATTAAATGGATCAGTTCTTAGATGTTCTTGATTGGTTTAAGCTGGAATATTTGGGAACACTGGGGACTAGAGTTAGCCCTGTCCACTAGGATCCTTGTGCGAACAACTTACCTTTCTAAGATCCCTCTGTTAAACATTATCTCTGTTTTTCCTTGGAGCATGCTAAAGCTGACCTGGAGTTAAATGACCTCTGGTCCGATCTATAAGCTACCCCTTTGTCCCTCCTTTGAGAGTTGCCTATTAGTATGACCAAGCAGGTCTGGATTTAAATGACCTTTGGCCTGATCTATAGACAGAAATTAGGTTGCTCTCCTTCTTTCACTTTCAATCCTTAATGTTCCATCCCACCATCTAATCTAAAATATCCTTTAGTATTAGATGACTTGCCCTTTGGAAGCCTTGGCTAGTTGTTGCATGTAATTTCATTTCATGACTCCATAGCCCAATGGATGGCACTTTCTTGACCTATCCTCTTTGTTGAAAACATCCTGCTGCTTTGTTCCTTTTCTCTCATTGCTTTCTTAGTCTATGATCTCATGACCAACCCAGCAACCAACCAACCAAATCATTTAAAACCCCCCTTTTGTGCTTCAGAACTAGCCTAAAATATCATTTTGAGCTTCAAGGATATATCATTCTTTTTTCTATTGGAGAGATCCCTCTCTGGGTCTAGGACGGATAGATCCTAGGGCCCAAAGCGGTTCTGATGTTGTCTCATCTTTTGGTCTTGCCAATCTGGCCAAAACATGGGAACCCCAACATAATGGTGACTCTACTGGGGATTAGACCACTTTGCCTTTAGATTGGCTTCATTGCTGATGGTGGACAACAGCCTGCTTTAAACAGTTAAATTCATCCACCTGGCGACTCAACACTCCATAATCCTCAAAGACTACACTGGAGGAAGAACCTAAAAGATGGCTAGGCCTCATAGAAGGGTAGAACATATGGGTTGGATCTGGTTTAAAGAATTCATTATCTTTGTCTACCACTATGTTCTATCCTACTTCAAGTCTGATCAAGTGTACAAAGATGAGACCCACAATGAGTATGGGAAAGATCCCAAGCCTCAGTCTTTAGGTCAAATGCAGATCTGTACTCCTGTGAAGAATCGGGTGGAACAAGAAGCTCATGTTGTATCTCCCACCCTTAAAGAAGCTTCAAGTATCCATGAGCCCATTGTTACACCACCTACACCTACAAAGGTCATAGAAAGATACAAGCCTTTGGTTTTACCTCTTATCTTCCCACCCCTTCCTTCAGAACTGATAAACCAGCTGCCTCATTTTGATGGAGAAAATAAAGGGGTTACTGCTGAAGAACATGTTCAAAACCTTGAGGATTTACTTGAGATGTATGAAATAGAAGAAGATGATGTGTGCATTAGGATGTTTGCTTTTTCATTACAAGGAAATGTTAAGAGTTGGCTCAAAGGCCTTCCAGAGGCAAGCATTTTCAGCTTTCATCAGTTTTCTCATGTTTTCCTTGATAGATGGGCGGCCCCGAAGAATGCTCTCCTCATCCTAAATGAATATCAGACTTTGAGAAGGCAACCAGGAGAGACAGTGCTGAATTTTTCAGCCAGGTTCAATAAGGTATATGATGCAATACCTTCTGATCTAAAACCACCTTTGGGATGGGCTTTATCGCACTATCCAAGTTATTTTGACCCCGAGGTGGAATTCCATATAAGAGAAAGAGAACCTTCGAGCCTGTAGGAAATGCAGAATATAGAAATCACTGTTGAATACAACTTAAAGTGCAGGGAGGAAAGATTAAAAGCAGTGAAGAAAGACAAGGCAGAGCAAGTAAGACGGATCTCTTTAGAAAACAAGCTGGAAAGATTGATAGAGACTGTCAGTACCCTGCTGAACACAAAGGAGGGAGAAGGCGAGGCTGAGACCAGAGAGGATGATTGGAAGAGACCTACACCTTGTCCTCAAGAAAGACATACCAGATCACTGCAAGACATGAGTCACATACAAAGCATGTATGATGAACATAATTTTGAATCAGAAAACGAGCTTGCAGATTATTTTGAAGAAAGACTCGCTAAGAGTCCTGAAGATTTGATGGGTGATGATGCCTGTAATTATGATTTCTTTGATGTTGATCTGTCTGATGAGAATTTTTTCCAAAGGGAAACTAAGCTTGCAGGGCCATCATCAGTAGATTTGTGGGAGGAATATTATGACCATCAACTTTAGGAAAACGATGAGTCAATGCAGGCTATCTATGATACTGATGGAGAAGGCTTTGAAAGCATGAGCGCAGAGGGAGATTCATTAAATCTTCTCTCTATTTTATATCCCAACATCAGCTATATTTGCCAAGAAAATGGAAGCCAGCAGCTCTTCAGCACCGAGGACGAGGAAGAAAGAATTGAAGAAGATCTTGAGCGGAATGAATATCCGGAGCCTTCTCCCGAAAGGATTAAGGTAATCAAAGAATCCCCCGTTCAAGAATATGTTATTTTTTTCACAGAGTCTCAACAGAACCAGCCTACGCTACTAGAGGACGTCACTGTGGAATATAATGATCCCTCTAGCTCAGGCTGCAGTGAAGATGAGATATATCTCCTTTTCCACAGACATAGGAGGTATTCCTAGTGGATGCCCATATGCCAAATACGCCCAACCAGGAAGAGGAGGAGTGTGATTACAGAGGCCCCACTGCAGATGCAGTGATTGAAGCTACCCGGGATACAGACAGCCTACCAACCATGGCAGGCCTTAAAGAAGAAAGTTTATATCATGTGCTGATTTATCCTATGGAAGAATACATGGAGGCCCTGATTGGCTCAGATCCTCAAGCATCAATCCTTTGCAAGAGCCAAATACATCAGAATTGGTCACCACTACTGGTGGCCTCTGTTTTGAAGAAAAACATGCAGAGCACCCTGGGGTTATCTCTGACAGGCAGTCAGTGCTCATATCCTTTTTTTCTATTACTTGACTGGCTGCATTGGCATTATATCACCTAGAGCATCAGATATTTCCAGTTAGAGTAGGGTAGGTAGGAAGTCTAAAATAAAGCTCACCCTGTGAGCATGTAGTTAGTTGTTTTTTAATTTCTGCAGCAAGCCAGACAGTTTAATCCTGGCTTGACTATTTTCAATTTCTGTCTTAGAATGTAGAGAAGAAGTCTGCTAGATAGTTTAATCCTAGCAGGTATTAGATTAGGTAGAGAAGTATGTGAGGCCAACAGTCTAATCTGGTCTCATGGAGCAATAAGGGTAGATTTAGAATAGGTTTATTTTCTATTGAAAAAATAAATGATGTAAAGGGTCTGCTAGTTCAAATGCACCCTAGAAGAACAATGCTAGGATTGTAGGATGGGTAGGTATACTGTTAGAGAATTCTTATGCTGATCTATCATATTTGTGGCAGCCGAAAATCAAAGAAGAAAGGTGGCTTAAGCAGCAGGCATCTGGCCTACACCGAAGATCAATTTCTGAATTCTTAACTCCTTCAAGAAGAAGCCATCCCCATGTGGAGCCACTGTTAGCCCCCCTATAAATTTTTGACAAGCAAACAGGGGGCTAAATGTTTTTGAGCCTTCAATGAATGCATTTCCTTTGAAAAAACATCATCCTTGAAGCCTTTTTCATAGTTCCCTGCCTTTGTCTGTTTCCCTCTGCTGTCATGAAGTCAATAAGCCTTGCTGAACGATAAAGTTTTGCTCAAAAGGCCTTATTTCGCCCCTTATATCTCTGCAGAATTCCCCCACTTTATTTTTTTTCCCTTTTTCCCAAAGTCCCCTTTGCTCCCCTAAATTCCCCCTTACTCTCCTAAATCTTCCCAAAATCCCCTTTAAACCCCACTTTTATCCCTTGATTGGTTAATTTTCCCCTTTTCCCCCTTATCGTTTCCCTTTAAATGGCCTTAAAATCCATTAAAACGGGCCAAAACCCATGTTTGACTTTATATTAAGGCCTAAGCCCCTTTCCCGCTAGCCCCGACCACTTTCCCACATGTGCCCTTAGCCTAGGACCAACGATTAAACCTTAAGCACTAATCGCATCGGAAGACCGGAGCAGAACGTTAAATCCTATGTAAACACCGAAAAGTTCCGATGCGATTGTTTTATTATACAAGTCTGCCGTTATTGTTCCACACCGTTGATCTACCATAGATCGGATGGCCCACGCTAATCATGAATGAACGCAATCACAACACTTGTGTTAAGTCCTCCGATTGCTTGTCCTCTCTAATTTGGTGTGAGCTGTTGATCTGGTCCCCAGATCCAACGACCAGCACTCAATCACGCTCCTCGCTCATTCGCAATCGCAATTTCCAGACGCGCGACCCTTCGCATCCCTCGATTGCGATCTCCCGATTGCTCCTCCGCCGTCGGTCTGCCTCCAAATCAGACGGTTGGCGCTTCACCGCACCCTACTAGTCGCCTCGCATTCCCTCTTCTGCATCCGCTGATCACGATTCCTTGATCCCATCCTGACCTTCCATCCTCCCCTCGATCTGACGGTCATCGCTCACTCCGCCCAATCGCAATCGGAAGTTTCGAGGTGTGCCACCCCTGTCCCCCCTCCGATTGTGATTTCCCGATTCAATCGCAGCCGTTCATCCATATTTGAAATCAACGGTCAAGATCTGATCGCCCTCCACCACTGCCCGAGTTTGTAACATGTTTATTTTAATTATGCAGACAACATAGAGAGGTCTATTCAGCGTTTGCCAGCAAATTAGCAGAAAGGATTCAGAGGGGGTTAATGCTATTGTTGATATTATTAATGTTTGACCCTGCAATTCAAAGGAAAGGCGCAGTTTGAAGACCAACGCACACGCAACAGTCTTATCTGTGTTTAATATCAGCAAAACATTTTCTCCAGACGTACACCATTCCTACAACACCCTCCATGCCTCCTTGAGCCCTTAAAACGAATGTTACGAACAAATGCTTCTTGAAGAATGTCTGGACAGCAGTAATTGAGGTATGGAGAGACCTGTAGATTTCTATCCATGTCATTTATTCCAGAATGGCAGCGCAGAGTTCCAGACCACCTTAAGGATTTAAAGAACATATCAGAGGTCAATATTGACCTGAAAGAGGCTTCCAAACAGTCTCAGAGTACACATAGCGAATGCTGATTACCATTAAGTGGTATGGGCATGAACACTTCCGCCTTACTGTCTTAATGAGGCTCATTTAATTGTTCATCTTCTTCTGTTATTCCGGTTTCTCCTATAAGAATTTCTGAGAATGATATTGTAAAGGTTGTTGTTGGGCCGTTGCTGTTCGGCTACTGCCGTTGTAGTTAGAGGGATTTAGTTTTGACTGTTAAAACAAGCTTGGGAGGGATTAGCAGAGTAGTTGTTTTGTAGTAGGCTGGGAGGAGAGGTTTGGGCTGTATTAGCCATTGAGCTCAGTGTACATGACTGGCTTTGCATCATTAATCAAGCACATTTCACTGGATCATGGTCTATTACTATTGGTGATGTTTTTTCTTGCTCTGTTTATTTCATTTTCATGCTGTTTCATTTTCTACTGGCTTGCATCAGAAGTTTGGCATAAGATTCACCCTTGATAGGTGCCTTATGTTGTTGCTCTCCTTGCCCTTAATGTTTTCTTCTTAATATGTTATCTGAGGATTGGTTTCAGCTAATTTAACTAGTGTAGTGGATGTTATTGCCTACTCTCTGATGTATGAATTAAATGGATCAGTTCTTAGATGTTCTTGATTGGTTTAAGCTGGAAGATTTGGGAACACTGGGGACTAGAGTTAGCCCTATCCACTAGGATCCTTGTGCAACCAACTTACCTTTCTAAGATCCCTCTGTTAAACATTATCTCTGTTTTTCCTTGGAGCATGCTAAAGCTGACCTGGAGTTAAATGACCTCTGGTCCGATCTATAAGCTACCCCTTTGTCCCTCCTTTGAGAGTTGCCTATTAGTATGACCAAGCAGGTCTGGAGTTAAATGACCTCTGGCCTGATCTATAGACAGAAATTAGGTTGCTCTCCTTCTTTCACTTTCAATCCTTAATGTTCCATCCCACCATCTAATCTAAAATATCCTTTAGTATTAGATGACTTGCCCTTTGGAAGCCTTGGCTAGTTGTTGCATGTAATTTCATTTCATGACTCCATAGCCCAATGGATGGCACTTTCTTGACCTATCCTCTTTGCTGAAAACATCCTGCTGCTTTGTTCCTTTTCTCTCATTTCTTTCTCAGTCTATGATATCATGACCAACCCAGCAACCAACCAACCAAATCATTTAAAACCCCCCTTTTGTGCTTCATAACTAGCCAAAAATATCATTTTGAGCTTCAAGGATATATCATTCTTTTTTCTATTGGAGAGATCCCTCTCCGGGTCCAGGAAGGCTAGATCCTAGGGCCCAAAGCGATTCTGATGTTGTCTCATCTTTTGGTATTGCCAATCTGGCCAAAACATGGGAACCCCAACAAGCCTCACTCTTTCCTTCACTAAAATTCCTCTTTTTTCCCTAAGAAACCCCTTAAACCCATAAACCCACTATGTTATGGTTTAAAAACCCCCATTTTACCTATCGGAATCCTCTAAAATAATAAAAAACCCCTCTGTTTGGTCTAAAAAGACAGTCTTTTACAAATAAGAGTTTAAGCCCCTGAGGGCTTAAATCTTTCACCCATGTGTCTGAGCGCCCGCGACTAGGCATTATTCCCATTGCATTGGGCATTACCATTGCATCGACCTTCCGCTATAAAATCCGTTTTTTTCCTTCGGAATTTCCTCCCCACCGATGCGACAAGCCCCCTCCTCCTCCGCCCCTAGTCACATACCCCTCCACATGACCGTGTCCTAGGCCTAACCTTGGCCCTCATCGCATCACTCCATCGGCTTATCCCTTCCCCTTTTTATTTTCCCCTCCATGGCGATATGTCGATGCGATAAGCACTTTTCTCCTTAGCCCCTGGTCATTTCTTTTCCACCAGACCACTGCTCGCGCCTTGCCTTAAGCCCTCTCCCCTTTTCTTTCTCCCCGCCTTCCTACCCCATGGAGCAATCTCCATCATCAAAACCCGACCATCTGACGGTCATCACTTTCCTGTTCCATCCCTTGCTCACCCGACACATTCTTCGTTTCACCTTCGGCATCAAACCCACACCATAGATATTATATATCTAATGGTTCTCATTAATTCTAATGACCCAACTCCACCGGGGCCTACCATCCACCACACACAACGCCCGTCTTATCAAACACTGACACCTGTCTCCCACTTTCATTTCTGCCTGAGCAACTTTGTCATCATGCTCGGTCCGCACCGTCAGATCTGTCCCTTCCCATTCGATGGCTCATAAACGATATCACGCAATTTTTGCTCCCGGGATTTAACAGTTAAAAATTACGCGATACCGGTGGTTTCATCGTGGACAGGTGTCATGCAATGTATGGAATCACGTTCATTTGCGATAATACCGCTTATTTCCTTTTGGAAGCGCGAAAACCATCGACGATTTTCCATTACCACCCATCCTCATTTTTTCACGCCAATGAACTTTTAAACCCTGTTTTCACAGGATTTCACCTCTCCGCTTCTATATCTGCTTCTGCCCAGCTCCCCCGCCCCCACGCAGCCTCTGAAAGTAGTAGAGCATCCACTATAGGATTTATTAACATTTTTGTTTGTTTTTCAGGGTTTAATGGAAGTCTTTCAAGGTCAGAAGGCCCTCTCAAGGTTTAATTAAGGAGCGAGACAGAGGATCACTACCTCTAAGGCCCAAAGTAACTGCATAATCACCAAAAATAAGTGTTCAAGGGTTATTCCTATGGTTTGAAAGGTGCTGGTTATGCAAATAAGACCCTCGACACACCAAAGGCACCTGCACACAACAAAAGCAAAGAAAGAACCATGAAGATGAAGTTAAAAGGCTAAAGAATCAGAGGTTAAAGGCTTCAGGCAAAATTAAAACCTTAAAGTAGAGGATTAAAGCCTAAACAGAATTCTGAAGTTAAAAAACAAATAAACAAAGGTTTTAATCAAAATAGATAAAGTGTTAAAAGACAGTGAAAGGTAGTTTTAATAAATAAAATAGAGAAAATATATGCTTGAAAACAACCTCGAATGTATCAAAAGAGCAGATATTCGCCTAATAACTCAAAAAGACACCTTTTACTTATTTTATGTTTTAAAGGGAAAATTGGCAGTTATTACGCAAAAGAAGATATTATAAACTATCAGACAGTTATTGTAAAAGGAAGCAAGGAGCCTCAAAGTCAATCTTTTCAGCTGTTTTCATCCTCAGGATATAAAGACATATTTAATACACATAGGAGTAGTTATGAAACAATCCTACCTTATGCCTTGTATGGTTTTTTAAGGATATGAGTGCATTTACTGTGTCATTAATGACATTATGAACCCTAGATGTTTCCACCTCCTCATTTGCAGCATAAATAATACATTTAAACTCATTGTAAAGGGGCATTTTATAACTCTTTGAAGTAATACATAGTTCTGCTGAGATTAAAGAGAAATTGATGTACTAGAACCTGTGGATGTTTTGACCTGTTTGTGGATGAAGAAAGCCTATCATTGGATCCTTTAGCTTGGCTATTGGTTAAGTATTCTAAATTGTTTAATGTTTTTCCTGTTTTCATTCTGTTTTCACCATCTCATGCTTGCAGGAGAGTAAAAGTTTTAGGCTAAGAAATATCTCTTGGAAGCACCTTAGACATGTTTACTCTTCACTGTCTTTATGTTTTTCATCTGCTAAATGTTTGATTGAGTAATTTTAACTACTTTTTCAACCTTAAAGCTTCTTTATTTCAGAAGTAATTCAATACAGTTGGCCTTAAGATGATTTATGGTTTTCCCTGCTTCTTGTTGACACTTTAATAAAACTATTTCTGAAGTCTCCTTTCAAGGTACCATTGTCCAAATTTTGCCAAAGAGGTCTGTTTTGATCATGCCCTTTATACTTGCTCAAATAATTATTTTGAAAGTCTTTATAATTGCAGTCCTATATGTTTAGGAGTTCCCTCTTCTATGAATGCAATTATCTGTTTATCTTGAATGTTTTCTTATCCTTGAAAGTGAAATCTTTGATGAAATAGAGAGTTCCTCGACTCTTAGATTTCATTTTGAAAGTTTGTCTTGAAATTATTTGTTGAAGTATAGTTTCTAGAATTCATGGTTAGCCCTGTCTATAAATTACTGCTTCCTGTTCAAATGATGCTTTAAGTCCCTTTGTTGAAGAGTACATATAATTAAGGATTCTTAATTTCCCTTAGTTATACTTTTCATTATAAAATCTTGATGTTCATTTCATTTCACCTAAAAACTTTGTAGATCCAATAGCCAAGTTATGTTTTCCCTTTGATACCCCTAATTCATCTACAAACTTGTTACAAACTTCCATTAGACTCCATTTCCCAATGACTTGGATATTTCCCTTTCTATCTATGCTTCCTAGGTCATCATGTCCCACAAAAAAATCAAACAAACTCAAGCTTAATAACTAGCCTAAAATCAACCCTTTACAAGCAAACAAGTCATATTTTTGCAAACATATTAAGAGATCCCTCATTGAGACTAGGAGGGCTAGATCCTAGAGCTCTAAAGATTGGTTTACATGTTGCCTTGTCATTTGGTTTACCAATCAGCCAAATCTCATGATCTCAACATTTTGGCGATCATGGTGGGACCACTGAGTTCATAGTTGCCTAACAAGCTCTTATAGACTCATTAGTCTTTCAAGCAATCATAGAAACTCAGAAAAAACCCAAAAATATTTTGGATTGGTTTTAAATAAACCACTGGTGGTGGACCATAAAACATTTTACCTTCAGAAAAGCTAAAAATTTCCACCTGGTGACTCCACTAAGCCCCAGTAGGCCTATTACTACTCTAAATCTCCAGATTTACTTAGGATTGTGTTAACTAGCCTTGAGGAAGTTTAGAAGCCTAGTTATCCTATTGTAGAAATCACTATGAGAGGAAATTTTTTGAAGAACAGTCCTAAAAACCTCTTCCTCTCTAAAATGTTGAGAAACTGAAATCTAGCTTCACATAGGATCAACACTAGATCCCATCCAGATCCTAATCCCCCTACCATAGTTGACAATCCAGAGAGGATTTTGTGGCAAAATTCTAGACCTGGAAAATCAACTACTGATAGAACCATCACAAGAATAAGATCTGTCCCTGAAAACTTCACAGTCTTGAAAGATTCTCACTTTGACTTACCTCACACAAAGAACCTCTTTAGAAATAAGTGTCAAAGTGATTTAAACCAAGCTGATTTTGATATCACAGATTTGCAATAGAGCTTTATCAGAGAGGCCTCACCTTCAACTCCCCATGATTCTCAGCTTCTCTATCATTTCATCTCCTTCCACAACAAATCTGCTCATCATCAGTTTGCTGGCCCAAGTGTTTCTTCCACTCCTATCCACACATTCACTGTTCAAAGCACTCCATTTCAGCCCACTTTCCCTCTTGTAAATCCACCTCTTGCAAACCCCCCCCATTATTTCCAATCATGGCAGCATGGTATGCCCCACTTGTGTTACCACAACCTATGGCTCCCTTACCAAATGATTACCAGTTCAAAATTCTCCATTTCACAGCAAATGAACCTACTACTTCCCAGCAGCATGTAGACAAAATGAATGATGCTTTTGATTACATGGAAATAGAAGAAGAGACCATTAAGATGAGAATTTTTGCTCAAATTTTGGGAGGAGAAGTCAAGAAATGGTTTAAAAACTTAGCTCCTCACAGCATAAATGATCTCCCTTATTTATATCAAACATTCATAAACAAATAGGAAATCAGAAAAAACCCTCTCCAAATCCTTTCAGACTATACTAACCTCAAAAGGAATACTAGGGAAAGTGTCCATGATTAATGCACTAGATTCAACAGTGTGTATAATGCACTTTCTCCAGACATGAAACCTCCTCTAGGCTTAGCCTTGGCTAAATTACCCGAAGGATTTGACCCTAAAATGGCCTACCAACTAAGAGAAAGAGACCCCTCAACTTTAGAAGATATGCCGAGGGGAGCCATGAGTGTAGAGGAAAATCTGATTGAAAAGAGAGCTAGGTTGAGAGTAGAGAAAAGAGTTACATACAAGGATGATACAATACCATCAACCTCATCATCAGATACTAAAATTGATAACTTAGTGAAGGTAATGGAGAGGATGCTTGAAAAGATAAATCTGAATGATAGAGTGTCTCCTAGAGAAAACCAAAACATAAATAGAAACCAAAATCTTAGAAGAGACCTGAATCAAGATAGGCAAAGAGATAATGACCAACAAATTAGGCCTCCTTTTCAACAAAACTATGTTGATCAAGAAGAAGAAAGGGAAGTTGAAAGGCTGTAAGAAAATCATGTAAACTTGATAGGATCTGACAGTGAGACAGATGTTTTTCTCACTGAAGAAGAACAAGGATTCTTCTCTTTAGAACAAACTGAATACAATAATGATGATTCTGAAGATTACAGATTGGGGTTTGAAAATGCTATCATGGAGGTACACAAACAATACAATCTTAGAAGCAAAGGTAGTCCAGAGAGTTCCAGTGACAAAAACACTAGTACTGCTGTTAAGAAAACATTAGAAAATCAACCTAAGAAAACAACAAGTAACACCAACACTTTAGCCAAGAAAAATGACCAAAATAAAGATAAAAACATTTAGCAAAGTGTTGAACAAAGCTACCCTAGTACTTCTGCTAGTGGCCCTAACAAATCTGTCCCAAATAACAGTCCGAATAAAAATCAGCAAATCAGAATTGCTGAAAGAGTTGTAAATGACAAAACAGATGTAAATATGTAAAAAACAATAGTTCCTTTCAACCTTGAAGGGGAAATTTCCAAGATTAAAATCACCATACCCTTAGCTGAATTAGTAACTCGGGATGTATATAAAAAAAAAGTTTTGAAAGCTTTGAATATGGATAGTAACACTGATACTTTAAACTTGGCAGATGATAAACTAGAATTATTGTTTGGTCCTGAAGTTGAAGGGAAATACCAAGAAGGCGCTATCCCTCCCTTCTATGTCAACTTGAATATACATGAGAAAATCTTGCACAATGCCATGCTAGACTCAGGTGCTTCTCACAATATTATGCCCAAAGCAGTAATGGAAAGCCTAGGCTTAGAAATTACTAAACCATACAAATACCTGTATTCTTTTGATTCCAACAGGGTCAAATTCTTAGGCTTAATTAAATATTTGTGTGTTAACCTATCTCAAATTCCTGCTAAGAGTCTAGTAATGGACATAGTGGTAGCTGACGTTCCCCCTAAGTATGGCATGCTTTTATCTAGATCCTGGGGAGCCAAAATTCAGGGTAGCCTTCAAATGGACATGTCTTATGCCACCATTCCAGTATTTAACCAAACTAGAAGACTATATAGGGAATCCCACATGAAATACATGGTGAGCAACATAGACATACCAAACAATTCTCCTATCTACTCCATCCATTCAGATTTGGATTCCTTTATCTTATATAATGAAGATGAAATCAACCAACAAGAAAAATGAAAACAAAGGAGAATTTAGTCTACCAGAACAATCAAATATGCCATAAATTCAAGAAAATAACAGTCTAGATTTCAGCAATCTTGAAAAACAGAAAGAAAATGAAAGAGAAATTGAAATACATTGAAAAATAAACTTTGATGGCTCTTGTAGTAAACTAAGTGTAGGGGCTGGTGTATGGATACAAATCATAAACAAAGGATTCTCCTCCAAACTAGATTTTCCATGCACAAACAATATTGCTGAATATGAAGCCCTCCTTATTGGCCTACATTTACTCAAATATTTAGGAGCCAAAAGAATATCAGTCCAAGGGGATTCTGAACTAATTATTAGGCAGATTAAAGGGGAGTATTCAACCAAAAACCCAAAACTTAGAGAATATAGGAATGCTGCCCTTGACCTCCTTAAAACCTTTGAAAAATACGAACTCGTTTTAATCCCAAGAGCTCAAAATAATCTAGAAAATGAACTTGCCTTTGCTGCTAGTAATTGCCAAATACCAGAGACCAATGAACAATTCGATGTAAAGGTAAAAAATAGACCTGTAATACCAGATAATGAAGATTATTGGCAAGTGTTTGAAAGAGACAAACACATAGATGATTTTCTGAAATCAAATAATGACTTTGCCATGCCAACACCTGTTTTAAGCCATGAGGAAGACTGTTTTAATGAAGAACAAAACCCTGAAACAACGTTGTCCTCCTCTGCTAATATAAACCATTTTGAACCTCCATTTGGAGCAGAAATAGTTGACAATGTGGACTAGAAAGACCTGAAAATTTTACATTGTAAAAAGAATACAATTCCAAGAGGTCTTACACCATTAGAACAAATTTTTGATTTCAATGATGTAGCCAAAGAACCAAGAATGGAGCCTATAGAAACAAACATAGAAGAACATAACATAGGCAGCTTAGCAGAACCCAAAATGATCAAGCTGTCCATCACTCTCCCAGCTCATATTAAATAGCAATAAATAGACTTGTTCAAAGAATTTAAAGATGTATTCGCATGGGGATACAAGGATTTAAAATCATATGATACCAGAATCATTCAACATAAAATTACTTTTAAGGAAAATTAGAAACCCTTCAAACAAAAACTCAGAAGAATAAACCTTGTTTTATTGCCTTTACTTGAGAAAGAGATTAAGAAAATGTATGAGGCTGGGATCATAGTTCATATCAGGTGTTCAGAATGGGTTTCCAACTTAGTATATGTTAGGAAAAATACTGGGGAAATTAGACTTTGCATTGATTTCATAAATATAAATAGAGCCTCCCTTAAAGATAACTATCCCTTGCCAAAAATGGATCATATACTTCAAAGGGTAGTTGGGTGTAAAACAATTTCATTGCTAGATGGGTTCTCAGGTTATAATCAGGTTTTAGTACTCCCAAGTGACCAACATAAAACTGCTTTTACTACACCTTGGGGTACATTCATGTATATCAAAATGTCATTTGATTTAATGAATTCAGGGGCCACCTTCCAAAGGGCCATGGACATAGCCTTCTCAAAAGACATAGGCTATTTCATAATCATTTATCTTGATTACATTACTGTTTTCTCCGAAACTGATGAAGAACACTTGATTCATTTGAGAATTTTTTTTGAGAAATGTAGGAGATATGGCTTATATTTGAATCCCAAAAAGACAATTTTTGGTCTCCAAGAAGGAAAACGTCTTGGCCACATTATTTCTGAAAAGGGAATCAAAGTAGACCCTAAAAGGATTGATGGCATATTGAAGATCAACCATCCAAGAAACATTAAATAATTACAATATTTCATTGGGAAGATAAATTTTTTAAGGAGATTCATCCCCAACCTTGCCAAGCTATTAAGAAATATCACAAACATGCTTAAGAAAGAGGTAGGTGTTAAATGGACAATACAGGCTAAACAATCATTTGAACTAGTGAAACAAGTTTTGACTCAAACACCAGTTCTTATTAGTCCTAATTTCACCAAATATTTTTATATCTTTTCCTTTGCATCTGAACATACAATAGCTACAGTATTACTGCAAAAGAATGACATGGGGCATGAACAACCAATATCATTTTTTAGTAGGGCTTTAAGAGATGCTCCACTCAAGTATAACATCATGGAGAAACAAGCCTTAGCCTTGGTAAAAGCATTGAAAGACTTTAGAGTATACATTTTGCATTCTCACATCATTGCTTTTGTTCCACACACTGTTGTCAAAGGTATTCTAAGTCAAGACCCTGATGGTAAAAGGGGAAAATGGATTGCTATTATTCTAGAGTATGACTTAGAAATCAGACCTACCAAACTGATCAAAGGGCAGGGATTACCTAAACTCATGGTTGAGTCTAACTTCCAGGCACTTGATATGAATATGGTTGATGTCTTAGAAGAAATAGAAGAATGCACAGCTCCATTCATTGAAGAAACATTTGTGAATTCACCTTGGTATGATGATATCATATATGTGCTGCTTTACCTGAATGCCCCTCCTTATTTGTCCAAAACTAAAGCTATATTTTTGAAATAGAATGCTTTAAATTATTGCATATTAGATGGGGTTTTATATTGGAAAAAGGCTGTTGGAATATTGCTTAAATTTATGCTTGAGGTTGATGTAGGAAAAATCATGCATGAACTGCATGAAGGAGAATGTGGAGGACATCTGTACTGGAATACTACAACACATAAAATCCTCAGATCTGGTTACTATTGGCCCACCCTTTTCCCAGATACTTAGAAAATTGTCATGTCTTGCCATAAGTGTAAAATTTTTGATGGAAAAAAAAAACTCTTACCTTTACCCTTACATCCCATCAGTGTTGAGGCTCCTTTTCAACAATGGGGCTTGGAATTCATTGAGGAAATT
This sequence comes from Pinus albicaulis, assembly GCA_034641835.2. NCBI lineage: Eukaryota > Viridiplantae > Streptophyta > Pinopsida > Pinales > Pinaceae > Pinus > Pinus albicaulis. The sequence continues at coordinate 107,321,328 of CM076576.1, read as the reverse complement.
CACCCATCTTCATCTGCCCAACATAAATGGATCCTTACTGTCACTGATTTATTTACCAAATGGATAGAAGCCATACCCTCTAGGAATGCTACTGACTCTGTCATTATCAAGTTCCTTGAAACCAACATACTATCCAGATTTGGTTGTCCAAGAAAAATTGTTACAAACAATGCTTCTGCCTTCAAATCCAAGAAAATGATTGACTTCTGCTACAAATATCATATTACATTAGGACATTCCACTGCCTACTATCCCCACGGAAATGGATTAGTTGAATCCTCCAACAAAAGCCTTGTCAATATTATTAAAAAATTGTTGGAGCAGAATCATAAATCATGGTATAACAAGCTTGTTCATGATTTATGGGCTGATAGATTAACCACCAAAAAGTCAATAAATTTTCCCCCCTATCAATAGGTTTATGGCATGGATGCAGTCTTCCCAACCTCGCTAGGAGTTCCAGTCATGGAGCTCCTCCAAGAAGTACAATATGAGGAAAATGATATACAAAGAAGGATAAATCAAACCGTTCATTTACAACAGACCAGAGAGGAAGTGTACAACAGAAAACAAACAATCCAAGAAAGCATCAAAAAATTATTTGACAAGAGGACTAAAGAAAGTGATTTCCAAGTTGGAAATGTAGTTCGAAAGTGGGATTCTAGAAGAGAAGAAAAGGGAAAACATGGAAAATTTGAAAATTTATGGAAAGGGCCCTACATTATTCATTCTATCAAGGGTCATAATGCATTCTTTTTGTGAGAGCTGAATGGAGAAGATTTGTTTGGAGGTCCTATCAATGGCAAGATGCTCAAGCACTATTTCTGCCAAGAGTCCTAAATTTCAAAGTTTTTATTTTTTCCATTGTGTATAACATTGCTGTTTCAATTTGAAAAGATAAGGAAAACACAAAAACAATAGAAAAAGAAAAGAGGAGAGATTCAAAAAAGGTACAACCCCATACCCAAAAAGAGAATTTTTTGAAAGTGAGCAAATCTAAGTGCCACTGCTGATTAAAAATGATATATTTTTCAGTCACCTAGCGTAATCATGGCTGAACATTCTTTAAATTTATGTTGATAAGTTAGTATAAGCACATATTGATAAGATTTTTTCAGACTTGGTTTATCAGTAGAATAGATTAGGATAGGAAGGAAACGGTTCTAACAAGCTCAAAATATGAACCAAGAAAAGGAAAAGGGCAGCTCTAAATAGATCAAAATCAGAGTTGGAAAAAAGACTTGAAGGATATTTATAAATTTTCAGGTCTTAAGCCTTCGTCATTTTGTTTTATTTTTCTACAAATAAAGTCTATGTGCAACTTGTATATACAACCATAGACATCATAGCAAATCAGATAGTCTAATCCTGATTTGACTGTGTTTAAATTTCCTATTTTAGAAATAGAAATAAAATCTATCAAACAGCTTAATCTTGACAGATATTAGCTAGGTAGAAAATAAAGAGTTCAACAGTTTAATCTGGACTCTTGGAAGAAATAAGGATAGGGTTAGATAGTTTATTTATGTTTAAAAATAAAATAAAATGTCAAAGAGTTTTCTAGTTCAAATGCACTCAAAAAGGGAAGAAAAAATGTTAGGACAAAGTAAGATTGGGTAGGTAGAGATGCTGTCTGAAGAAATTTCATGTTGTAGATTGATAAAGGTTTTCCTTTTCAGAGAAAGATCATCAATAAAAGAAGAAATCTGCCCAAAGGATAAGGCACTGGTCTACTGAAACTCAAAGATTCCTGAGGTTCTGGACACCTAGAAAGACTATTGTCCTCCCATAATGGAGCCACTGTTAGTCACCCATAATTTTGATGATATCCAAAGATGACTAAATTACCAATCTTATATTTCTAGAAATAACATTTCAGACAAACATTATCAGTTCTAGAAATCTCACTGCCTTCATCATTTTAAATCTATCAATTCACCAAAGAATCTTCATCGATGCCTCCTAAAGGGTTATCCTACTTCTTTAGAGAAGAAGGATCATTTCAGGCTGTTTTATCCCTGTTTTTTAGTCCATTTCCCTCTAAGAAATAACCCTCATTTCCCTCATTTTTATTCATTTTCCTTTAAAAGACTCACTCTTTCCTTCACTAAAACTCCTCTTTTTTCCCTAAGAAACCCCTTAAACCCGTAAAACCACTTTGTTATGGTTTAAAAACCCCATTTTACCTATCGGAATCCACTAAAATAATCAGAAACCCCTCTGTTTGGTCTAAAAAGACAGTCTTTTACAAATAAGAGTTTAAGCCCTTGAAGACTTAAATCTTTCGACCATATGTCCGAGCGCCTGCGACCAAGCGCTAGACCCATCACATCGAGCATTACCATTGCATCGGCCTTCTACTATAAAATCTGCTTTTTCCTTCGAAATTTCCTCCCCGCCGATGCGACAAGCCCCCTCTTCCTCCACCCATGGTCACATACCCCTCCACATGACCATGTCCTGGGCCTAACCTTAGCCCTCATTGCATCACTCCATTGGCTTATCCCTTCCCCTTTTTCTTTTCCCCTCCGCGGCGATATTCCGATGCGATACGCACTTTTCTACTTAGCCCCTGGTCATTTCTTCTCCACCGGACCACTACTCGTGCCTTTCCTTAAGCTCTCTCCCATTTTCTTTCTCCCCGCCTTCCTACCCCACAGAGCAATCTCCACTGTCAAAACCTGACCATCTGACAGTCATCGCTTTCCCCTTCCATCCCTTGCTCACCTGTCACATTCTTCGTTTCGCCTTCAACATCAAACCTGCACCATAGATCTTATAGATATAACAGTTCTCATTAATTCCGATGACCCAACTCCGCCGGAGCCTACCATCCACCACACACAGTGCCCGCCCTATCAAACGTTGACACCTAGCTCCTGCTAGGCCTCTGTAATTTAGTAGAGTGGCAATACTAAATGCTGCAGAGACTACATCAAAAACCACTTTGGGATTCGAGGATCTAGCCCTCCTAAATCTAGAGAGGGATCTCTCTATAAGTGCAAATATTGATTTAAGGTTTTAGTATGTTATTAAGCTAGTTATTAAGAACAAGGGTTTTTTGTTTGTTTGGTTGGTCAGGTATGATCTTTAAATGGATGGAATATCACAAAATGAAAGATTTCCAAAAGGTGAAGATGCAAGTATATTGAAAAGTTTTCAGCAGATAGGATTAGTATGAAACAACTTTAAACCATTGGGAAATGGAGTCATAAAAGGGTTTAATTGTACAAAAATTTCAAGAGTGGTCCAAGGGGCAAGTCATCTATATCAAAATATCCTTTAGATTAAATGATGGAGTGGAACATTAAAAGTGTTGAGAAAGTGGAAAAGGTCAATAATTTAAACAAGGATTTATCAACTTTCCATACAAGAAAAGCCTTTTTAAGCAACTTCTTGAAACCAACCAAAGGACGGGGCTAACCATAAACTTCCTTGGGCAAGCTTGTATTAAAGCTAAATTATCAGACAACAATCCAATAATCTCACTAGACTACTTTCAGAAGGGATGAAAACATATAAGAAAACAAAGTGCAGCTTAAGATCAGGTCAGATGTATTAAAATCATGGTCTGCTTTCAGCATACTCTTAGGGAAACTTTCAAAACAACCTTTGGAGAAAGAACTAGAAGATAGGGCAAACCATAAACTTTTCTAGTTTAACTCTACTTAGCATGTAATGAAAATATCATTCAAAAAATTCCTTTCAAGTTTTACACATCAAGACATGGACTAACCAACATTCCTTGATAATGTTTACACTTTAATTTAAGTCATTCTTAAATACACAATTGGAGGAAAACATAAAGATAAAGCTTATCAGTGAGAGTAGGGTACTTTTAACAGTAAATCCTAGCTCTATGCTTGTTTCTATTTATCATAGAAAAGTGAACAAAATGACATACATCAAAGGAAAACAATAACAGTAAGAGGTACTTCACCAATGATATAGACCAGGATCTCAAAAATAAGCTTGTATATTGATGTCAATCCAGTTACAAACTACATGTCCAATGTTTCATCACAGCAACAACTTCTCTTCTCAGCCTAACTTCTTCAATAATTTAACAGAGCCTTAGAGCTTCAGAACTTATTTACATTCAACAATGGTTCGATACAATAGCTATTACATCAGAAATCCAACAACAAACCCACCTCTCATCTTCTTTAGAAGTATTTATAGAAGAAATGAGGAGGTGGGATGAAAGAAAAGGTCTCTAGTTCAATTAATACAAGTTTTAATGCTTCTCTATCTTTGAAGGGTTCAATAGAGGAGTTTTATGATGTTTCTCTGTATTAATTGGTTTTCATTAAGTTTTTAGGCTACTTGGCAGATTTTTTTGACTTTAAAACTCTTTAGGTAGGCAGGCAATAACTCTGGTTGTCTTTTAAACAAAATATCACTGACTGGGCAATAAATGTGCCTTCTTTTGATTTATTGAGGCTACGGGTGGCTCTTTTGGTAGCTGAAGAGGATAAATGGCCTCTGATGTGGCAGTGAGGCCTCTTTTACTGATATCTTTCTCTATTTACCTTTAAAACACTTTTAATTTGCTTTTGGTCTGTATTTAGGCTTAATTAGCCTTAATCTTCATATTCGATTATTTGTTCTTTAATACTATCTTTATCTCTTTAAACCTGAGGATTAAAACCCTGATCTTCAAGCTTTGGCTTTAATCTTCTTTACTTGTTAATTCTGTACACTGATACACTTTGCTGCTTTGTTTATACAGGTGGCTTTTTGCTATTGGAGGGTTTCTGTTAAACCCTGGATCGTGCTCCATTTGATTTAAACTTGGATTTCAAACCTTGTAGATCCTTCCTTCTTTGATTTTAAGCCACATAATCGTCATTCTGGGCCGAAAATGTCACCTGACTATGACTGTGGAAATACACAGAGAAACCACCATTAAATCCTGCAAAAAACACAACAAATTGTTACGAAAACCTGCGGATGATGGTTTAACTGCGTTTAGAGGTTTCGTGGAGGAGGTTTGGAGCTGTACGAAATGGGAAAATGCAGTGATAGGAGGAAAAAACCTTGGCAAAATAGCTAACCAGGTGCAGATGGAGTTTGGGCTCGACGACGAACAAGAGCCGTTGGATTAGAACAATTAATAGTTGAGATCGTCCGATGAAGTCACTGGGGAGAATGGAAAAATGGCAGCCGAATGGGGGTGAGATTAAATCAGGACCGTTCGATCTCAGAGATCGACGGCTGGGATTAAAACCAAAAATACAAAGTTGTGGAGAGTAGTGATAAAGAAAAAAACCGACAGTGGTTTTTGCAAAATAAAATTGGGGGTAAGTGGTATTGCGCAAACAAACACGATTCCATATAGCATTTGACGCGTGTCCCTCCCAATACTGCCCATTTCGCAAAACTTTTGGGTGTTAAACCTCTGGTGCAAAGATTTTACGAAACACAATATCAGCCGTCGGATCATCGAAGGTAGATCAGACGGTGCAGAATGGATGCGATGTGGAAATTTGCGGGGTTAAGAGGTAAGCGGGGTCCACGGTGACGTGGGATATTTTGTCATGGAGCAGACGAGCATCGGGTGAGTTTGGAAAGTCGGGAAAAGATCCTGGTCATCCGATATTTTGAATGGATGGCTAAGATTAAAGATGGGGTGGAAAGTTTAAACGGAGGAAAAGGTAAGAGAGGATAGATGGGCAGAAGGGTAGGGCCCGATGGCTGTTGATTTGCAGAGATCAACGGTCTAGATTCATTTAAAATTGAAACGTTGGGGAAACAAAATAAAAAGGAATAAGGTTTTGGAAAGAGTTTTTAGGCCTTTTAAGCGCCCAATTGTAGGGCTTCGTCCACATGGAGGAAAAGGCTTAAGGTAATAAGCCCTCGGGGGCTTAATGCCTTAGGAGCGCAAAATACTGTTTTAGGCCCAAAAATAATGTTTTTTAAGCTAAAATGGGGGTTCCGATAGATGAAATTAGGGGTATTAAAACCAAATAAAGGGGAAATATAAATTTTTTAAAAGGGATTTTGGAATGATTTAGGAGTCAAATGAAGGTTTTTAGAGGAATTTTATGAAGGGAATAAGGGTAAAAAATGGAATTCTTTGTGAGTGAGAAGAGAAGTGAAATGATGGGAAAATGGGGTTTTAAGAAATATTTCTCTTGGAAAACAGTAGGTTCTTTCGGACTTGTTATTGCCTAAATCTACCTCAGGCTGAAGGAAGGCAGTGTTCAAGGTAACATCAAACCACGCTCAGTCTGGTAGCTAGCCCTACCAGATCAGGAGAGGGCTCTCTCCGGGTCAATCTCAGAAAAAATAATCGAAGGGGCTTGAGATGAATTGAAATAAATGCTGATTTTAGGCTAGGTATATAAGTAAAGGAGTTTGATTTTTATTTTGGGGGTTTTTGTTGGAATAAAAGGGAAAGGCAGTTTTGGGTTCGGGGATGAGGCCTAGTTTTTGTAGAGATGAATGGGGCAAGGATGGAAATTGTTTTGATGCTTTGGATTGAATGAATGGATAGCTCAGGCTGGTGAGGAGTTGAAGAGGGCAAGAGACATTCAAGAATCCTCTTCAAACAGATGAAAACATGGAAAATTAAACAAAACTCAAGGCAGAGAAAAGCAATCTAATGAATTCCACCTTTATCACTCATTTTTTTAATTTAAGAAGAAAATAGGAAGGGAAATGGTACAAATCAAACATAATTAAACTTACAATCACTGAGAGAAACACACCATCAAAACATAGAGCCACATGGATCCCAAAGAGTGCTGCAAACCCTGGTCTATTCCTTTGCCAAAATTGCAGAGATGAAATGTACAATGAAGTGCCAAGCAATCCCAACTGTCCAACCCTGAAAATGACTGAAGAAATACATGATATAGACAAGCCTAACTCCTTCCCATGCCTCTAGGGGTCTAGCTCATAATTCTAGGAGCTGTTTCAACCATATCTAAACTAGGAACTGAAAAATAGGTAATGAAACAACTTGCCTATATATGATAGGAAACTGATTCATTCACTTAAATTTCACTTTTTGGTGAATGAATCCACTAAGATGAGTAAAAATGTGCCAAAATTACATCAATTTACATCATGAGTTACATGAAAAAGTCAAACTAGCCAAAACTAGGCGAAATTCTGAGCTGCTGAGTGAAAAATTGGCCAAATTTCCCTATGCGCCGCGCTTGAAATCTCTATGCGTAGCACAAGTTTGAGGCTTATTTTGAGGGCCTTCCCGAAGTCCAAATTGAGTTCAGGATAGCTCGTTGGAAAGACCTACCTATATAATTTCCAAACCAAGTGGAATTTATGAATTTGGTTTCCATTTGCCCCTCCAAAAATCCAATCTCTCAACACTGCTTCTTGTGTGTGCAAAAAGTGGCAGAAAGGTCATTTTTAGGGTGTTTTTGACCCTTTAGGCAACCCAAAACTTGACGAAATCCTTAGGTAATCCATAGGCATGCATAAATTTTGATGAAAAATCCAGAAATTCAAAATTTTCCTCCAGAAGAGCTGCCAATTATAAGCGCGCACCAAGTGGCGCTACGCGTCGGCAGGAAAATCTGTGTTTAGGCCCAAAAATTCAAAATTGACAAAATGTTTCCCAAATTTCTTGAAATTTTGGCTGAATGTCCACCCTAAAGCACTATGCTAGGCCAAATAAGCTTCAGCCAAAATTTGGAGTCTATCATGCCTTTTACGACGCTTTAGTGCCCTCCTTAGCCTTGCCTTCAGGATTTTGATCCTCGCTTTGCAAACATGATTTCGTGCCCAATAATGGTTCTTCATGTGACTGAGCATGTTATTTTCCTTTTTTTCCTTCTCCAACAACTTCTCAAGATGAATATTGACCCTCTCAAGCCAAGTCTCTCTATCTGCCTCAATCTCACGCTCAATGGGTGTCATCTCGTCTTGGCTTCTTTGTGCAGCTTGCCGGTTCTCACGGATGTTTTGCAACTCCATGATTGTCTACTGATCCTCCAACTATTTTTTCTGCTGCTCCAGGTAGTTTATAATCCATTGGGATCTCTACAACTTGACGGTCAAGGTATCGATCTCAGCCTTCTTCTCCTGAATGGTCTCTCTCAACTTTGAGCTCGGAGAGCTCAAATCCTCATCAATCAATATGAAATCAGTATCCCGACCTCCTGAAGGGCCCTCATCCTGCATGGGCCTCTTACCTATGTCCTGTACCTATACTGCTGATGACGACAACGAGACCCCTTCCACCCCAGGTGGAGATAGTACTCGTCGGGCTGCTGCAAACAATACTCTGGTGCCTCTCTGATAAGTGACATATACTGGCACACTGATAGGCTCTGTCTCGTGACCTTCAAGATGATGTGAAGGTTCACCTAGCTCATGAAAAACCTCTAGAGGAACCTGAGGTGCTGTGAATAAATCACGGGAAATGAAATCCTCACATGAAATGCCCTGCAATCCAAGTTGATGTACAACCACGATCTTGATGAGTGCATAGTGATAAATACTGTTGTACTGCTGCTCGGGATTTTTCTTCTGCACAAACATGGTCATCCTCTTGATATTATAGCACATGAAATAAGGTATGTTCATCATTATCACTCTCGTGAAATGCATCAATAATCTGATGTGGTAGGCATAGAGGCGTGAGAACTGACCCTCACAACTGAAGTATCTGATAATAAGTTTCATCAAAGGTGCATAAGATTCCTTTAGGAACCGGAATGGGAACACCCTGCTGAGCTGTCTCACATAGCTAGGCCTGATGTATGGTTAATAATGCACTCTATTCACCTACTGTCTTTTGTTCCACTGTTCACCCACATTCGGTATCCCAGTTGCTTGAGAAATGGTTTCTGGTGTCAAAGTGAAATTTACACCAGCAAGATTTACGTGATCATCATGTAAATGAAATAAAAACAAATGAGCCAACTCCTAATGATGATGAATCCTAGAAATCATCTCACAATACTAATAGCATGACTGCTCTCGAAAACATGCCATGGCAAGTGGGCAAGCCTGCAATTGAGTCAATGAGGTGGGCTCTTCTCTCACATGTTTGCCACCTTTACGAGGCCTTCTCGGTGCATGTAGCTCAGTGGTAGAATCACTATCTCTGTCATAGGATGTATCAGTGTCTGTCTCCATGATGTTTCAAGGTCTATGTTTGGCTTATATGAGATGAAAATGAGAATTTGGTGCTTTGTTTTAATTTCCAAATGTGTGTCAAAAGGGAGGGACTGTAGGAGATATAGGGCAGTGGGAACAATGGGGTTTAATCAAATGATAATTTTTCCTTTGAAAATTTGAAAAACTTAGGGACAAGGGACAACTACTGAATTTTTGGGATTTTGGGGTTTGGGAATTTTTATAAGTGCAATGGGAAAGTGAAAAAGGAGGGAAATGAAATGATTTTATGGATAGGGAAATGGGAATGAAATGATATGAGTGGTTTGGGATATAAGGGAATAGGGTATCAACAATGATGATATGATTACAGTGAGGGGGAGGAATAACCAAGAGGGGAATGAAATATTTGGCACCAAAATTACTTTTTAAAACACCAATTCAAAACCCTAAGGAGCAGTTTTAAGAAGGTGATAGGGTTTATGGTTTTGACATTCAAACTCTCATATTCCCTTTTCAAACAACACCAAACACTGATTTATGGAAATTGAAATATGAATTGAACTTACTTGGAGCAGGGGAGACCATTTCATTTTGAAATTTGAGAGAGATGGCAACAAATTTTTTTTTTTTCGGGCCAATGCACCACGTGCACAACCCAGTGCGCCGCGCTCTCTGTGTGCACCGCGACCGTTGTGATTTGCACGGTGAAAAACGGTCCTATGCGCCGCGACCGTTGTGTGCGCCGTGCTATTTGTGTGCACCATGACCGTTGTGATTTGCACGGTGAAAAAAGGTCCTATGCGCCGCGACCGTTGTGTGCGCCGCGCAGGTTGCCCAATGCGTCGCGATGGTAAACTCACCAACAATTCAACCTTCCAAACACTTGTTTCGCTCTACCAAAATTTCTCTTGGCTATTTGATGAATTTTCTTACAAATGGATTGTTTGAAACACCAAAAATATCTTATATATGATAGACTTTGATTTTTGATTTGAAAAAACCCACTTTCTAAAGTTTGAATTTTGACACTTTTTGAATAAAATCTGTTTTTGTTTCCTTTGTGATTTTTGAGCTGAATGATGAATCTCTTGGCTGTTCTTTGTAGGGATCGCTGGCATGGGATTTTGGCAAAGACGACCAGGGCTGCGCCTGAAGTACTTCACAACTGAAAAACTTTGAAAATTACATTGCATTTATTACAAAAGGATAAAATAGACAATTTTTCTTCAAAACAGAGTTTTGAAGAAAAATCATTATCAAGCATTATGACGATGAAATGTTTTGCGATGAAAACCTATTTCGAACCTCCCTCATGTGCCTGCTGACATTATTAGTCATTTTTAGGACTGAATTAACGAAACCCTAGACTTAATGAGACTGAAACCCTAAAATGACTCTTTGTTGACCAAGAGACCAAACATGATTGTAAATGACTGTGAATGATTTCGATGGACAAACACAGACCAGTAGGTACATGACATGAGGGATATGAGAGAAAATACCCTTCCGTCAGATGATCCATGCTCCTAATGGAATGCAACTGACTGAACTTGAATGAGACACCTAAAATGAAATGCAACAAGAGAAATTTGATCTCTGATAGAGGGATGAAGATACCGACTCTAACAGGACTAATAGTGAAACATCAGTGAAGATTAACTCAAAGGGTAAAGATCTTCATAAGACTTTAAGAACTAACAATTTGGACATGAATTTTTTCTTAAAGGCTAAAAGAGATTTAGCCACCATTTGATATGGAAAATTTTATAGGTGGCTAATAGTGGCTCCACATGGGGATGGCATATTCTTGAAGATATCAATAATATTTAGCTATTGATCTCTATATTTTCAGTAAACCAGTGCCTTATCCATTGGGCAGCAACCTTTCTTTTCTTTTGCTGATCTTCTTTTGATCTGACAATATTTGCAGCAATTTGAAACAATGGAATTCTATCAAAACAACATTTCTACCTACCCATTCCTAATGATCCTAACATTTTTTCTTCTTTCAGAGTGCATTTGGACTAGAAAAATCTCTTCATCAACATTTTATTCTTTTGAAAAAATGAAACTAATCTATTTCTACTCTTATTTATCCATGAACTCAGTTTAAACAATTGAGTTCATAAATTTCTCTACCTAACTATTATCTATCAGGATTAGATTATCTAACAGACTTTAATTCTCTAAATTCTAAAATAGAAATTTAAAAGTAGCCAAGCCAGGATTAAGTAGTCTGACTTGTTGTGATCTATGGCAGAAAAAAAAGCTGCACATAGACTAAAATTTGCAGAAAATTAAAACAAAATTGTGAAGGTTTAAGATTTGAAAACTAAAATATCCTTCATTATTTCTTCAGCTCTAGTTTTGAATTTGTTTGAGTCATGTTTTCTCTCTTATCTGGTTATAGTTTTTAGCTTTTTAGAACCAGTTCTTCATTAATCTCATAGGTTCAGGATTTGAGCATGCTTGAACCTTCTTTCTTCTATCCTAATCTACCTTACTGATAAGCCAAGATTGATCTGTTTGGCTGATCTAATTCACTAACCTATCAACAGTAAATTTAAAAGCTAATTAGTCATGATTAGGCTGTATGAATAACTAGAAGTGTGTTTTTAGGAGTGGCATTTGAGCTTGCACACTTTCATACTTTGTCTCTCTTTTTTTGGTATGGGGTTGTACCTTTCTTGTTTTAACTCTGCCCTCTTTTCTCTTTTCTATTGTTTTTGTATTTTTATTTTTCTAACTTTGAATGCAATGACAGATATGATATTTATAATGAGAAAAAATAAAAAAGCTTCAACCTGGTATAGTTAAGAAAAATAATGTTTGAGCATCCTACCATTGACAGGACCTCCAAAAAGTTCAGTTCCATTCACTTCCTGCAAGAAATAAGCATTGTTGCTAGCAGTAGAATGAATGAGATAAGGGCCTAGCCATAAGTTATCAAATTTTCCATGTTTGCCCTTATCTTCTCTCCTGGAATCCCACTTCAAAACTTTGTCACCGATGCTGAAATCACTAGCCTTTGTTCTTTTATCAAACAACTTCTTGATGTTTTCTTGCTTGTGTAGTGCTCTATTGTAGACTTCCTCCATGGTTTGTTGAAGATGTATAGTTTGATGTATTCTTCTTGTCATATCATTTTCCTCAGACTGTACTTCTTGAATCAGCTTCATGACTGGCACTCCTAGACTGGTTGGAAAAATTGCATCTGCTCCATAAACTAGCTAGTAGGGTGACATTCCAATTGATTTATTAAGTGTTAATCTGTCAGCCCATAGTGCATGTACTAGCTTTCTGTGCCGTGATTTATTATTGTCTTCCAACAAATTTTTGATTATATTCACCAAACTCTTGTTTGAGGATTCTGCTAACCCATTACCTTGAGGGTAATAAGCAGTAGAATGACCCAATGTAATTTGATATTTATGACAGAATTCAACCATATTTTGGATCCAAATGCAGCACCATTATCAATAATAATCTTTCTAGGACAGCCAAATCTAGATAGGATATGATTTTAAATGAATTTTATGATGAGAGAGTCATTGGCTTGCCTAGAAGGGATGGCTTCTATCCATTTGGTAAAGTAGTCTGTTGCAGTGAGAATCCATCTATGTTGGGCAGATGAGGCTGGATGGATTTCTCCAATGAAGTCTAGACCCCACTGCTGAAAAGGAGCTTCTGCAGTGATTGAATGCAAGGGTAAGGGAAGCAGTTTTCTTTTGCCTTCAAAGAGTTGACATTTCTGACAGGCAATAATCATTTTATGGACATCTTGAAAGAGGGTGGGCCAGTAGTAACCAAATCTAAGGATTTTATTAGCAGTTGTCTTCCAATAGAGGTGGCCTCCACATTCTCCTTCATGGAACTCATGCTTGATCTTATCTGCATCATTCTCAGGCAAACATTTAAGCAATAATCCACTAGCATTTTTCCAATATAGACATTTATCTAAAATGCAGTAATTAATAGCTTTCAACTTTAAAAATATTGCCTTTTTTATAGACAAAACAGGAGGTGTATTTAAGTTGAGCAAAACATATAAAATATCAGCATACCAAGATGAAAAAAAAAATGATCTTCAATAGTTGGAGTTGGCAACTCCTTCTGTTCATCTAATGCATGTATCATGTTTATACCAAGAGCTTAAAAATTAGACTCAGCCATTAATCTTGCTAGTCCTTGGCCATTTATGAGCGTAGTGGGCTTGATTTCTAAATCATATTCAAGTATCAAAGAAATCCACTTTCCTCTTTTTCCATCTGGGTCTTGGGTTAAAATGTCTTTTACAACTGAATTTGGCACAAACGCAATTATGTGGGAATGTAAAATGTAAACTTTGAAGTCTTTTAAGGTTTTGACTAAGGCAAAGGCTTGTTTTTCCATGATATTGTGCTTCAGAGGTGCATTTCTCAATGCCTTACTAAATAATGCAATTGGCTGCTCTTGTCCCTTCAATTTTTTTCTGTAATAGGAAAACAACTATAGTGTGTTCTGATGCAAATGAAAAAATAAAGAAATCTTTTGTAAAGTCAGGACTAATGAGAACTGGTGTTTTGGTTAATGCTTGTTTTACCAGTTCAAATGATTTCTTTTCTTCTAAGGTCCATTTAACTCCTTCTTCTTTTTTAAGAATATTGGTCATGTTTCTAAGGAGTTCAGCTAAATTGGGTATGAACCTTCTCAAGAAATTAATCTTCTCAATGAAAGATTGAAGTTCCTTGATGTTTCTAGGATGGTTGATTTGCAATATAACCTCAATCCTTTTTGGGTCTATCTTTATCCCTTCTTCTGATATGATGTGTCTCAGAAGTTTTCCTTCTTGGAAACCAAACATTTTTTTCTTTGGATTTAAAGATAACCCAAATTTTCTGCATTTCTCAAAGACTTTTCTCAAGTGCTCTAGGTGTTCTTCATCTGTTTTTGAAAAAACAGTGATATCATCAAGGTAAATAATGATGAAGTATCATAATTCTTCTAAGAATGCAATGTCCATGGCTCTCTGAAATGTAGCACCAGCATTCATTAAACCAAAGGGCATTTTCGCATACATAGAAGTACCCAAAGGTGTAGTAAAGGTTGTTTTAAGTTTATCATCAGGATGTACTAATATCTGATTGTAACCTGAGAATCCATCTAGCAAAGAAATTCTTTTAGAACCAAATACCCTTTGTAAAATGTGATCCATCTTGGGTAAAGGGTAGTTGTCCTTTAATGAAGCTTTGTTTAAGTTCCTAAAATCAATACAAAGCCTTATTTCTCCTGTTTTCTTCCTCACTAACACTAGATCAGACACCCACTCAGAGTATCTAATAGGTACAATAATTCCAGCATCATACATTTTCTTAATTTCTTTTTATACCAGAGGTAATTGAACAGGGTTAATTCTGCGCAAATTTTGTCTATAGGGCTTCTGTTTTTCTTTGAGGGGTATCTTATGTTGAATTATCTCTGTGTCATATGATTTTAGATCCTCATAACTCGATGCAAATACATCAGAAAATTCCTTAAAGAGCTCAATATATTTCATTTTAATGTGAGCTGGCAAGGTTTTAGACATTTTAATCATTTTTGGCTTTTGTTCACTGCCTATGTTACATTCTTCCACTTCAGTTTCAACAGGTTCCAGTTTTGGTTTTTTGGAAACATCATTGAAATCGAACAACTCTTCTAATGGGATCAGTCCTTTTGGCAAGCTTTGAGTGTTAGATTGCAGCATTTATAAGTCTTCTTTTTCTAAATCTGCACTCATTTCTGTGGTATGTTCAAGTTTATTAGGTAACAGATTTATATCAGCAATCTCTAGAGACTTTGTTTCTTCATCAAGTGGATTTTCTTCAATAGGACAGTCATTTTCATAATCTGAATCTGAACTTGATGGCTCAAATTCATTTCTGGATTTTAGGAAGTCTTTTTTTTGTTTATCTCCATCAAAAACTTGCCAATATTTTCATTGTCTGAGACAGTTGGTCTAAATTTGATTTGGGTGGTACATTGCTTGGTTTCATAAGGTGTTAGACAAATTCTAGCAGTAAAGGCTAAACCATTGGCAAGGAAATTTTGGTTTCTTGGGACAAAGATAAGTTGGAATTCATCAAATGCTTTTAATAAGTCCATGAAATCATTTCTATAGGCTCTCAATTTGGGATGTTTGGCACTATATTCCCCATTTACTTGCTTGATAATCAACTCTGAATCCCCATGAACTTTTATCCTTTTGGCCCCTAATTTCTTCAATAAGTGTAGGCCTAAAAGGAGGGCTTCATACTCAGCTATGTTATTCGAACATTGAAAATTTAACCTGTAGGAATGCCTTTCAGCATGATTTTTTTCAGTGTTGTGTATCCATATGCCTGCTTCGGCATTATTCTCAGTGCAAGACCCATCAAAATTCATACTCCAAAGAGGACTAGTATCAGATTTAGCAGTTTGACTACTATCCTCTTTATCTTGTGTGCTTTGAGATTGTTCCTGTAAATGATCAATATGTTGAAATTGGTTTAGTTCCTCATGTTCTTTATTATGTTGAGGATTTTTCTCTTGATTCTCAAAGTTGTTAAGAAATGGATGACTGTTTTGTAGCTTTAGACCTGTGATTAGTTTGCTGTGATTTTTTGATTTGGAAAACTGTTTTGATACTTCTGTCTTGTCTTCCTCCTTTTCTGGGTCTGCCACTATGTTATAGTGAGGGGTGCCCAATAAGTCAGTTAAGGTTTCTTTCTCATTAAATTTTTCATGATTGAAAATAATAAATGAGTCAAGGCCCGTATGCACAAAATAAAGAGGAGAGTTTTCTAGTCTCTCTTGGTTACTGACCATGTCTTGCATATGAGATTCCCTATAAAGTCTTCTAGTTTGATTAAAAATAGGGATGGTAGCATATGTCATATCCATCTGCATTGTTCCTTGTAACTTAGCTCCCCATGATCTTGATAACAACATACCATATTTGGGGGGTACATCAGCCACTACAATATACATCACTAAACACTTGGCTAGAATTTGTGCTAAGTTTACATAGAGGTATTTGATCAAACCTAAACATTTCACTCTACTGGAGTCAAAGGAGTATAGATCTTTATATGGTCTAATGATTTCAAGGCCTAGACTCTCCATTACTACTTTGGGCATTAAGTTATGAGAGGCCCCTGAGTCATGCATAGCATTGTGTAAAATTTTGTCATGAATTTTCAAACTAACATGAAATGGAGGAATTGGCCCTTCTTGGTATCTTCATTCAATCTTAGGACCGAAGAAGACCTCTGGTTGGTCATCATTAAGATTGAAAGTGTCATTATTTTCTGCTATGTTGAAAGCTTTCAAAATTTGTGACCTATATACATATTGGGTGATTAATTTAGTAAGGGGAACACAGATTTTAATCTTGACAATTTCCTTTTCCAAACTGAAAGGTAGTTTATTTTTTACAGTGTTTGTTTCAGCCTTGTTAATCACTATTTTATCAGCCAAATCAGTTTGCTGCTTTCCTCTATTTACATTGGTCAAAATTGTTTTAACAGGAGCACTAGCTGAAGTACTAACGCTGCTAAGGTCTGCACTCTATTTTTCATTAATTTGAGTGCCTTTCCCTTTGTTTTGATTAGAATTTACATCCACTGTTTTGTCCTTTTGTTTAATGTTTTTGGGTTTACTCACAGGGCTATTTTTTGTAGAATTATCAGAGGTTTTGGTTTTGGGAGTTTCCTGATTCTTCTTACTCCTAAGGTCATACTCTTTTGGAGTTTCTATGATGACATTTTCCAGATCTTGATAATAATGTTCATCCTCTGCTCTTTTATCATCATAGGGTGTGTATAGACCTTGTTTTTTATTAATAGGAACATCAAAATGGTCACTACCTACTCCCAACATGTTTATGTCATCTTCCTCTTTTTGTTCAATTGTTTCTTCAACCTCACTTACATAGTTTTCTTGGAAAGGAGGTCTGATGTGTTGATCATCCTCTCTTTGTCTGTTTTGAGGTTGATTTCTTCTAAAGGTATGATTTTGATTTTGAGATTGATTTCTATTTTGGGGCGCTTATTGGTTTTCTCTAGCTTGAAATCTCTCAAGTATGCTCATCTTTTTCATCATTTCTTCCATCATCCTTTCCATTTTCGAGCTAGATGTGGAGGGTGCAGATTCTTCCCTAAATGAAAATTTCTTCTCATTTCTCATCCTGGCTCTTTTCTCAATCAGATTTACTTCCACAGCTAAGGCTCCTTTCTGCATATCTTCTAAAGTCAAAGGATCTCTCTCTCTCAGCTGATAAGCCATTTTAAGATCAAATCCTTTAGGAAATTTGGCTGAGCCATGTGGAGATTTTGATTCTGGAGGTAGTGCATTATAAACACTATTGAATCTAGTGCAATAATTTTGAACACTTTCTCCAATGTTTCTTTTGAGGTTGTTATAGTCTGAAAGTATTGGGAGGGGGTTTTTTCTAACTTTCCATTTGTTTAGGAATAACTGATGGAGAGCTTGGAGATCATTAATACTGTTAGGGTTTAAGCTTTTGAACCATTTTATTGCTTATACCCCTATACTTTGAGAAAATAAACTAAGTTTGACAATTTCATCATCAATATCATTTCTATCAAAGTAGTCATTCATCTTGTCCACATGTTGTGAAGCAGCATTAGTACCACTGTCATCATATAATGGTATCTTGGACTGATAGTCTTGTGGTAGATTTACTAGAGGTAAAGGAAGGACTAGGGGAGCATACCATGTTGCCATGATAGGGGGTTGTGGAAAAAGTGGAGGGTTTATAGGTGGAGGATGTAAAATGGGAGGGAGTTGGTGGAATGGTGTGGTTTGAACAGTGGGTATATGAGAGATAGAAGTGGATGGATCGGCAAGAGATTGTTGAGCAGATCTTGGATGAGAGAAACCAAAATTATGAAGGAAATGTAAATCAGGTGGAGTAGTTTCTCTACTACCAGGATGTTCACCTCTATCTTGAGATGAAGGTGGAGACTCAAAATCTATCTGATCTATATCATCAAGTGACCTAGTTCTGAATGGGTTTCTTAAGCCAACTTGTGAATCTTGTAGAATTGTAAGGTTTTTAGGAACATAATTAGCTTTTTGGACTGGTCTGACAATAGTTGAAGCTTGAGCCTTAGAAGAATTCCTAAGTATACTTTCAGGATTATCAACTATCTCAGGAGGGTTTGGGTTTTGATATGCTCTAGTATGAACTCTTCTAGAAGCCACTATGATATGTTTTCAGACCCAATAACAATAAAAGTTTAACCAAATATGACAGTCTTCAGTAGGCTAACTTATCTTTAGCAAGAAAAATTTAATCCTTTAAGTCTTCTTACCCGATTTTGTATGATATTATGATAGTAATGGGTTTCCCAATGGAGTCTTTAGGTCTATTTAGGATTGTGGAGTCACCAGGTGGAAAAATTTTAGCTTTTTGTGAAGGTAAAATGTTTTATGGTTCCACCACCATGTTTATTATGAAGCCAATATGAAATATTTTTGGGTTTTCTGAGTTTTTTTTTTTTTTTTAGTCATATAGGTTATGAGAGTGTCTTAAATATGTTTCAACACTTAGCTATGGTGATGAGAAAAATAGAGTTTACTTTTATGGTTTAGCTAGCTGATTCCTTCAAGGTTTGATAAGGCTCTATGAGAATCCTAAGGGTTACTTAGTTTGTCACTGATTCAAATAAGTCCTATCATGATTTCCATTTGCCTTGGTAGTGCTTGAAGAGAGATACTTATACTGCACTGAATGTTGAATGTTTTGTTTTAAGGATTTCACTCAGAATTCCCAAGTGGAATGTCCTAGAAAACTAAGGAAAATTAGCAGACCTACTGATGTTCAGTGGAGTCACTAGGTGAAGGATTTTTACTTGATTTTAGGGCTTGAAAGTTGTTCACCATCAACAATCCAAACCACTCTAGGCAGACACTTGGTTCATTGTTAAAAATGGGATTATCTGAGTTGTGAAGTTATCTATTACTTCAGAAATTTCCCAGTATGGTCGCCAGTAAATGTTAGGCCTCTGTAATTTAGTAGAGTGGAAAGACTAAATGCAGCAGAGACTACATCAAAAAACATTTTGGGATTCTAGGATCTAGCCCTCCTAAATCCAGAGAGGGATCTCTCTATAAGTCCAAAGATTGATTTATCTTTTAAGGTTTTAGTATGATATTCGGCTAGTTATTAAGAACAAGGGTTTTTTGTTGTTTGGTTGGTCAGGTATGATCTTTAATTGGATGGAATATCACAAAATGAAAGATTTCCAAAAGGTGAAGATGCAAGTATATTGAGAAATTTTCAACAGATAGGATTAGTATGAAACAAATTCAAACCATTGGACAATGGAGTCATAAAAGGGTTTAATTGTACAACAATTTCAAGAGTGGTCCAAGGGGCAAGTCATCTATATCAAAATATCCTTTAGATTAAATGATGGAGTGGAACATTAAAAATGTTGAGAAAGTGGAAAAATTTAATAATTTCAATAAGGATTTATCAACTTTCCATACAAGAAAAGCCTTTTTAAGAAACTGTTTGAAGCCAACCAAAGGACAGGGCTAACCATAAACTTCCTTGGACAAGCTTGTATTAAAGCTAACTTATCAGACAACAATCCAGTAATCTCACTAGACTACTTTTAGAAGGGATGAAAACAGATAAGAAAACAAAGTGCAGCTTAATATCAAGTCAGATGTATTACAATCATGGTCTGCTTTCAACATACTCATAGGGAAACTTTCAAAACAACATTTGGAGAAAGAACTAGAAGACAGGGCAAACCATAAAATTTTCTAGTTTAACTCTACTTAGCATGTAATGAAAATATCATTCAAGAACTTCCTTTCAAGTTTTACACATCAAGACATGGACTAACCAACATTCCTTGATAATGTTTACACTTTAATTTAAGTCATTCTTAAATACACAATTGGAGGAAAACATAAAGATAAAGCTTATCAGTGAGAGTAGGGCACTTTTAACGCTGCTCTTTATCAGAGAAAAGTGAACAAAATGACATACATGAAAGGAAAACAATAAGAGTAAAAGGTACTTCACCAATGATATAGATCAGGATCCCAAAAATCAACTTGTATATTGATGTCAATCCAGTTACAAACTACATGTCCAATGTTTCATCACAGCAAAAACTTCTCTTCTCAGCCTAACTTCTTCAATAAATTAACAGTGCTTCAGAGCTTCAGAATTTATTTACATTAAAAAATGGTTAGATACAGCATCTATTACATCAGAAATCCAACAACCAACCCACCTCTCATCTTCTTTAGAAGTATTTATAGAAGAAATGAGGAGGTGGGATGAAAGAAAAGGTCTCTAGTTCAATTAATACAAGTTTTAATGCTTCTCTGTCTTTGAAGGGTTCAATAGAGAAGTTTTCTGATATTTCTCTGTATTAATTGGTTTCATTAAGTTTTTAGGCTACTTGGCAGATTTTTTTGACATTAAAACTCTTTAGGCAGGCTGGCAATAACTCTGGCTGTCTTTTAAACAAAATATCACTGACTAGGCAATAACTGTGCCTTCTTTTGATTTATTGAGGCTCTAGGTGGCACTTTTGGTAGCTGAAGAAGATAAATGGCCTCTGATGTGGCAGTGAGGCCTATTTTACTGATATATTTCTCTGTTTACCTTTAAAACACTTTTAATTTTATTTTGGTCTGTGTTTAGGCTTAATTAGCCTTAATCTTCATCTTCGAGTCTTTGTTCTTTAATACTGTATTTATCTCTTTAAACCTGAGGATTAAAACCCTGATCTTTAGGCTTTGGCTTTAATCTTCTTTAATCGTTAATTCTGTACACTGATACACTTTGCTGCTTTGTTTATACAGGTGGCTTTCTGCTATTGGAGGGTTTCTGTTAAACCCTGGATCGTGCTCCATTTGATTTAAACTTGGATTTCAAACCTTGTAGATCCTTTATTCTTTGATTTGAAGCCACAGAATCATCATTCTGGGTTGAAAATGTCACCTGACTATGACTGTGGAAATACACAGAGCAACCACCATTAAATCCTGAAAAAAACACAACAAATTGTTAAGAAAACCTGCAGATGATGGTTTAACTGCATTTAGAGGTTTGGTGGAGGAGGTTTGGAGCTGTGCGAAATGGGAAAATGCAGCGATAGGAGGAATAATCCTTGGCATAATAGCTAACCAGGTGCAGATGGAGTTTGGGTGTGACGGTGAACAGGAGCCGTTGGATTAGAACAATCATCGGTTGAGATCGTCCGATGAAGTCACTGGGGAGAATGGAAAAATGGAAGCCGAATGGGGGTGAGATTAAATCAGGATTGTTCGATCTCAGAGATCGATGGCTAGGATTAAAACAAAAAAGACAACGTTGTGGAGAGTAGTGGTAAAGAGGAAAATCGACAGTGTTTTTTGCAAAATAAAATGGGGGTTAAGCGATATTGCACAAACAAATGTGATTCTATACAGCATTTGACGCGTGTCCCTCCCAATACCACCAATTTCGCAAAAAATTTTGGCGTTAAACCTCTTGCACAAAAATTTTGCAAAATGCAATATTAGCCGTCGAATCATCGAAGGTAGATCAGATGGTGTGGAATGAATGCGACGGTGAAAATTGCGGGGTTAATAGGTAAGCGAGGTCCACGGTGACGTGGGATATTTTGTTGTGGAGCAGACGAGCGTCGGGTGAGTTTGGACGGTCGAGAAAATATCCTGGCTGTCTGATCTTTTGAATGGACGGCTAAGATTAAAGATGGGGTGGAAAGTTTAAACGGAGGAAAAGGTAAGAGAGGATAGATGGGCGGAAGGGTAGGGCCCAATGGCAGTTGATCTGTAGAGATCAACGATCTAGATTCATTTAAAATTGAAACATCAAGGAAACAAAAAAAGGGGAATAAGGTTTCGGAAAGATTTTTTAGGCCTTTTAAGCACATGATTGCGGGGCTTCAGCCACATGGAGGAAAAGGCTTAAGGTAATAAGCCCTCAGGGGCTTAACACCTTAGGAGCGCAAAAGACTATTTTAGGCCCAAAAATAGTGTTTTTTAAGCCAAAATGGGGGTTCTGATAGATGAAAGGAGGGGTATTAAAACCAAATAAAGGGGAAATATAAGGTTTTTAAAAGGGATTTTGGAATGATTTAGGAGTCAAATGAAGGTTTTTAGAGGAATTTTATGAAGGGAATAAGCGTAAAAAATGGAATTCTTTGTGAGTGAGAAGAGAAGTGAAATTATGGGAAAATGGGGTTTTAAGCAGTCTTTCTCTTGGCAAACAGCAGGTTCTTTAGGAATAATAGTGAAACAACAATGAATATTAACTCAAAGGGTAAAGATATTCATAAGACTTTAAGAACTAACAATTTGGACATGAATTGTTTCTTAAAGGCTAAAAGAGATTTAGCCACCATTTTATATGGAAAATTTTATAGGTGGCTAACAGCTCCCACTTTCATTTCCGCCCGAGCAATTTTGTCATCGCGCTCGGTCTACACCATTGGATCTATCCCTTCCCATCTGATGGAAATTTTCGCTCCTGGGGTTTAACAGTTAAAAATTACGTGATACCGGTGGTTTCATCGCGGACAGGTGTCATGCAGTGTATGGAATCGCGTTCATTTGCAATAATACCGTTTACTACCTTTTGGCAGCGTGAAAACCACCAACGATTTTCGATTACCACCCATTCTCATTTTTTCGCACCAATGAACTTTTAAACCATGTTTTCATAGGTTTTTCCTTCTCCGCCTGCATATCCGCTTCTGCCTAGCTCCCCCATGTTGGAAAAATACTGAGAGGGGGGGTGAATCATTATTTACTGCATATTCAAAACTTTTACTTTTTTCTTGCTTCTCAAACCCATACGCTACTTTCCTGAAACAGACTCGCGTATATACGCGGATACCCTTTATGAAACTCGCGTATACACAGATATCTAATTATGTCATTATTTATTCACTTAAATCGTTCCATCATTCATTCATCAGATGTTTAATAAACAGTAAACATGAACAGTAAGAACAGAGTAAACCATCACACAAAGTATCACACATGAACACCAGGATTTTTAGGTGGAAACCCAAGTCGAGAGAAAACCACCGCTGCCGTTGCTCATCCTTCAATATTTTATTATTGAGAAAACATCTTACAACATATGTGCTGGTGCAGACTCCTACCAGCACGCAGTCACCCACTTGCGCTTGTTTACCAGCCTCTCCTGGAAGGGAGCTCCAACCCCCTGACTTGTTTACCAGCCTCTCCTGGAAGGGAGCTACAACCCCCTGATCTCGTTTACCAGCCTCACCTGGAAGGGAGCTACGTTCCCCCATTCCTGCTTACCAAATTTCACTGAAGGAGCTACAACCCCTTGCTCGAAGGCTACAACCTCCCCTTGCCATTCTATGGACCATGTTTCATCATATTTTCAGACTGGACCCTCTCCATACATTTAAGCACAGTCAAACATCAACAACAGATAGCTAAAACAGAACAAATCAGATCAGAGATTTCATACCCCATGCTTCAGCAAACCCTAGTTTGCATACGCGCTTTCCTTTTACTGATGTCACGTATATACGTGCTTTAGTCCACATCAACCTGCGTATACCTCTGTACAAATTACAGAGCTAAATTCACTGTGCATACGCGCTTTCTCTTCAGCAAAGCCGCGTATATACGCGCTTCCTCTGCGGCGAACTAGCGTATGGTTCTTCAGATATTTTAGGTCATTGCAATTCTTCAGAATAGATACATCACATAGATTTTACTCTTTGCTTTAGACAGATGTTCGCCTCATCTCAGATCTAATCATTCCATAAATAGATCTAGCAAATACAAGTACAATACAAATCTAGATCCCCTTCTTCATCACTCCATCATTGGTGCATCATACTTTCAGATATTTCATTCAACTGTAACCCTTTCCATTCAGATATATTCCAGAGAGAAGTATTCATTCAAGCTCAGACATCTTGCACCCACATTCATGATATGCACAATGAAATTCATCTCTTTATATAGGTTTAACCTTTTTCAATACCATGAGCCAAAACCACATTACATCCGATGGTATTCCTGGATGGGTTTGTTTAGACGAATCATAACCCAATACAATGGGTAAATACCATGGTGGTTACCCCTGGTTTTGCACTTTTTGAGCGCTTTTGCCCATACACGACTTGGCACGTTCTTTCCCGCGTGCATACCCGACTTCCTTTAGGCAGATCCATGTATTCCTAGTGATATACTCTTTTTATCATAAATCTATCACATACTGAACTCCTTTCTTCATTACCTTCTGTACTCACTGTAGGTACATCAGATTTAGTTCATCAAGACATATTCAAGCACAACTTCATCAAGAAGTTGCCATCTTCTTCATCAAGTGGGTTGCGATTCAATGACAACACTCAGCATCAGGTTGCTAACTAACATCATTTCATATCAGATTTACATCATTTACCAAGTCCATTAAGTCAAGAATAACTTCATCAGGTGTATTGCCATCAAGGACAACACATGCCAACAATCTCATGTCTTCATCTTCATTCAGTGGGTTGCCATCAAGGACAACACTCTGCATCATATTGCCAACACCCCACCCCCACGCAACCTCTGAAAGTAGTAGAGCATCCACTGCAGGATTTATTAACATTTTTTTTTGTTTTTCAGGGTTCAATGGAAGTCTTTGAAGGTCATAAGGCCCTCTTAGGGTTTAATTAAAGAGCGGGACAGAGGATCACTACCTCTAAAGCCCAAAGTAACTGCATAATCACCAAAAATAAGCGTTCGGGCGTTATTCCTGTGGTTTGAAAGGTGTTGGTTATGCAAATAAGACCCTGACACGCCAAAGACGCCTGCACACAACAAAAGCAAAGAAAGAATCATGAAGATAAAGGTAAAAGGCCGATGACAAAGCCTGAAACAACAAATACAGTCAGCAAAATATAATTATGGGCCCAAGCAACATAGGATTAAAAGGTAAAAATCAGATGAAGTGTTAAAGGACAACAAAGAAGATTAATTTAAAAAGGCAGATCAAGGCTAAAAGGACCTTAAAGGCAGTCTTAATAAATAAAATAAGGAAAGAGAGTCTTAAAGACAACCTCGAATGCATCAAAGGAACAGTTAGTCACCTAATAACTCAAAAAGACACCTTTTACTTATTTTATGTTTTAAAGGGAAAATTGGCAGTTATTACACAAAAGAAAATATTATAAATTGTCAGATAGTTATTGTAAAAGGCAGCAAGGAGCCTCAAAGTCAATCTTTTCACCTGTTTTCATCCTCGGGATATAAAGATAGATTTAATACATAGATGAGTAGTTATGAAACAATCCTACCTTATATGCCTTGTATGGTTTTTTAAGGATAGGAGTGCATTTACTATGTCATTAATGACATTCTTTACCCTAGATGTTTCCACCTCCTCATTTGTAGCATAAATACTGCATTTGAACTCATTGTAAAGGGGCATTTGATAACTCTTTGAAGTAATACATAGTTCTGCTGAGATTAAAGAAAAATTGATGTACTGGAACCTGTGGATGTTTTGACCTATTTGTGGATGAAGAAAGCTCTATCATTGGATCCCTGAGCTTGGCTGTTGGTGAAATATTATAAACTGTTTAATGTTTTTCTTGTCTTCATTTTGTTTTCACCATCTCTTTCTTGCAGTAGAGTAAAAGTTTTAGGCTAAGAAATGTCTCTTGGAAACACCTTAGACCTTTTTACTCTTCACTGTATTTATGTTTTTCATCTGCTGAATGTTTGATTGAGTAATTTTAACTACTTTTCAACCTTAAAGCTTTTTTATTTCAGAAGTAATTCAATACAGTTGGCCTCAAGATGATTTATGGTTTTCCCTACTTCTTGTTGACACTTTAAATAATTGTTTTGAAAGTCTTTATAATTGCAGTCCTAGATGTTTAGGAGTTCCCTCTTCTATGAATGTAGTTATCTGTTTATCTTGAATGTTTTATTATCCTTGAAAGTGAAATATTTGATGAAATAGAGCGTTCCTCGACTCTTAGATTTCATTTTGAAAGTTTGTATTGAAATTATTATTTGATGAATTGTGATTTGTAGAATTCATGGTTAGCCCTGTCTATAAAATACTTCTTCATGTTCAAATGATGCTTTAAGTCCCTTTGTTGAGAAGTATATATAATTAAGGATTCTTAATTGCCCTTAGTTCTGATTTTCATTCTAAACCCTTAATGTTCATTTCATTTCACCTGGAAGACTTTGTTAATCCAAAAACCAAGTTATATTTGCCCTTTGATACCCCTAATTCATCTACAAACTTGTTACAAACTTCCATTAGACTCCATTTCCCAATGACTTAGAGATTTCCCTTTCTATCTATGTTGCCTAGGTCATCATTTCCCACAAAACAATCAAACAAACTCAAGCTTAATAACTAGCCTAAAATCAACCCTTTACAAGTAAACAAGTCATATTTTTTCAAACATATTGAGAGATCCCTCTCTGAGATTAGGAGGGCTAGATCCTAGAGCTCTAAAGATTGGTTTACATGTTTCCTTGTCATTTGGTTTACCAATCGGCCAAATCACAGGATCCCTACCAGGAAAGGACTCCCCGATGGTCAGGGCATGGAGATCGAGAGTCCTCATAGAAGTGGGACCGTCACGGTGCGCAGATGGAACCTGCATTGTAAGAGGGAATTGATGAATAAGAAAGGTTGTTTGAGAACTGAATCTATGTGTACTGTTTATGCGAATCATTGGTAATTGTTGTATTATGCGTATTCTGTATTCTGCTGTGAAATTTTTGTGTAAGTGTTTTTACTGCATCTAGATCTATTTTGTTCTATTTTATGCAATACTGAGCTACTGTCATAGAAGTATATAATTATCAAGCACCATAGTATAGTTGACCTTGCGCACGTGGATGCGAAAAGAGACCTATAGATCCTGCTAAGGAAGGGGCGATTTGGACATCATTGGGCAGGACGCAACTCTGCTTGCCTTACCTATCCTTTCTCAAGGTGCAGAAACCTGGTTCTAGCACCCACCCATACTACTTCGGGTGAGAATTTGACCTACACAAGTAGGTCACTGCCGAAAGGGCCAGCAGTATAGGGGTTTGTTGGAAAAACTTGAACTCTGAACTTGGGTCAGGACCCCTCTAGCCAACAAATGGTTTCTTTGCTGGGACCTGAAGCATTTTGAGGAAGGGATCAATTAATGATAAGAGAGTATTGGAAGCCTGAAAGGAAGGAAATTGAGGAGTAGTTCGAAAAGAAGATTCAGGAATTTGTAATAAAAGAGAATTGTAGCACGAAGTTAATGGCAGAAAAGTGGAAAAATAGGTACATTCTTAGAGAAAGCTACAAAAGTTTCTTTGTGATGTTTGTAATCGAGCTTCAGGAGTGGCTGGCTAGGCTTGTAGAATTCCAGAAGTGTTAAAAGGATGAACGAGTCACTTAGTGGACTCCAGAGCTGATCCAAAAGCTGGAGAGGACTAATAATACCATCACTCGCACAGTGGATCACTGGGTGGACAATGTGCTAGGAGGATTTGTGATAGAATTTTCCATTCATCAATTTGTCTCCTACTCTAAGGCCGAGTGGAGACTCTTTAAAGGGTTCCAGGGAAAGTTTCTGAAGACATTACCCTTGCTGATTAAGATATTACTGTGTGAGTAGATTATTCTGTGTAGTCATACCGACTGAATGACCTTAGATCCAGACAAGAGCGTGACGCACAGTGGTAAATATTATCGGACCAACCTTGATGGGGAAAGATCTGCTTATAACCCTCTGCAAGAGATAGCTGCGTAAAGCCCTCTAGCTACACCACTGTCTAGATTGCACAAAGGTAAGAAATCGCCCATACCACCACCTCCGCCAGACAGCGATATCGCTGTGCACCTGAAACTACCTACCTTCAAGGGGGTAGGGGATGAGGATATGGACCAATTTTGGTTTGTTGCGGATTCCGTATGGACTATGAAAAATGTGACTAACGATACGGTGAAGAGGGCACAACTTTCCTTGGTGTTCGAAGAAAGGGCGTTGGACTAGTATATGTGC
Source organism: Pinus albicaulis (assembly GCA_034641835.2). Classification (NCBI taxonomy): domain Eukaryota; kingdom Viridiplantae; phylum Streptophyta; class Pinopsida; order Pinales; family Pinaceae; genus Pinus; species Pinus albicaulis. Next base: position 107,293,189 of record CM076576.1, on the reverse strand, counting down.
TACATCTCTCAGAATGGGGGTGTATCTATTCAAGATATTAAGGACGCTCTAAAGTAACAATTCCGAAAGCGAAAATCATACTCTTAGTTGGTAGCAAAAGTAAAGGACTTCAAGCAAGGTGCGTTTGAGTCTGTATGGGAGGCTGATCAGTGACTGAAGAAAGCAATCAGGGAAGAAGGATTTGAGTATGACGATATACAACATACAGAATGGTTCATCACTATGTTGTTGCCCCACCTGCATACGCCAATGAGTCACCAAAACTTTGAGTCGCAGGAAAAATCTGTGGAAGTCGCTATGAAACTAGAAGCTCCACCCAAAGAAGATACTTCATTAGGAGTACATCAAATTCAGAAGCAAATCAGAGCTATGCACATGGAAATTTAGAACCTGCAAAAGGAACGAGGAAAAGGAGTCAGCGCAGATTTATGGTGCATATGATGTCGGGTATCTGGACATACGAAGGATCAGTGCCCTCTGTTGGAAGATTACATGTAGGTAGGAGGACCTAGCCCGATCCGCCTAGGAATGAATGGGGAACCCATCCTATCGCGACCAGGCTCGAGCAGACCTGTGCTGTGGTGTGTTGACTGCCATGTAGCGGGGCTGCATGATACGAACCATTACCCTCGGCTAGGTGCATATTTCCTAGAACTGAAACAACAGTGGTGCAGGTTCTGTTGATCGGTAGGACACGATGAGCAGAACTGTCGCACTTACGACCTGATGACAGATCGTAGGAACTTGTATAGGGTGCAGTCAGACCCTGCATCGCCTAGCTTTGGTAGCTCTCTAGCACGGGACATGGGAGGTCGAGGAGGAAGCGCGGGACGAGGACGTGGGAAACTAATCCATTATAACTATGAGGAAGTAGGACACTTTGCAAGGGACTTCCCAAATCCTACAAGGCAATATTTAAAATATTGTAGACAGCTGGACCATGTGGTTGAAGATTGCCCAATTTTAATAGCCAAAATGTAGGAAAAGCAGCCCCTCCCCACGTAGAATGTGCAAAGAGTTAAAGCCAAGTTAAGGAACATAGATCCAAGTGTGAAAGTCATAACACGCAGTGGGATGGTCACCCAAGGATCGAAGGAAGAGGTTTCCACGGACCCTTTGACCTATCAAGAAGGATCGAACATAAAGAAGGGACAAGAGATAATGGCCGTAGCTGACTAGGACCTCACTTAGAAAATAGCAGCTACTGCGCAGGTACTAACACACTCCAATATAGATGAGGGGGTTGAGCCCTTTCTGCAGGCATGTCTAAAGCTACTACATAACCCAAAGGCTGTAGAGAACCTTTAGGCATTAATGAATAGTTGCGCAGCATGGCCCGATCCGACCCTCGGAACCAAGGTTGTACACAAACTATACAGGTTTAAAAGATGCATCGGAAGAGAAATGCGGCTGACTGCGCAGATTGGTGACTACGAGATGGATCAAGTTATTTTGGACCTCGGATCAGATGTGAACGTGTTATCATAGCAAACATGGCAATGAATGGGAGAACCTAAATTGGGATGGTCCACCATCCAGCTACGCATGGAAAATCAACAGAATATCATCCCTCTGGGGAGGCTACCAAAAATCATGGTAGATATCGTAGGAGTAAAGGTCCAAGATGACTTTGAGGTAATAAAAATAATGGAAGATGCGGATCCTTACCATACACTCCTAGGACTGGACTAGGCTATAGATATGGGGGGTGTTATCAATCTCAAAAAGCGTAGCATGGCGTTTGAAAATAATGGCACACGAGTAATAGTACCGCTGCATCTCGTAGAAGGCACATGGTATACAGAGCCAACGCAAGATGCGGAGGAAGTGGATCACATCTACAAGATCACTACGCAGGACGAAGATTGGATTAACCCCACGGTGGAAGGAGTACTCTGTTGGGAAAAGGATAGTGAATGATTTTCTGACTTCGATGGGGAACTAGAGAATTGGCAGGGCCGGTTGCATGAGGTTTCGACGCTACGATGTCTTCGGGTCACAAGGAAATTTTGCTGCATCTCCACCGAGGTAAGAGACTTGCCCTACTTTGGGGACTCAGGTAACATTAAGGAATTTTTACGCGCATTTGAAGCAGAAGTTCCCAAGGTACGCAGGCTTGGGGCCCTTAAGCTAGCCCTGTGTAGAATGCCTACGTGCTGGTGGGATACGCATGGGCGGGTCTTCCATGATTGGGAGGAATGTCGGGATAATATGATCCCGCGCTTTGAAGCTCTAGCTAGGAGATGGATCCAAAAGTTCCTTGGGTCAAAAGACCCATGCTGATATTTGCTTAAGTGGGAAACATAATGGTGCGATAGAACCCCAAACAAATTGTTTCACCTATTTATCCATTAATCCAGATTTATGCAGGAATGCAACATAATACATAAATAACCAAAAAAATAGAAATACAGTGGAAATAAGGCTTCATTTCATTAATATCAAATCACAGAAATATTCTTACAAACATGATAGAAATAAAATAGCTAGGGTGCTGGTAGCGAATCTCTGAGAAGAGATGTGGCGACTACATACCTCTGAACTATATTACAATGAGGCTCGAGGGCCTATTTATTATGGAGAAACAATGGAGAATTCTAAACGTCCAAAAACGTAACCCTAGGAGATAAAGCGCCAAAAATATGGGCCCCGTTTGGGTAAGTTCATGTTTCAACTTCCCAGGAATGTAAATTCGGCATATTATCTCCATTTGGGGATTCAAAACGGCTTTAGAAGTTCAGGACTCGAAAAACTGCTAAAAATAGTAAGTTGTGAAAAAAAACTGAAAGAGACAATGGTGGGGCCCCAAGTGGAATAGGCGGGTGGCCACTAATATCCACCTGGATCATTCCTCCCCCATTAGGAAGCAATGGTCCCCATTGCGTTAAGTTCCTCAATGAGATGAGGAAACTTCTGTTGAACTTGGTCCCTGGTGAACCACTTGCCTTGGTGCAGGAGTTGGCCAGCTTTGACAACCCGATACAGTTGGATCTTGATTTGCATGTCCATGATACAGTTTGTGGTGGCCTGTTCCATGTAGTCTGGATTTAAATCTTTTGGTGTGAGCTCTTTTGCAATGTCAAAGGTGTCCAATAGAGGTGGGAAGTAGGGACGAAGGCGGTCTACACTGAATACTGGGTGTATACCAAGGAATGGTGGAATACTGAGCTCGAAGGAATTGTTCCCTACAACCTTGGTGATGGTGTACGACCCATATTGGAGTGGGCGAATCTTGCGGTGGGGTCCAGTGAGGTGCTCCTTCTGCAAATGTAGCCACATTTTTTCACCCACCTGGAAGTTATGTGGCAACCGATGTTGATCATGTCGTTGCTTGTACTTAGCATCAGCTCTGTCCAATATGTCATGAACCTATTGGCGGATGTGCTGAATGCACTCGATGAAGTTGTTTGCTTTGTCAGCTTCAAAGTAGACATGAGCCAAATCGGCTTGAGTAGCTACAAATGGGATGGCTACATCAATGGGACATAATGGCTAGAATCCCAAGCCCACTTGAAAGGGGCTGTGGCCAATTGAGCTATGGAGAGCCTGGTTATAACTGTGTTGTACATAGGGAAGGCTCTCATCCCATGTGCATGGATGCTTTGAATTATACCTGCATAGAATGTGTATAATCATCCTGTTGACGACCTCTGTCTGGCCATCAGTTTGGGGATGGAAAGCTGTGGACTTGGTGAGCTTGGTGACCAACATTGACCAGAGGCTGGACCAAAATGTGTTGAGGAACCTGCTGTTACGATTTGATATGATAGATTATGGGATCCCAAAGTGCACGCACACTCGTTCAAAGAAGAGTTTAGTAGTGGCTTCTACTGTGATATTCTTCTTGCAGGCTGCCATAATGGTCATCTTTGAGAATCTGTCGACGACCACGAAAACACAGTTATTTCCATGCTTAGTAGAAGGAAGGCCTAACATGTAATCCATGGAGATGGATTCCCAAGGTCGAATAGGGGTAGATAGCGGAGTATAGAGCCCTTGATTCTTGATGGTCGGTTTGGCAATGGCGCAAGCAGTGAAGGATCTGATGTATTTCCCGACATCCTGTCGAAGGTTCAACCAATAGAAATAATTCTGCAGTACTGCCACTATTTTCTTGACCCCAAAATGCCCAGCAACTAGACTGTAGTGCGCTTCCCATATCATCTTGGCATGCTCGCTTGAAGGAACACAAAGGTGTCCCAGGTGACATAATAGTGCATCTTGGAGGTGAAAATTTGGAACTTGCATACCCCCCAAGAGTGCCTTGTATGGGTAGCTGAATTCTGGATTACTCTTGTAGAGAAGCGGCCACTCAAGAGTCTCATGCCCACAAGAGTTGAGAACGGTGGTTATGGCCATGATCGGTGGTCAGCTGAGGCAATCTGCAACATTATTGGTGCTACCCTGCTTGTAATTGATGTTCAAATGAAATTGTTGCAGATATGTGGACCACTTCTGATGGCGATCGTTCTACAACTTCCCTTGTGTTTGTATGAACTTCAAGGGTCGGTGGTTTGTGTGGATGATTGTCTCCTTCACCAAAATGTAATGCTTCCATTGTCGACAAGCCTGCACAATGGAATACATTTCTTTTTCATAAGTGGGATGCTTTCTAACTGTGTCGGACAATGTCTCACTGTGATATGCCACTGGATGCCCATGTTGATTAAGAACTACCCCAATAGCATAGTCAGAGGCATCTCTCTTGATCTCAAATGGTTGTTGCAAGTCTGGTAATGTGAGCACTGGGGCATAATAGAGGTGATGTTTCAATTCTATGAATGCCTTATGTTGAGATTCCGACGAACAGAATTTTGCTTTCGCTCCTCCCTTTGTGACTTGACTCAAGGGCCAAGTGATATGAGAGAATCCCAACACGAACCTGTGGTAGAAATTAGCAAGACCCAGAAAGCTGCGAAACTTTGTTAGGGTGGTTGGGGCTGGCCAATCCCAAATGACCTGGATCTTGGCTGGATCCACATGCACCCCCCTTTCATCAATAATGTGTCCTAGATATTGAACCTGGGTCATGCCAAAAGTGCACTTCTCCAAATTGGCACACAATTTGTGTTGCCGCAATGTTTGGAGGACTTCTCAGATGTGGTGGAGGTGCTCTTCCCAAGTCTGGCTGAAGATAAGAATGTCATCCAAGTATACCACTACAAATGAGTTGGTGAATGAATGCAATATGTCATCCATCAACCTCATGAAGGTTGCAGGAGCATTTTTCAATCCGAAAGGCATGACGAGCCATTCAAAAAGGCCTTCCTTGGCTTTGAAGGCAGTCTTCCACACATCAGAGGGTTCAATTGGTACGTGGTGATACCCAGACTTCAAGTCGATCTTGATGAAATATTTTTCCCCTTTGAGTTGGTTCAGAAGGTCATCAATCCATGGGATCGAGTGCCTATTCCAGATAGTGATCTTGTTCAACACCTGATAATCAATACAGAGTCTCGAAGTCCCATCCTTCTTCTGTACCAACATGACTAGGCTTCCACAGGGTGATGAACTTGGCTAGATGTGAAATTTCTGCAGCAACTCCTAAATCTGCCTCTTGATTTCATAATTCTCCAGAACAGAGCGCCTATAGATTGGTCCATTGGGTAGCAGCACACCTGGGGTTAGGTCAATGGGGTGCTTGACCTGAAAGTGTAGAGGCACCCCTGTGGGTGAGGTGAAGATGTCCCCATACTCCTCCACAATCTTGTCCATTTGTTGTTGTCATGGAGAGGAGCCATGTCTGGAGGTCGTGGCCACAATATTCTTCTTTCCCTGGGGGTGGATCATCAAGAAAAAAAATATCCTAGTCTGGGAAATGAGCTTACTGCATGTTTTAGCAGTAACCAAAGAGATAGTGGGAGGCGGTGGTACCTCCGGTATCCTGTACAATTTATTTCCCAAAGTAACAATAACAGCGCGAGGCCGGGACTCATACACAACATGTCACTTCCACAAGTATGGTTGGCCTAATAATACATCAGAAACATCAATAGGAGCAATGTCACACAATACCTCATCCGTGAAGGGCTTGATGCTATAGGGAAGGTGACATTGTTTGCTGACGCAGAGATCTCGTCCTTGGTGAAGCCACCCGATGGTGTATGGTTGTGGGTGCACTGTGGTCGACAAGCCAAACTGCTTCACAAAATCTGCTAAAATGAGGTTCTTTTGGCTCCCATTTTCGACAATGAACCATAGAGGGGAACCCTTTACCCACATCTGGGAGTGGAAGAGATGCTTTGCCTCCTTTGGATCTTCTGGTTCCTCCTTCTGGATATTCCTAGTGGCAACAGTGGCATTGGGCTCCGCATAAATAATTTGCTTTCCTTTGTCATTCACCTTGTCAGGTTCTGATTCAGAGTCAGAGCATGCATCTGATTTAGAAGCCCTCATCTCGGCCACCAGCAACTGCTTGGCTCGACACTCACTTGTGTTGTGAGTGGAGCTCTTATGGAACTCACACCACTTTCCTGTGTCCTTCTTTGGCTTTGCGGTGTTGTTATTTTCTTGTGTCTTTGGTAGGTTTTCTTGGGCCTCCATGCCTTGGCTTTGTCCTTTGTTCTACGGTTTTCGGGCACCTTTCCCTTGCTTTTGATTCACAGATCCAAAGTCTCGCTTCTTCTGTTTGAGTTTCTGCTCAATCTTGGCAGCATACCGGTATGCCATACCAAGTGAAGAGATGTCGAGGAACTCCATTTCCTCCTGAATGTATCTGTGCAGAAAACCGTGATACTTTAGCAGTAAATGTTTCTCTAAATCTTTGATACCCAAATTTGTGCGCAAGGTATGGGACAGATTTGTTATATCATGCACATCTTGATCCCTTTGTTGTTGCAGCATGGTCCATTTCATGTACTTGTCCTCATAGCTCCCCACAGGATAGTATTATTCCTTTATGGCATCTCGAAAAGAATTCCAAGTGGATACGGCTGAGAACATAGAGGGTTCTGTGTCGTCATTTTTATCACAGTAGGTTTCCCACTAGTCCTTGACATTGGGGGTAGCTTTGAGGAGTGCAAAAATATTCTTCTCCCAGTCAGAAAAGTCATGAACCAAGAAATATACTTCTAATAGATTCAACCATCTATCTACGACATCTGCATCTATTTGACCCTCAAATATGGGAATGTCAAAGTTTACTTGTACCTTAAAGGGAGTCGCGCCTCCAGAGTGGCTGCTAGATGTAGATGCGCCGCCGGTGGGAAGTCGTTGAAGGATTTGGGCAAAGTTATCCATAATTGTGTTCCTTTTTTTTTCGAGGGCCTCCTCAAGCAATATTTCGATAGGATCTCCTGCTCCCTCATCTTTCTTTTCGTCCCCCATGGGCATCTATTGGGGTTTGCGAGGATGATCTTGCAAAGGTTCCACCAAATCGAGCCCTAACTCCTTATACCTCGACCTCGTTGGGGACATGCAAAGAAGGATCGAGAAAAAATAGACCGCTCTGATACCACTGATCCAGATTTATGCAGGAATGTAACAGAATACAGAAATAACCATAAAAATAGAAATACAGTGGAAATAAGGCTTCATTTCATTAATATAAAATCACAGAAATATGCTTACAAACATGATCAAAATAAAATAGCTAGGGTGTTGGTAGTGAATCTCTGAGAAGAGATGTGGTGAATAAAGACCTATGAACTATATTATAATGAGGTTCGAGGGCCTATTTATTATGCAGAAACAATGGATAATTATAAATGTCCAAAAACCTAACCCTAGGAGATGAAGCGCCAAAAATATGGGCCCCGTTTGGGTAAGTTGGTGTTTCAACTTCCCAGGGATGTAAATTAGGTATCCTATCTCCGTTTGGGGTTTAAAATGGCTCTAGAAGTTTAGGACTCGAAAAACTGCTAAAAATAGTAAGTTGTGAAAAAAAAACTGAAAGAGACAATGGTGGGGCCCCAAGTGGAATACGCGGGTGGCCACCAATATCCACTTGGATCATCCATGCCCTAGGATTGCATCCAACTGCATCGTATTTGGATGCAAAGCTGCATCAATGCATGTGCCACTGGGATAATTTGCGGGATGAGTTTCTACGAACATTTAGGGTGGAAGATGACACAGGGGTGCTCGACAAAGCTCTGCCGAACACGAACGCCTTGAATGAGGGCAGATCACCCAGATCAGGGGGAACGCCGGTAATACACACGGTTGAATCCTGGAGCCTTAGCCCGATGGAAGGAAAGAATGATCACCGAACTGTCTCAACCGCTGAGCTGGACATAATACATACGGTTGCCAAGTTGCTTGAGTTGTCCCTAAATCTCATTACAACACACTCGACGTCGACTTTAATTCGGCATGTGCGAGCAGCATGGACACTTCATCAAAGGTCAGTAGATCCATGGGAAAGCCATCAGGTGCGAGTGATGTCCGTCAGAACATTGCATTCTGGTGAAAAGGGAATCTTACCGTTACGGAAAACAGGCAGCTAGCAATCAATGCGACAATTTATGGTGATTTTTTACTGGTTGCTTGATGGTAAGTCTCAAGCTAGATTTACTCTACTGTTGGATATCCCTGGACATTATAAGGAAGAAGGGATAATTCCAATCAAGGCTCCATATTGTCTCTGTAATCTGCATATGTTATTCTACTACTTGATTGTCTAGACCTTTAGCATTTGGGTCATACCCCATCAGCCTACTTTCGCTGTCTATGAGTTTGCAAATTTGGAAGCCTATCCTTTGGCTGCTATGGCAGCCCTAAATTTCTGAATGCTTCGGCACTTACCAGTCCAACGTCTGCAGACATTGTGTTGAGAGGGTTTGGGGATGCCGAGATTGTAAGCTGATTGCCCTCTGGCTCCCTACAGGGAAAATTGACTTTGAACCCTGTGTAGAATGGCGCCAAAGCTACATAACGGAAGGCCCCAGTCGGATGGGCTCGAAATATACCATGAAGGATGATACGCAACTACCACAACGCGCTATGAGAACTGACGCAGTGGAGTCACAGCTAGTCATGCACACAAAATTTCTGCCTAATAAGGATACTTCATCCCCCCGGGGTACGAAGCAGTATAGGGATACACTGCGACTTCTTCGCAGTTCCAAGCTACCTGCCAACCAAAGCCATACTTGTTCACTACCTAGCACTATCTTGGTTGGCGACCACTGTTACACCATTTTTTTGGTCATCTAACCTATTATTATTAGATGAACCCAAGTACACCATGTAAGACCAATTTTACCCTAAGTAAAATTGCTTTCACCATGTGAAATAACTTATTTGTTTATATTTCCCAGTCATATTTAACCCAAAACAAGGAAATTAATTAAATAAATCCTTATTTAATTATTTCCTAAGAATAAGTTATTTAAATCATTATTTAAATAATATTCTTAGTTAAATTTGAATAAATCGTCCATAAATAATTAAATAAACCATTATTTATTTAATTATATTCCCATCATTTCCATAAAATGATAAATAAATCATTTATTTATTTATTATTTATAAATAAAGGAATTGACCCAAGTCAAAAATCCTTTTCCCTCCAACAAATATAATAAAATATTCCTAAAGGGTGGTTCTAGAATTCAATTAATAATATTTTATTCATGCACCGAGTTCTAGACCACCCTAATATTTTGTTATAAATAGAAGGGTTTTCCGCATTCATTAGTCACCTCCATTGCATTAGATCACTCTGGATCTATACTAGATCACATTCTCCATTTTTTCCTTGTGAGCTCCCATTGAGTTCTATGTTTGTCTGGGTTTTATACAACAACAAGAGAGAGGAATTTTAGATCTGAAACGCTGAGGACTTTCAAGAACCCATCCCATTGAGGAGAACTGGAAAACACCTTTCTTTTTTTCCTCTCAGGTGGCCCCTTTTAATATAATATAAAAATTCTTTCAAATACATTGTTCTTGTATTGTCTTTTGGATGCATGGAGCCACATTTTACTTTATCTGCTTAATGTTTTTTATGCTTAGATTTGGATTTGTGCAACATTATTTGGATCACCTAATTGCAGATTTTAAGATATTTGGCAGCCATAATCGATGTTAGGGCTATTTGTTATGCGTAGCTAAAGTGGTCTTTTATGACGAAAGATTCATACTAACAATTAACGACTCCAAACGGGTTTTGTTTTGCGACCGCTGTCGTTTTATATATTCCTGCATATCCAGCTGTTTCAGACCCTAGGGTTTCTCTTCCATTTTCTGTTTTTCCTATTTTTATGGTGCTTTTCACCTCTAAAATCCTCAAACATTAAATTTTTTAACTTCCGCATGTTTCTGGCCCTATTGCGCAGGTGACAGACATCAGCCGCAGCTGAGATGACAACTTTTTTTGAAATATGCCGCCAAGAGACCCAGATCTGTAGGTCGCACTTATCGGCCCAAAAAATGCGACCTGGCCTTGAGGTCGCACTTTTCTGCCCCAAATCTACGACCTGGACTGAAAATAGGTCAGAACCTACGACCTGCACTTTTTTCTGCAGTTTTTCAGCACTTTTTTTGGGTTTGTCTGAAGCTTCTGTCAGGGTTTTCTAGCCTCTGTCTCCGCCCGTTTAGACCTGTTTCTGATCTGTTTCACTCAACTAAGTGGGAATATTTCCCCTTAGGGCTCTAGTACCCTCTACTTTTTGTGGGAGAGTTTTTGCTATTTCAGAAGTCTGAATTTCCAGAGTTTCAGCCTTATTTCTTTCAGATCTGATATCTCATTTTCAGATCCCTTTAGATCAGCTCTTATCCCTTTCAAATCACCTCATATAGTTTTGTTCGGGTTCATTTCTAGGGCCGCCTCCTTGTCCCTCCTATTTTTAGCTGATCTCCTCCTTTTTAGCAGCAATCTTGCCTCTGCCTCTTTGCTGTTCTCTGCACCTCTTTTCAGCAGATTTCTCCTTTAGATCCCCGTTCCTCCTGACCTTAGATCTATTGGCCTCTTTTTCGCGTGGTTTGCTTAGTTTTTTCCCTCTTATACAATAGTTTTGAGAGACCCACCTTCTTGGGTTAGATTGATGCATTGTTAGCTGTTCATTTTCTATTTTTTCAGTCTTATTTACTGCAGATTTATTTTCAGTTACGCAACACACTTTTTCTTTTACTCTCAAAACATCTGGGTTTAAAAAATTAAAATTAACGCACACCACACACTGACCCTAAGTGAAGAAGAGCCTGGTTACCACTGCCTGGCAAAGCCTTTAAAATGAATTGACACCGCACCTCTCTGCCCTTGTTTTGACATTGACCTCACTTGATTTTGCCCCTCCCTGCCCCTGTCGGTTTTCTTCTTCTCGTCATCATTGCGCCTCCAAGGCGTTTGTCCCAGAGACTTCTTATCCTTCACCCTCAGTTTCTGGTTGGTAAAATTCCTCCTTCCCATCGTCATCGAGTAAGTCCTCCCCCGCGTTTTCACTCCAACTCTTCCTCTGATCGTTCGGGTTCTCCCCCTACTCCTGGTTCTCCCCCTGTTACCTTCACCATGTCTAGTTCAGGGCCTAGCGCTAGCAGCAACCCCAGTGCTACTACTGGGTCCATTTCCAGTGGAACCACTACGGGACCTACTTCGACTACCCCGTTGCTCTCTTATATGGCCGGTTTCAGTCTCCCCGACTTCAATCAGCTAATCAATGATCCTATTCGTCACGATGTCAGTTGGCCTGCTATGCCAACCAAGCTATCTATCTCGAGCCCCTTTATCTCCCACTATAGTCCTCCATCCTTCATCGCTTGGTCCCTCTCTCGTGTTGCACATTATGGCCTTCCATACCATTGTCACCTATCCTCCCTAACATTGTGTCAGTTTCTGCCAATCCATTCATGCCCCTTATGCTCTAACAAGGGAAGTCGTCCATCCGCTACTCAGTATCCCTCATTTCATTATCATCATCAGTGTCTGTTTGTTAGTCACTCTACTATTTTCTCCCGTGCCTTAGTTGAGATTCCCTTATTACCTCACCTATGGCAGACCTACTTCTGTCGACATCAGCTCATTTACTCCAAAATCCAGGTCTAGGGGGCAGTGTACCTTGGTTCGAGCTCTTTTCAGCATGATCATGATCTATACACTTGATAGTCCAGTGATGCAGCAATAGCTATTGGTGATTCCCGGGTGTGTGTGAGATGTCTCAACCCTCATGAGGGGGTGGCCCTGCAGGTAGCCCCCCACATGCCTGGATGACTTCTTCATTTCAGCCCTTGATGCAGCTCTTCCCATTTGATGATATCGGTCTCAGCCGCTTGCAGCGCCTCTTCGATTTGCATGTATTAGTCAGATTTTGCGAGCCCTTCACAATGTGTAGGGGGCATTTGGGCATATTTGTATCTCATGTACTAAAATATTATTGTACAAGTCCTAACAGTTATTCCAGGCATAGCATGTATGTGGGATCCATCATTCTATTTTTCTGGCTCCTATTTAAGCTAGCGTATTCTTCATGGTTCGGTTCCTTGTTTACTGGACTTCCCATTCTTTGTACTTTGTCTCGGCGGGCATAGGTATGCCTCCCCCGCCGCCTTTCGCATAGGTACCACTTCATAGACTAGAGACTTGTTGCACCTGTAAGTCTCGTCTCCTCAGGGTCTAGTCCTTTAGCACATTAGACTACCTTACATTTCTCTCTCTCACTTCCCTCTTGATATATAGTGATTGAGTTTTTACAACGTACTTCGATCATATGATTTTCTCCTAACACTCGTACATTGGGGGGCAATCTGTTACACCATTTTTTTGGTCATCTAACCTATTATTATTAGATAAACCCAAGTACACCATGTAAGACCAATTTTACCCTAAGTAAAATTTCTTTCACCATGTGAAATAACTTATTTGTTTATATTTCCCGGTCATATTTAACCCAAAACAAGGAAATTACTTAAATAAATCCTTATTTAATTATTTCTTAAGAATAATTTATTTAAATAATTATTTAAATAATATTCTTAGTTAAATTTGACTAAATCATCCATAAATAATTAAATAAACCATTATTTATTTAATTATATTCCCATCATTTCCCTAAAATGATAAATAAATCATTTATTTATTTATTATTTATAAATAAAGGAATTGACCCAAGTCAAAAATCCTTTTCCCTCCAACAAATATAATAAAATATTCCTTAAGGGTGGTTCTAGAATTCGATTAATAATATTTTATTCATGCACCGAGTTCTAGACCGCCCTAATATTTTGTTATAAATAGAAGGGTTTTCCCCATTCATTAGTCACCTCCATTGCATTAGATCACTCTGGATCTATACTAGGTCACATTCTCCATTTTTGCCTTGTGAGCTCCCATTGAGTTCTATGTTTGTCTGGGTTTTATACAACAACAAGAGAGAGGAATTTTAGATCTGAAATGCCGAGGACTTTCAAGAACCCATCCCATTGAGGAGAACTAGAAAACACCTTTCTTGTTTTCCTCTTAGGTGCTCCCTTTTAATATAATATAAAATTTCTTTCAAATACATTGTTCTTGTCTTGTCTTTTGGATGCATGGAGCCACATTTTACTTTATCTGCTTAATGTATTTTATGCTTAGATCTGGATTTGTGCAACATTATTTGGATCACCTAATTACAAATTTAAAGATATTTGGTAGCCATAATCGATGTTAGGGATATTTTTTATGCGTAGCTAAAGTGGTCTTTTACGACGAAAGATTCATACTAACAACCACCTCCCAACAACTATGAAGCTACAAGTGGACTTGGCGCAGCTGCCCCGCAAGGCGTTACAAATTTTACACACTGCCATGATCCAAGAGATCCGTCATCATGACCAGATCGTACCACAACAACTCGCTATAGCCCCATCGCCCGTCAGACAACCAAAAAAAGATGCCCGCCCTGCTATCTCGCAGATGGCGCTGCTTGAACGAACGGTTCACCAGCTCGACACAAAGGTCTCGAATGAGCTCACTATTGAATTTTTTGTCACTGCGCTAGGCATCCCGCACCAAAATATAGACTCTCAGGACCCAAATGGCCCACAAATTCACCATATTACAGGCCCCAGTGAAGCCAGCCACACCTTTGGAGGTACGAGCACAACGTGCTGCATTGATAAGAAAAGCTACGAATATCATTATGGGACAGGTTACTCTGGGTACTCAGTTGCTCGAGGTGGCCATGTAACTCTGGAAAACGATCCAGTTCAACCCATTTCTTTAGAATATCAAGCAGGATTTATTCTAGAAGGAAGCTGCCTTCGATCAGGTTGAAGCTACCTTGCCCTCCCTAGTCCCTGCGCAGCGTCTGGCACTCCTAAAAACTAGCAACTCCCTCCAAGACATGATTACGGATCTCTCACGAGCAAAGCATGCCATTGCAAAGCACTTGAAGCCATGGGGCGATGCCGCCTTCCAGATATCAGAGGGTGTTCATGATGCAATCACACGGCTCCACCATATCTTGGAGCGGGTTATTATGGAAACTGAGGGACCGACCTTGCAGGAGCTTGTTGACATCGCACAACGTGTTGCTACCCAGAGTCAAGAAGTACTATCGCCGCTGCTTGTATCCATTAATACCTTACGTGCGTAGATAGAGCCTGCACCACCACAGTGACTCGGGATGAGTCACAAGATTGTGTTGGGGGACTGTTGGAACATGGCCTCCTAAGAACTGTGAAATTGGTCCGATTTTTTATATTTTTGATTATATTTAGTCTAGTGCAGGGGTTTTGGGGTGGTTCAAATCCCCAAAAGCATTGTAATGGGTCAAAGGGTAGACCTAGAATCCGCAAACCATGGTTTGCAGACCATAGGAATGATTAGGCTAGATTGTTATAAATAGAGGAACATTTTGAATTGTAAGAAGAAAAGATAAGGAAAAACTATTGATGTGAACTATGGTTTAGTAGATCTGTTTGGGTTTTGGGGGAAAGGACTCTTGTTGGCTATGTGCACAGAGATCCAGAGTCCTACTGTGTGCGGATCTTGCTGCTGTGTGTGTAGGCTGGAATGGGTATTGTAAGAGGGAATTGATGAATTGATGAATAAGAAAGGCTATTAGAGAACTGAATCTATGTGTATTGTTTATGCGAATAAGTGGTAATTGCTATATTATGTGTATTCTGTATTCCACTGCGAATGTTCTGTGTAAGTGTTTTTACTACATCTAGATTTGATTTGTTCTGTTTTATGCAATACTGAGCTACTTTCATAGAAGTATATAATTATCAAGCACCATAGTATAGTTGACCTTGCGCACGTGGATGTGAAAAGAGACCTATATATCCTTCTTGGGAAGGGGTGATTTGGACATCACCAGGCAGGACGCAGCTCTGCTTGCCTTACCTATCCTTTCTCAAGGTGCGGAAACCTGGTTCCAGCACCCACCCATACTACTTTAGGTGAGAATTTGACCTGCACAAGTAGTTCATTGCCGAAAGGGCCAGTAGTATAGGGGTTTGTTGGCAAACCTTGAACTCCGAACCTGGGTCAGGACCCCTCGAGCCAACACTTTCTCCTTGGCTTTATCTTTGTTTTTAAAAATTTTTGGTTTCAACTCTAGATGAAGTTTCCAACAATGGTCCTCATCATGGCTTGTTTTATAACAGTGTTTTAGAAGAATTTTCCCTTCTCTTTTCTAGAATTTGTATTTCTCTTTTTCTTCCATTTGCCTTTAAACTCACTTTCCTCTTTCCCATCTAAGTTTTTTTTCCCCTTGCCTCTAAATGTGTGGCTTGAACACAAACCTCATATAGGCTTGTAGGGTTAAACATGATAATGGTATGTCTTAGGTAAGTATGTAAACCTCCTATATACTTGAGTAAAGTGTCTTATCTATGCAAATATACTCCCAGTAAAAGAGTTCTTCTTCTAAATTCTTGGGTATAAACTCGAACATTTTTTCCTTTCAATTGTTTAAAATTTTTCCAGTCCGTTATGGCTTTCTGCATGTGAGCTAATGGATAAAACTATTGTTTTATTGCAGAAATGAAATTAGACCATGATAAGATAATCTTACCATATTTCTTGATCTCCTCCTTTGTCTTGGCTTCCCACAAAACAAGTGCTGCACCTTCCATTATCAATGAAGCTAGTTGAATTTTGGTTTCATCATCATGAAAATTTTGAATTCTCAAATAGACCTCTAATTGCCTAATCCAATTATCTAGCTTTTCTGCATTAACTTCACCATCAAACATTGGCAATTCAAACTTAACATCAAGTTTAAGAAAAGGAATTTTACTTGTGTTCTTCACTTTGTGAGAATGATGTGCTGAAGATGATGTAGAGGTTGATGAAGATGAAGATGACGGTGATGATGGCGAATTTCCACTGTCTTCATTTCCTCCATTACTCTTCTGGGATTTATCCTCGTCATTATGGCCTCTTGATGATCCCTCTCCTTCCTTGTGAAGTTTGGAAACTTCTCCTTCAAGTTTTTTATTTATTTCTTAATAAAGAGCTCTCACCATTTCAGTCAAGTCAAGGAATTATTTTCTGAACACTATTTCTTTCTCCTTGTGATCAAATTCTTCATGGATTTCTCCTTCTCTTGAATTCATGCTTATGAATTCTTCTGCTTCTCTTTGAGGTGAAATTGAAGGTGGAGATAATGGCACTCTTGCCCTCCTTGGCTGTGGATTACTTAAAATCTTCACCAATTGACCTTTTCCTCTATTAATCTTCAGCCTAGTAAGCATGAAAACCCTTGCAAACAGTTAAACAAACTTTGCACAATAACAATACAAAGAGTAAAAATATAGCTCTGATACCAACTTGATCTGAATGGAATGGACTAGTTTTGTTGTGCTAAGTATCCAAACAGTAATTAAATTGTGTGCATAAGGTTATCTAAAGTTTGCAGGTGAAACAAATGATTTTATCTTAGTTAAACAGATTTCTGTGTGAGGTTAAAGCATGTAAATTGCTTATAAAACATTGTACAACGGTAAATAACAGAGAATTAAACATCACATGTAACAATACTCAGAGAATTTGATGAATTAGTTCACCCCTCCTGGGCTACATCTACTGGTCCAACTTCCAATGGCATGTCCCTCATATCTTATTGCTCAAAAATGGTAAGTACATGTGAAATACACTAAAAACACCCTAGTGTCCCTAGTGGCTCCTTGACCTTTACCGAAGCTAAAAATGAACAAGATGACCTCTGATGGCTCTTAAACCTGTGCCAATGTGTTCAAAATGTCAATAATACCAAAAATTGACTATCAATGCATCAAAATTGGTCAAATATCCAAGGAGTTATGGCCAAAATAAGAATATGCCCAATGTTCCTTAAAAATCTCCACTAAATGTAGACATACTCCAGTTAACCCCGATAGAATTGGAATTGACCGCCAATTTTGGTGGCGCACCCAAAAATAATGGTGGTTGAGGATTAGCATTAATTTTTAAGTCCTAGAGCAGTCACATGGGTACTGTTCGAAGCTGCCGGAGTAGCCGTCATAATAAATGTTGCATTGGTTGTCGTGGTCACATGTCACGTGAAGACCGCAGATGGATAAGGTTTGTTAACCATCGGAGTAGCCAGTGCATGGTCATGGTGGAGGTCACATCAAGTGGGGGCTGGCCCCCTTGCCACCAACATGTAATTTATGTCGTTTGAAATATAAACTGCCACTCATGGTAAACAAGGTCCAATGCATAGCCCGAGTGGTCGGGCATTCCTGCATTCATTTGGTGGGTCTCGGGTTTGATCCTCGTAGAATCAATTTTGTTTTAAAATTCCTCATGACGTCTGGCCTGGGGCCATGTGGCAGCCTCCATGCAGGCCATGTGGCACCAACTAATAGGCTGAAAAAACCTTAATACAATTTTTTTTTCAAAACCATATTTTTTTTACAAAATTTCTATGTAAAGTCAAACTGAGTCAAAGGTCCTTTTTTAGGATTTTACTGGGCTTTTCAGACCTTCATAACTTCTTCATACTACCTTTGTTTTATGAACAGTTCATGGCGCTAGAATTGCAGAGACGAGACCTTTCCAGTTGCTCAGGTTGCAAGCATTTCTGAGCACTTTCATTTTTGAGCATTTTTGAACTTTGGACATGATCTCCTGATCATAGGGAGTCCATTTTTTTTGAAACGAAGTGCGCTAGAATCAATACAACGAGCACTATGGGATCGTTCAAGTTTCACGTCATTCTAAGAACTTTTATTTTTTAGCTAAAATTTGAGCTCCTGATCATACCTCCCCACTAAAATCTTTTGGTCTCCAAAAGAACACTTTTAGTTATGAAATTGAAGAATTAATAACTCAAAAATATCTCAAAACTCAATTTCAATGTAAAGAATTCAATTGTTTCCCTTCAAGCCCCAATCAAGGCACTTCACTTATCTTACTCATGAAGACCTGCTGTCTTGTTAAGAATTGAGCCATAATTCTCATTGATGTTGCAGAACAAATAATGACGAGTGGAATCAAAATATTCTCTGAAAACTCTACATGGCTCCAAAAAAAAAATCATCTTGAAGCTTCTCTCTTGAAGACAAACTTGACCCCATCTCGGGGATAAAAAACAAATCAAAGTTCTTTGGCATCTTTAAACTGAGCTTGTACATATAAGTACTTTGCTGCAAATTTTTTCATGATGTTTGGGTTTACCTACAAAACATAGTTATCTTTAAACAACTTTAACAAGAAGATTCATTCACACAAGTTTCAACATGAATACTTGTATTTGTGAATATGAGACAACTAGTAGATAATTTCTGAACTACAATTTGTACATTCACAAAGTCCATAAACATGTGGACTATCAAGCCAAAAAATTACATCAAAGAAAACAAGATCTACTTGTTGAACATAGTGAAAATAATGTTCACTTTACAAAATTACCTTTGAAAGGTAATGACAACAAGTAATTACAAAAATTTCAAAACAACTCTACAAGAAGTCTACCCAATATTGCCTCTCCTAGGTTTGTGGGTTCTCTTTTTGCTACCATCTTTTCTTGAGGAGGTCGCTTAAGATTGTGAAGAACCATTTTTGCTAACTTTTGTCTCCCTTGAATCATGTGACATAACCTTTTTACCTTTCCTCGAATGAAGTTCCAAATGTGGCTTCCAACACCGTTCAATATCATGTCCATGCACTTGGCAATGAACACAAAAAAAATTCTTCTTATTCGTAAACGTAGAAGTTCTCTATTGTGAAAGGGAGTTGATATTATTGATGCCCAAAATTTGGTCCATCCTCTTAACCATTACGATGCGTTGCTCACACATAGCCACACAACAGTCAAAAGATTCACAAAAAGTACAAGGAATGTGCTCCAACAAATAATCAAAATCACCATGCTTTTCATAAGCCTCTTGAGATTTATACCTATCTTTAGGGCTACTACTATGACAGACTTTTCTTGGTGATGAAATTCTGTGAAAGTCCTATATTATTTTGCATTGCTAAGTTTCCTTTCAATAATAAAAGAATGTACAATTTGTCTCCATTTGTTTTCTTAAGGAATGAGTAATTTAACCATGAAACATAGATGAATTTGTGAGTTTTAAGCATGAAAATAAGCCTAAATAACACTTAACAACAATGTATAATAGAGAAATAAAATCACACATAAGTTTTACATAGCAGGCATTGTTAACACTGGAAAATTGTACAAGCAGAATACGACATTATTTAATGTCAAGCAGAAGGATTTACAGAGTTGGAAGACATTACAAAATCTGGAAAGTATTTAAAAATATCTCAGGTCTACGGAAAAATAAAATATGAGCAAGTCATAAATTATTTTGCACGCATTATCCTTCGTGAAGAGCACCTTTGCGCGCCTTATGACCCGAAATGCGTGCAATCCTGGGAGTGGCAAAATGTCACTTTACGGGACCACACAAAGCATAGGACAAGTGATTCCTCACTTGAAGTCGCCTAAGGACAGCGACTAATGCCTCCTTAGACATCAAGTGAGCACAAAATGGAATATTTGTAGCACACAAAGGAATCATACCCCTCTCTTGGATCACCATCCATAATGTACCAAGAGAGGGAAGGAGGATTTGAATTCTCCTATATAAGGCTACCATGAGATGAAGAATTTGTGAACACATTGTTATGCTAGCCAAAGTTTCCCAAGAAATACCAGAAGTGTGTGATTCTGAGATAAAGATAAAGGGGACTCAATTGTTGGCCATCCAACAAGTTCAATCCAGCATAATAGAGAGAGAGGGAGACTCTACACCGAGGCAAGCTTGGGAATAAAAGCATCCTTGCATCGGGACTTAGAACCCATGTTCTAGGGGCCTTTTGGCAAGAGGTTAGAGTTTCACTGTTATTCCTACGTGCTCAATAAGAGGGGCCAAGAGCCACCATTCGTATTATTGTTTTTTTTTTACTCTTTTTAGAGCTCATGTTTATTTTTTTTAGTTTTAGTTTATATATGCATACTATTTCTCTATATAGTATGCTTATGATTCTATCTTGTTCCACTAACTTGCTTAACTCCACTTGTTTTTCTGCCTGTTACCAATAAATTAAGTGGGTATAATACACCCATTATGTTGGTGTGATTTTGTACATATGTGCACCAAACACACTTCAACAGGATTGGTGACTCCACTATCATTTATTACCAAGTTTATGTGGTTGTACCTTTTTTTGTAGAGACCTCTGTCTCTGCTGTGGAGTGGAGCTGAATTTCCCCTGATTTCTCTTGCAGTCCCTAGTTCATCCCAAGTGATAGAATGAAGCAGAAAAACTCCAAAAATTATTTTTGTAGGGCTTTGCATGCTTTTCCTTCCCACAGACGTGCCCAGGGCGCGTGTTCAGAGATGACCCATACGCAAACATCGCGCCTGTTTCAGGATTTTATGCACAAAAGATAGAAAGAGAAAATTCTCCCTTATTTATATCTTCTCCTGCTTGTAAAGTGCTTGGTAGCCCCTAACACACCTGCCAGCACTGGTTGTGGTATGCCATAGCTTTCTAAAGCTCACTCTTAGCTACTTTTTGTGGGCTTAGTGTTAGTCTTATTTCAAGTTGATTTTTGCAAAGTTCACACATAGTTTAAGTAGGGGGGGGAAATAACTTGCATTCCGAAAAAAAAATTGTTTTGAAAATTTTGGTATCAACACACCTAGATAACTATCCAAAGTAAGTGGCCCAAGACCACACATGCATAGCTATTTTATTTTTTCTAGTGTAAAAGTTATTAGTTTAGTTCAAATTTTTCACTAGGAATTCCGGGGCTAGGATTGAATTGTTGATAGAAGAGCAAGTAATCTCTGCTACCTTTACACCCTCTGATGATCCTAGGTAAGAATATGAACACTCCCTATTCACAATTCTCCATCTCCCTATAGTTGATCACATAGATTAACTAGGAAAAATAGAAAGCGGCCCATATCTGCACATGTTTTTCTTTTGGTCAAGGAAAAATACAACATAGTTTAAATAGGGGATTTTGTAAAGAATCATCGAATATCCACACATTCAAACCATGTGCTTATCCACTTTTTTATCACACACATTTACTCACTAATCAAAGCAAAGACACCTAAAACTAACTTAACCAAACTCACTAAATTCTCCCCATAGGGGCCACAAAAGAATTTATAGCTTAAGTTAGGATCAAAGGGGTAGGCATCCAATAAGATGCCTTGATCATTATTCATCTTGAAACATAGAAGTTGACTATTTAGGGAGCTTCAAATCCACCTATCATCCCACAGAAAAGAAAACCCGAGCGCGGAAAATACCCATTTCAGAGGGGGTTAGGCTTAGGCACAGTGCGGGCAGGTATCAGTCAGGGCTACCTGACTTGGCTGATACTTGGTATTGTTAGCTGACTTACCAAGAAGCCCAAGAATCAAACGATCATGTGGGATGGTGGTACTTAGTGAACAAAACTAGGGCATCCTTTCCCTATAGGTGACAGTGCAGGCAAGATCCAAACCCTCTACCCTTACCTTAGTGGATTTTCTTTGACTGACTGGGGGCGTCGCTAGGTCTTACGGGACCTTGTGATAGCACTCGAAAGATATCTTATCAAGGCCCAGTTAAATTTGAGTGTGCGAGGATGAATAGGTCTTCTAGGATTTTGAGTATCATACACAAACAAACAAAAACCACTTTTTTTATTTCTTGATCACATAGAATTAATTTAAAGGGAGAATTTATTTTTATTTTCTCTTTGTTTTATGCACGTGACCACAATTTTTCTTTGATCATAGACTCTATCCTCTCAAATTTTTCCAAAACCAAACCCAGTCAACACCAAAATAGACACAACAGGACCTCGTCAATCTAGGTGTCTTTTGGACCTCCCCCCATTACTGGGAGGGGTTCCAGGTCTTTTTCCATTTAGGCGTCAAAGATGGAATGCTGCCACCATTATTGGTTCATCCTTTATTAGGGCATCCTTAGTTGGGAACCCTAGTCGGTCTCCCAACACCGCACCACACACCACTCCTCCCACAACCCCCAGGGGGCAGAGGAGTGCATCCCATTTGGGAAGCCAACCAAATACACAGCAGGGCATGTCTCAGACCAACCCTCTTCCTAACTAGAAATTTGTGTTTTTTAACATTGCAATGGCGTCAACCTCCCAGTCACCTTTATTAGCTTCGTTGAATCTTCCCAATTTAACCAAGCTAACGAATGACCCCATCACACACAACCCTACATGGCCTACCATGCCCACGAAGCTCCCTTCAGATATTCCAAAGTTTGAAGGAAAGCGAGTGGAAGACCCAGGTAATCATGTCATGACCTTCCACCTGTGGTGCTCATCGAACAATATCATTGACGACACTATTCGATTGAGACTATTTCAACGAACTTTGATAGGAGTAGCAGTGGAGTGGTACGTGAAGCAACCCTCTGCTTCACATGGAACCTTTGGAACCCTCACTACCGCGTTCCTAACATATTTTCAGTTACCCATTCACCATGATTCCAGAATGGAATTACTGACACATTTTAGACAAACCCCTGCCATCCATATCTCGGACCATCTCCATGAATGGAGACGACGTCATAGTTTATGTAAAGCTAAACTAGACAACCAGGTTTTTTTAGATTTGTTCCTGAAAACTCTCATGACAAATATTTTAAAGGATGTGGCGCAAAAAAGGCCCACATATGAAGAGGACGCCATCAGTAAATCCTAACAACTTGAGCTGATTTATACGCAGTCAGGGTACATTTACAACATCTTGCCTAACTCCTTGCGCCTGCAAAATTATCAAGAATTTCCAAGTGCATCGAACTCTGTAGATGGACTAATTAGGTCATTGGCTCAGGGTTTCCTAGGCAGTAGTAGTAAAAACCACAGTTACACATACAGTTTTACCCAGAACATACCTCAAACCGATTTTCAAAGTCATCATATGCCTCAGCAAAATTTGACCAATAGGGCGGCAATGCATCACCGAGGAGGGCCTTATCCTTTGGCTCAGGGGACCCAATACATAGAAGAAACACTGATGGAAGAGCTCCCCTCCAATAGCCAGGTGCAAACCAAGGACCGCGTTATGTTCAGTACCCAACAAAAGATCTGCCTATTTAGACCAATGCACAGGAGAACTTTGTGCAACCGTCCCAAAACCAACCACACCAATACAACCTGGAGAACTACCCTCCTAACGTGGTGAAGAAAAAATCAAAAAACAAGCCAAAAGGGAACCCTGGATAGGGGGCAACAACCAACAACACCCTCCATGATCCCAGACTGGAGGCAACTCCAATTGGAATCAGAGCCAGGAGCCGAGTAATGCCCAACGACATAGAAAAAGGCCACCTCTTCAAACAAACCATTCTTGTTCGATATGTGGTGAGTACATCCATTAGACTCACCACTTTCCCGATCTCCCTGAGATGAAGAAGCTACAGAGTAACTGAGGACAAGGAGGATCTTCCCAACAACTAGATACGATGAAAGAACCTTTCCCCCATCAAGGGATGATTAGCACTTGGTAGCAAAACCTAGAAGACTACACCTTTGACCATTTCAAATATGCCTATCGAACCATTTCCAAAAATGGCGAAGGGACCCAATGGGTGAGCATGAAAATACTCCAAAGCAGCCCATAATTATAGTATCGTGGAAGATTTAGCACAATATCCCGCTGCTATGTAAACTTTGGAAGCATTGCAGTCATGCCCAAAACAATGGAAAGCCCTACTTTCCGCATTAGGCGCTATCAACCTTGATGATACACACCTAATGTCTTTTGACTTAGACAAAGCCACCCCAGGCTTCCTTTCAGATACCAGTATCGGTCCAGAATATCACAATTCACCGATGTGTCATAGATGAGGGTGCATCCACGTGCATCATGTCTAATTTTTTTTGGCAAAAGTTAGGGTTTCCCAAACTAAAACCCTTAGTCGTCACGCTTAGAGTGTATGAAGATCATCCATCAACCCCCATTGGCCTCTACCAAAATGTTCCAGTCTGCTTAGCCAGAATGAAGGTCCACATAGACATTGAAGTCTTGGACACTCACCTGGACTACAATGTACTCCTTGGTCAAAGTTATATGTATGCCATGTCTACCATAGCCTCCTCCGTGTTTTTCATCATGATGTTCCCCACAAGGACCACATCATTAATGTAGACCAATTGACGCATAGTGAGAAGCGACCCCTAAAAAACACTGATGTAACTATACCCTATGTAGATACATCTTCAGATGCTCTCTCACGGTACCAAGAATATGGCCCCGACTAGTTCAAACTGTTGTCCGTTCTAGGGTCATTCCTAGGAGATCCTCCCATAATCCCTGAGTCATAACCCAATGTCATAGGGGCTCTAGTGTACATGATGTCCACATCAAGCACTGAAGCTAGTGAGGACACAGACACAAGTAGTTATGACACTGATTCATCGGCCACGATGGCCTCTCTAGCCTACACTACCCCCCAAACCCCTTTCCTCTACCCGCCAGCTGGTTTCATCTCCCAGAAGGTTTTGGAAACACTGGTATTACCAAAAATTTCATTGAAAATACATGTTTTGTACCTCATTCCCCTTGTGGGAACAAGAGCCACCCATGTCACTACCACAAGATTGAATCCCCTCAGTCCTGAGGAAGCCCCACCCATCCAAGAAACGGTCGAAACCACCCCTAAAAAGGAAATTCCCATTGCAAAACTGGTGATCACGTATAAGAAAACTGAGAAGAGAGGAAAGAAGATGGTGACCCTCGCCATACAATGGGAATCACCAGCCTACTCCATATGCGATGTAATAGGTCACCCTACCCATATCTATCCGGAGCTGGATGAATTAAAACCACTCCTTGGTTCTAAGACAGGCATCAGGATGTCGCGTTCTCGCAAAAAGGAACCTACCACCAAAGGTAAAGGAAAATCATTGCATACCATCATGCATGCGCTCTTTGCAGCAACTACGGGAACTATACCCATAATTACCCAAATATCACACAATATAGGGATGCCTTACATGCCATCAAGTGATCCTATCAAGAGGATCCCTCCACCCAGGCATCTGGAGATGAAAATCGTACCATCCTGTACCTACAGGAAGAATGAAGGGCACTAGAAAGACCCCTAGTCATGCCCTCGCCTGTTATACGTTGGACACTGTGTGATGAACATGGTCACTTCCTTGAAGTATGTGCAGCCCTGGAACTCATCCATAGATGGTATCCTATAGAATGGGTTTACTACGTTGGATTCTGGGCAACGTAATTCACATTTCCTTTATGCGCTGACAATCACCTACTGGAGAATTGTCACTATATCCCTTGATTCCGGTTAGCCTTAGCTAGCTTTTGCTCAGCCATAGTCCACCTATCCCAAGAATATGACACGGACACAGAATCCATAGACAGCTCCACAACCTAAGAGGATGTGATGAGAAAATCCATCCTGTTCTTATCAGTTGAAAAGTGACCAATCAGGGAACCCCTAGTTATGCCCAACTGCTCTCTACAGAGAAGACCAACCTGCACATTATGCAAGATTCCCAATCATGTGGTTGCTACTTGTCTCGATTTAGTAGCGTTACGACGCTGGTTCCCCACCAAAGCTCAAAATGAGCACGACTAAACCATCATATCAAGGATATTTTTCCTTGTATGTCAAGGCAATCATTATGAGCAATGTTAGTGTCTCGTGATTTGGTAGGTTGGAAAAAAAAATGACAGGGTAACATCAGACCAATCTTTGGAGTCCTAGGACCTAGCCTTCCTAGACTCAGAGAGGGCTCTCTCTATTATGTGAAGGATGTGAACTTGTCCACTTTGGTTGATTGATTTTAGGCTAGTTGCTAAGTGTAGGTTTGTTGTTTGTTTTGGGTTGAGGTAAGATGAATAAGTAGGATAGGTGGAGTGAGAGGCTATCAAACCAATTGGGCAATGGAGTCTATGAAGTCATTGATATCTTGATAATGAATCGAGGTACATCACAGGGAAAATCTAGTGTAGTCAATGGATCTTTAAGTTTATGTGTGGGGTGAAATGGATAATAAGTTTGGGAACCAAGGTAGGGCAAAGGGAAGTTAAGAATCCTTTGTCAAATACCTATGAACAAGGAGTTCTTTAATATTGATAAGAAAAATATACTTATCATGAGATAGGGCGCACCATTTACTCAGTGACGATACTTTTAAATAAATAAACATTGAAGATAAATAATCCAGTAGAACACGGAAGCAAGATAACTTATCTAACCTCAATGATTCAAATTTAAAGATTTGAAAACATATAAGAAACAAATAGCATAAATAAATGAAGAGGGAATGCCTAAACATCTTTCATTAAACTATAAAGAGCTTCGAGGCAAACTGACAAGCATATTCAAAGGGCAAGATCGAAACAAGAACTCTTTGACTTAACCTAAAAATAAATACATCAAAGGGTGATTTTAAAACATATTTAAGATAGCATTAAATAAGCAGGGCTTACCATGAATCATTTTTATAAAATAGCATATTAATCCATCAATGAAATAGACAAGCTTAGGTGGGCCTAAGGAGTGATGAAGAATTCTTTAAGCTAACCCAGCAGAAGAAAACATGAAAACAATAGCTAACAGGAGGACTGAGGTGCCTCAAACAACATTTCTCATGCTATACTATTATGAGCTATTGCAATATAGAAAGATGGACATATAGAAAACAAGAAAAACATGAACATATGAGAGATACATCAACATTAACTAAACTCATGGATCCTGCAAGCAAGCCTTCATCACCATCAATCAAGGCAAATCATCCACGAGCTCCACAACACTAAATTGTTCTTCAACTTTCAAAAACCATGTATTTCTCTTAACGCATCAAGTTCCCAACTATTTACAATGAATCCTCATGCCTTATGTAACAAGCAAGGAAGAGGAGAGCCAACTAGAGCATATAGAAGCCTATTGGCCAACAAGAAATATCCTAAGTTGTCCTTGAGGCCTTGCAAGGCCCAAGGCACAAAAATATCTAAAAAATATATTTTCTGGCCAAAAATAGAAATTATATTGACTTTTAGGCCCTAAAAAGCATGTGAAAACTTGCCAAACACACATTCTGCCCAGTCATCTACAGCAGCGCAATGCACTGTGTCAAACATTGAAATTATGCTAGGAGCGCAACGCATAAATAGGCCTTTTTGTAGAAGTGTTTTGGAGGCCTTCCAATAGGCTCTGATAAGACTTGTTGGAAAGCCCTTGAAGTATAATTCTAGATTTACCTTTAGTTCTTCAATATGACCTCTGCAAGTTGTCCAAAAAGTGAAAATAACCAGACTTCCAGGAGCGCAGCGCATGCTCTGAAAAGTGGGCAGAATGGTGGAAAAACGAATGTTTTTGACCCTTTTGGGGGATCAAAACAACTCTAGTTGAGCTAAAAATTGGCGAGCTTACTTGTCTAATGATGGGGAATCCAAAAATATAAACCTCTCCTCTTGAGGATTCCCTGGGAAAAATGCAGCATAGGGTACGCTGCGCTCCTAGCCTCAAAATTTGCAAAAACCAAAATCTTGTTCAATTTCTCTCAAAATTGGTAGGTAGGTGCCTCGTGGGTCCCTGGAGACCTGTAGAAAATATTGGGCCAAAATACCAAGCCTAGCTTGGTATTTTTCATCTTTTGGTGCCGGGACCTCATTTTGGGTAGTTTTGAGTTTTTTCCTTGCAAAGTGGTTTCTTCGTTTATAGTGCTCAGTCATTCTTCTTTGCAAGTTCAAATATCTGTTGGCCTTCTCCAGTTTGGTCTCAAGATGTATGTTGGCCCTTTCAAGCCATGATTCTCTATTATGCTCAATTTCCATGGCAAGGATTTTAGTGAGGGTAAATTTTTGCGCTTGGGCTTATTCTTGCTCCCTTTCTCATGCCAAAGCCTTTCTTAGATCCATAGTTCTAGGCCTCCTTCTAGACTGACCCTCCTCATACTCACTTTATTCATAGGCACCCATGTACTCCTCCAACTTTACTTGTGCTATTTGATCCTCTTTTCGGTATTTGAGCATCCTTGCTTCATAGATGGCTTGCTGGCCACTCATTTATATTTTCTGCATTTGTAGAAATGAATGACATCCTTAGCTCTCTCTAATTTAGCCTCCAAATCCATGATCTATCCATTCCTGTCTTGTAGGAGAGGGTTTGCAATTCTTGTTTCATTTTCCTCATCACTGTCTATGTGAATGAACTCAAATTCTCTCTCCTCTTCATGATTGTCTTCTTCCTCTTTTACTTGTTCTTTACCTTTGCCAATCATTTGAGCTTAGGAGGATGGCATGGCCCCTTGCAATTTGGAGGCAGTAAACACATGCCTCACTCCTATTTTATAGATAATGGGGAAAGGTGTAACAAGTTTCATTTGCAAACTTTGATCATTAGTGACCTTATGACTGCTTCTTTCCTCATGTATTATCTCTATGAGTGCATCCTTTTCACCTTGCCCTTGACTGCCCTTTTGATAAGCAGTCTCACTATCTCTTATGCTATCATCACTATCAAGACCTTTAGGACTTTCATCCTCTATTTTTTCAATGTTAGAGGTGTCTTCATCATTGCTAGGTATATCTTCATTTCTATGAATGTACTCTTCTTAATCTTTTGACCCACTATATTCATTGTCGAACTCAACCTTTGTATCACTATTTGCACTCTTTGTAGGGTCACTCTCTTGGGAATTCTCATAAGCCTTTCCATTACTGTGATGGTCATTTTCTTCTTCACTGTCTTGTTCATCATATTCATTGCTTGGCTCATGATCTTCATTATTTTTCTCATTGAAATCACTTTCAAACTCTGCTTCTTGGTTGCCTTTTCCATCTTGGTCACTGTATTCCTTGTCCTCTTTGCTGCTTTCATATGCCTCCTCTCCATTGTCCTTTGTATTTTCAGTGTCACTTTCTTCATTGTCTACTTCTTTTCCTTGACTGTCGTTTGTTTGTTGACTGTCACTAGCCTCACTGTTTTGGTCTTTTTGTAGCTCATTTTTTCCCTCTTGATAAGCTGCCTCTAACCCTGTGTCCTTGGAGTCATCCTCTTCACCTTCAGACCCACAATTTTGGCCCTTTTTCTCATCATCTGGCTAACTTCTTTCTTCATTTTCATAATCCTCTCCCTCAATGCTTTCTTCATTTGCATCACTGCTTTCATCACTTTCTTTTTCATCACTGCTTTCTTCTTGGCCATCTCTACTTTCTTCTTGGCCATATTCCTCTCCTTGATTGCTTTCTTCATTTTGATCATCCTCTTCCTCACTGCTTTCTTCTTGGCCATCACTACTTTCTTCATTTGCATCATCCTCTCCCTCACTGCTTTCTTCTTGGCCATCACTGCTTTCTTTATTTGCATCATTCTCTCCCTCACTGCTTTCTTCTTGGCCATCTTCCTCTCCTTCATTTCTTTCTTCATTTTATCATTACTTAGGGGAAGGTGAATGAGGAAGGTCTATTTGAGGAAATGATTCATGTGAAGAAGATGAACCAAGGTTAGTGGAGGGTGATGGGGGTGTGTGAGGAGGATTTTGAGATGATGATGGAAGACTTTATAGAGGGATGGGATGTGGAGTTGTGAAATCATCGTGGGTGATGAAAAAAATCATAGGGGATGCCTTGTTGTTCTAGTTGGTGTGAGACAAACACTTTGATGAGGGAATGATGAAAAAAGTTTGACATTTGTTGGGATGGAGGCCTCTTTTGCATTATGGAAGACATTTTCTCAATACTTTTGCAAAGGTAGTAGGGCATATGTAGCATCTTGGTTTTGGTGAAGTGCATGAGGAGTCTTATGTGGTAGGAATAGACTCTGGATAACCTACCCTCGTAGGTGAAATATTTCATAATGATCTTCATCAGGAGAGCATATATGTCCACTAGATGAGAGAAGGGGAACATGGTTTTGCAATCTGCTTGACAACTTGGTTTCAAGAATGGGCGATAGTGGCTTAGGTCTAGACGCTTTTGTTTGAACCACCTTTCTCCTATGCAAGGTATTCCAGTGGCCCTAGAGATGGCATAGGTGGTCAACTCAAATTTTACCTCGGTTAGGTGTACTTGATGATTATGAAGGTTTAGGGCAAAGAGCTTGGTCAATTGAGGGTGACTCTGGATTTTTTGTACTTTTTTACAGAATTCATAGCATCCCAATTCTTGAAAATAGGACAAAATAGAAGGGGAGGCTATCATCTCTTCAGTGCTTATAGGTTCAAACCTAATTGGCATCCCTCCCTTCCTTTGCCGCTTTTTAGGCCTTTGAATTGCCTCATTAATGTCAACATTCTCTTCTTCAGACATTTTTTTTTACCCCTGCCTCAAATTTTTTAAAGAGGATTGGCACTGCTTGTAGAATGATGTGAAAATGGTGAATGAGATGGTGAGGTTTCTAATTAGATCAAGGCATCAACAGTGTGTAGGCCAAGTGTTACTTTAGGATTTAACTGCCTTCTCTAAACCAAATTTCAATTTTCTTTGTGACCTTATCTCTATAAAAAAATGAACAAGAAGGAAAAGTTCAAAATACCTCTCTAAATGCCTTCACAGTAGAAAAAACTAGCTCAAAAATGTGCCTGGGCAGCGCGGGTCACCTCCTGAACAAAGATTCAGGCAATAGGCTACACGCTGTGGTAGGAGCGTAGCACAGCTTCTGCGTGCAGCTCGGGTCACCTCCTTAACAAAGACTTGGGAAAAGGCTGCACGTTGTGGCAGGAGTGCAACACAGCCTCTGCACGCAGCTTGGGTCACCTCTTGAACAAAGACTCGGGAAAAGCCTGCACGCCGTGGCAGGAGAACAGCTCCGTCTCTGCACATAGCTCGGGTCATCTCCTGAATGAAGACTCAGGAAAAATATGCACACTGTGGCGGGAGTGCAACATCGTCTCTGCACACAGCTCAGGTCACCTCCTGAACGAAGACTCAGGCAAAAGCTGCACGTTGTTGCAGGAGCGCAGCACCGTGATGTCGAGTGGCCCTGAACGAGTTTTCGTTCATAGGCTGCACGCAGAGTTTTCTACAGGCATGCAGCACCTCTGGACAAGAATGCAACACCAAATGGAAAATAGCACAAGGAGACAATACAGGAGTGCAATGCAGTTGCTCAGGAGTGCTCCGCCCAGAAAAATTTTCCCAAGGACTTTGTCGGAAAATTCGAAAAAATCCTCATTCCTTCTGCAGATATCCAAATAGTGAATGGGATATGTTTTAGTGGAGCTGATTTATACCCTTTGATAAAAATTAAAGGCAAAACCCACTTTATAAGGTTTGTTCCCTTTTTATTTTTCTCACTGTGCCTTTTGACTACCTTCCTTGTTGGGAGTTTCACCGCTCTGTTGTAAACTAGGGGTACATCTATTTCTCAGGCCACTTGAAATATGCCTCTAACCATTCTTCAGAAAAAAGACCCTTGAAATGACATTTCTTGCCTATTTTTGCTGATGTTCTTCATCATTTTTCTACCTTTGGTGTAGAGGAGTATTGATTTTCATGTCCGCCCTTCTTGATCTTCTTTAAAACCTCTAATTTTACCTTTTGATGAAGTGGAGTTAATGCTTGTCTACCAAACCCTAGAAGGTAGTTTGAAAACCCTTTGAAACCATCTTCTATGATGAAGGAGGTTTCTTTGTCACTATTTGACCATCTTTGTCCATCTTCCCAAACTTCTGAGTTTTTGGGGATGTTTAGAAAAAGAAAACAATGTTGTCTTCTAATTTCTCAAAAAAATACTTATCAAACTCATTAGTTATGTCTAAAAATTATTCAATGATCATTTGAAGGGGTTGATGTGTCCTTTTCCTTTGTAACCATAGTATTGCTTTATTTATTGATGAAAACAGTCATAAACCCTAATTTTCATCAAACCCATACCTTGCTACTTTCTTCTTGGTTGTGAGTGGTTTTCTGGTGATGGTGCCTCTCATTACTTTACCTCTTGCTAGGTTGGTATCCCTTTGACTCTTTTGCAGAAATGTAAGCAAGGGGCAGATGTCCCCTTACAAAACTTGTGCTTAAGGCCAAATACCTTTTGAATGATCTCTTTGATGAGTTTAAGACAAGATCATCATTCCTTTCTTTATTTGAATGTAGTTTGTTCATATAGGAAAAATAGAGTTTGTAGGGCACCAAACCCATCCTATGACTTTGTGAAACTCTAGGTGGCCTAGTGGAGGCTTTCTGGGACTTGGCCTTTTGGACCTAAACCTAGAACCTGGGATTTATCAAGTGTGAGACAAAGTGTATGATAAACTAATGTATTGAAGACCTGAAACCCAATGTAATTGATTTATTAAAGAGTCTACAAAGATAGTTTGAGACTATTGGTGTTTAGGAGTAGTTTGGTGGACACAACAAGCTGATTGATTGGTGAGCTTAGGTAGCAGTGGGATTTTTAGGTGAAACAAAAATAGGGGATTTGGGTCAAAGGTGACAAGATATAGATAAAATGGGTGACATGGGCTCTTAATGGGTACTCTGAGATTGGTAGGCAAAGCTAGATAGGATGAAATGATAAAAATAGTGAAAAATTATCTTAAGGATAATGAAGGTAGTGAGATTTCTAGAACTCATAATGGATATGAAATTTGTTTCTAGAAGTCTTGGGATAATCATTTAGTCATATAAACAGGTAAAAATTATTGATGAATAACAAGCGACACTGTACTTATTCCTCACAACTTCATCCCACCATCGATATGATTCATACCATAGAGAAGAGATAGGAAAACCTCCGTAAGTGGTATAAAAGGTACACCACCTCCGGGTGAATAGCCCCACCCCCGCATACGCATGACGGGAAAACTAGGACAACACACCAACCCAACATGACATAGGCCAAGCCTAGGATAACATGTGGACTATGAAACCTAAATGAACACCGAGTAAATCAGTGCAGAGAACTGAAGCCCCTTGTAAACAGTTTTCGCATAGTCTCTTCTCTCCCTCAGAAACTTCTCTTTAACCAAGAGAATATCATGCGTACCTATTTATGGATTTCTTCACACTTTCACCATACGATTAAATGTGTGCACCTCCCCAAGCTAAGAGCGGAAAGAGCAGCGTTTAGTCTACACTCCCCCAAAGAGTCAGACAGACCTAAGCCAACAACATGGAAGTGGAAGCAGAAGACTACCTATTCTACAACAGATCCCTTCCAAGTATCCACATCTAGGACGTTGAGTAGTGTTGATTCCCATAAAATCTACTCTGTTGGCACAGTGATACCATGCACTATCTACACTGGCCAAAATAACACACCAGAGGTATTCCCTCTAATGGAAACATTCAGGCACCTCTACAACAGGTGAAATTTCCACCCATTGGAAATTGACCATCATAGTGGGGAACCCAACCTTGCGCTCATGCAAAACCCCATCATAGAGATTCTCCCCCCACCGAAAATTGATGACATGATTCACTATATACGATTCGTATCATTGCATACTTCAAATAATATTGTAGTCACCCCCACATCCCAGGATCTCCACCTTATTCCTATAGTAAAAGATCAACGTACCTTGCACTTTTGCATTTATTTTTTCAAGATCCCAAATTTGCATGCCGCCATCGAACTACTTAATGATACCGAACCTATAGAATAGCACCTATTACAACTAAAGTGCATTGACGAAAGCCGACGACAGTCACTGCAACACAGTGAGGCCCACAAGAAGAGGGTAAAAGCATCATTCGATTGCCACATCAACCCTAGCTCATTCACTGAGGGAGAACTAGTCCTCCACTACAATGTTGCGAAAGAATCTGTAATGCCAGAAAAGTTCGAAACCTTGTGGAAAGGACCCTACATCATCAAAAATTGCCTCCAACAAAGGGGCATACATCTTGATGGAACCAAATGGGACATGCCTCAGCAGCCCTGTCAACGACATTTACCTCAAGAAATTTTACCCATAAGGGCCAATACTGCCCTTCCCTAGTACACAAACCTAACCATTTAAATATTTTTACCAAAAGACTTATTAAAAATTCTCAAAGTGCCGCTGTGGATCACCAACCTAAACCTTATTTCAGATTTGCTGATGGAGCATCAAGATGGTCTCAAAGTTTAGTTGCAGCTGCCTGGGTCATCTACCATCCTACCGATCGCCACTCTGCTCAAATGGCGTGTGCATCAGTTCAACAACAAAAAATCAGGTATAATATGATACTGTCATCGAAATTATGAGCGACGCCCTCCATCAAGGCATACACCATATGCATGTCTACCTTGATTCCCAGTTATTAGTGTCACAATTAAACCAAACATTTGAGACAAGAGATACACAAATATTTAGAAAATATTTGCGTGCAAAAAGATTAAGCAGACAACTTGACTATATTACATTCATACCAAGGAGTCAAAACAAAGTAGTTGATCGCCTAGCCAACAATATTCTAAACTAGAATGCATCTCGAATAAAAAATCATACATAAAAACCAAAAATATAGATATCCATTAGCATAACATCATCCATAAACCAAAACAAGGTGACACAACATGTAGAGCCACAAAAAATATCTCTCATATATATATATATATATATATATATATATCACAATGTATATGTCTGAGTACAAAAATAGTGTCGCTGACCCAAGCGCCAGCCCAAAGATAAAACAAATTCATAAAAAGTAGGGGAAGAATCCCCATAATGGGTGCTTTCCCTATGTGCAAGTATACTCTAGGGTGGTGCCCCTTCAAGAGGGGCACCTAGACCCACAACCACCCTCGGTGCCACCGTTGGAGCTACCGTCACCACTAAGACTGTCACCCGACGTAAAACAAGCTGATAGTCCCTCTCATGAGCCATCACAGTCTCCAATTAGACCTCGTTGATATCATCCATAAAACCCCGAGCAGACATCCCCTGGGTCAAGTGGTCCACTCGACCCTAGGAATCCTCAAGAACTGACACCCAAGCAGACAGTTCCATGATACGAGCCTCTGCCATATCTGCATGTGCCACCGCAGCGTCGACACGAGCCCACTCGGCTACAGGCTCGGTAGTGGACGAGCTGCTACCCTCTCTTGAAGGGCCAACACCACCACCAGGTCCACCACAAGGTCCTCCAGCAGCCTTCCCTCCAAGATTTCCCATAGGCCTCCGAAGAGGACCGTGGCCGACCAACCAAGCCACAAGGTGACCCACCTCGCCAACATCTGCAAGAGTAACCAAGAATATGTCAGTGTCACTAGCTAAGCACATAAGCACATACATACTCAAATAAATGCAAAAAACATAGAAAACGTACCAATTGGCCCCCAAGCATAACCAGGAGGGAGATCCATATCTGGATCCCCCGAAAGTCCATCCTCACATATGGAATGGCAAGAACATATGTGGGTTCACCTCGAACCAGGACTTTTTCATGGAATTCTAGTAACACCCCACCATGCTGCCACTGCCTCGTGGCATTACCGGAGCCCACCTCCTCATATGAGGCTATCATGGCCCCCTAGGAGGCACCACCACCATTAGCCTTAGCAGCACTACCCTCTTGCACATAATGCTGCACAAAATGCTGAAGTACACAAACAACTTCGATCCACTATGGACCTTGTTGAGTTGTGCCACCATCCCGTCATAGCAAAAACGGGAAAAATCATAAAAATGCCCAGACCTCAACCGACACAATACTCCAACCTGCGGGCTAGATGCTCGATGTAGAGCCGAAGAACCTGCAAGTTGCACAATGACTGCCATAGCACATTTCTCTGCTAAATATTTCACTGACACAATGCTGATGCATCCCTCTATCAGAGGTTCCCCACCACAGTGACATCTTTGAAACCTCTCCAAGTCTACTCTCCCCGAAGGGAGTGGATACCTCAGCACCTCACCATGAGGCAGTAACCCAGTCACAAAATAAAAATTTGTCTCAGGATGGATTACAAGGTTTTTCCCACGCAGTACGAACATGTTGTGCCTCTTGTGCCAATGTCGAATCAAGTAGCGTAGCAATCGATCATGCGACCGAAGAGCTGATTATCTGCAAACCTCAGGAGCCCCCATTGCACCAGCTGACGGCATGCCCTAGCATTAGCAGCCAATGCAGTATGGAGCTTAGGCCAATCCCGCTCCCTCCACAATAACTTGTCATCCAAACAGGCACCCATAAGAAGCAGAAGAAACATAAAAAATAGGGAAAATCGCAAAAAAAAAATTCGCCTCGGCTTTGCACACATGTCCCTCAGACAGGCGCACTTAGGGCATGCCTATATTTTCAATAGGTGTGCTTAAGGCATGCCAAAGAAGGGGAACATAGCACTTTAAGTGCGCTTATCCCCGGAAAATGCACCTATAGGGCGAGCTTTTGCATTGATTTCCTTCGTAATCTAGGGAAAAAAACACTCAGAATCCATAGAAACCAAGTCTGTATGGACCCTGGCACCATAAAACTGAAAAAATTAAAGTGCAGGACATCATGGAGGTTACCTAGGAATGATATCGCTAATCCCTATGCTCAAGTTGACCACAACGGTAAGAATTGGTACACAGAAGCCTCTGACCTCTCAAAAACTCAACAAGTACAAATGAATTGAATTAGGGCCATATTCACCTATATATCACCCTATTCAAAAACTTGGGAGGACCATAACGAGAGATCAGAAGGTCCGTGTTCCGGACCGTAAGCTGCACCATGATGAACACTCCATAACGAACAGAGGCGATGCCACATAATCACACTCCTAAAAAATTAAATTTTTAGCACTGGCAGGTATGCCCTTTCCCATCTCCTTTTTGAAAGCTCATTACTTTAAATAATATTTGATAAAGAAGAATATTTCACTTGAGTTAGTTTTTTTTGTAGGAAAATCTCGCAAACCAACCACAACGCCATCTACTGAAAGTTCTAGAGAAGGTATCATTCTACCCCCAGTGTTAGTCATCACTAATTTTGATTTTATCCAAATATGAATAAGTTGAAAATCTTAGATTTCTAGAAACAATATTTGCAGAAACATTGTGAGTTCTAGAAATCTTGCTGCCTTCATTATCCTAAGTCTATCAATTCACTAAAAATCTTCACTCAAAATCCTCCAAGTTATCCTGCCATCTAAAAAAAGAAAACTATTTCAGGCTATTTCCATCATTTTCACCTTCATTTACTTCATCCATTTTCACTCATCCTCACTCATCATGACAGTCACTCATTCCTCTAAAAATCCCCTGCCCCCTTTTCATTTACCCTCTTCTCATCTAAAAACCCTTTAACCATTATAAAACCTTTTTAATTGGTTAAAACCCCTCTTTTAAATGCCTATTAGAATCCCTTAAAAGGATAAAAACCTTTGTTTTAGCCTTTTTTCCGACCATTTCTAAAAATTGGGCCTTAAGCCCCTATAGGCTTAACCCTCCGCCCTTTTATTTATATGACTCGAGGGCCCAACCATCTGCTAAGCCCTTGGCCCATTTTCCTTAAAAACACGGTCTCATTTTTCCCCACATGACCATTCTCCTCTTTTTAGCCCCCTTTCCTTGTTATTTCAACCCCCACCATTTCTTTCCTCGAACAAATCACAGCCGTGGATCTTTCCGATCCGACGGTGTTCGATATTTCCCCCTCTAATTCATCTTTTGACCATTCCTTATCCCTTCACCCTCGCAAGAAAGATCTAGAATGTAGATCCTCCCAATCTAACGACCTGTGCTCACCCTCACCTTCCGACCCTGCTCAATAAAACTTTAGTATCCGACAAAATGGATGACGTCAACCGCCGATCCCACCATTTTCACGACCCCACCTTTCTCCAATCATGCTCGATCAAAGCCGTTGATCTAGCTCCTCCAGATCTAACGGATCCCAATGGGTTTTGTGTTCATTTCACCCACAAGGATTAATGCTCATTTTCTGCACAAAAAATGTGGTTTAGCCCTAGACAGGTGTCATCCATCCTATGGTATCGCGTCCATTTGGGTGAAAACCGCTTACTGCCCTCTCCCTACGCGAAAACCATCCGGTTTTTTACAAAACCGCTTCTCCTTGTTTTCGCACCCTAATTCAAAATTCCCTCCATCTATATCATTTCGCCATGAAATCCCTCCTCTGTGCATTCTCCCATCCTCTAAAATTTCTCCCAAGCCCTCCATTAGCCTTCGAAAAGCAGTTTTAGCCACAAACACAAGATTTATTAAATGTTTTTTGTTTTCTTGCAATTTTTAATGGCGGCCCTAAGTCAAAAGGCTATCCCACAGTCAAAATTTATAGTGACATGGCCTTGCATGATGATCCGAAGGCATGAAGCAAAGAAAAATGGAATCAAGGGTTTAATCTGAAGGTTGGGACGATAAATCATGATCATTCATTGAATCAATAAACCCTCCAACACAAAAAAAGGAGCCCTTGCACACATCAAACATGGACAGAGAAAATTAATGAAGTATGGGGACCAAAAGAGGCAGACAGAAGATTAAAAGCTTAATTGGAAGATTAAAAGAAAAAACACAGCTAAAGATAGATGAATCAAAGGTTTAAAGAAGTCCGAAAAGTGTTAAAAGACAACATGATGAATTATGAAGGACAAAAGCGAAATTAAGCCTTAAAGCA
This sequence comes from Pinus albicaulis, assembly GCA_034641835.2. Lineage (NCBI taxonomy): Eukaryota > Viridiplantae > Streptophyta > Pinopsida > Pinales > Pinaceae > Pinus > Pinus albicaulis. The sequence continues at coordinate 107,254,288 of CM076576.1, read as the reverse complement.
CAATTTAATGGTGAAATTAAGGAAAGTTAGGCTAAAGACAACCTCGAATACATCAAACAAGAGCAGTTATTCATTTAGAATATCTAGTTGAATCCTTTGACTTACTTTCTGCCTACAAAGACAAACAAACAATTATTACAATAAAGAAAACATTTAAACTGTCAGGACAGTTATTGTAAAGATAAGGATAAGCCTTGAAAGTCAATCTTTTCTCCTATCTTTCTATCAAAAGTTAAGACAGAGTTATTGAAATAGAAAAGTAGTTGAACATCTTCCTACCTTATGCCTTGCATGGTTTCAAGTTTAGGAATACATTTACTCTATAGTTAATGAATCTCAAACCCTAGATCAGTTCCACCTCCTCATTTGCAGCATAAATACTGCGCTGGAACTCATTGTATTTTTGACATTTGATGACTCTTTGAAGTAATACACAATCTGGTTAAAATTGAAAGGAAATTCATGTTTTGGAACTTGTGGATGTCTTGACCTATTTGTTGATGGAGAAGGCTCTATCATTGGATCCTTGAGCTTGGCTGTTGGTGAAGTACTCTAAATCTGCTATTGTTATTTCCTGTTTCATTATGTTTCATCATTCTCTGTTGCAGTAGAGTAAAAGTTTTAGGCTAAGAAATTTCTTTTGAAAGCACCTTAGTTCTATTTACTCTTCATTGTCTTAATGTTTTCTTCTGCTAAGATATTATAGAGAATTCATAATTTCTCTCTAGAACCCTTATGCTTGTTTATTTCTTAAATAGTTCAATACAGTTGGTTTCAAGAATGATTTATGGTTTTCCCTGCTTACTTGCTGCCACTCAAATTTTTTTTTTGAAGTCTCCGTTCAAAGTACCATTGTTTAAAGTTTGCCAAAGAGGTTTTTTCCGATCATACCCTTTGTACTTGCTTAAATAATTGTTTTTGAGGTCTTTATAGTTGTAATCTAAGATGTCTAGGAGTTCCCTCTTCTATGAAAGCAGTTATGTGTGAATCTTGAATGTTTTCTTATCCTGGAAGGTGAAATCACTAGAAGTTAAATGAGTTTCTCGCCTTCTATATTTCATTGGAGAAGTTTGTCTTGAAATTATTATTTGCTGAAGTGTGGTTTGTAGAATTTATGGTTAGCCCTGTCTATTGAATGCCTCTTTATGTTCAAATAATGTTTTAAGTCCCTTTGTTGAAAAGTACATATAATTAAGGATTCGTAATTTCCCTTATTTCTAATTTTCATTCCAAATCATTGATGTCCATTTCATTTCACCTGAAAGACCGTAAAATATCCATTGGCCAAGTTATATTTGCCCTTTGATACCCCTAATCTATCTACGAACTTGTTACAACTTCCATTTGACTCCTTTACCCAATAACTAGGAGATTTAATCAGTATTCCTATACTGCCTAGATCATCATGTCCAACCAAACAATCAAACAAATTCATGCTTAATAACTAGCCTAAAATCAACCCTTAAAAAGAAAACAAGTCTTATCTTTGCAAACAATTGAGAGATCCCTCTCTGAGACTAGGAAGGCTAGGTCGTAGAGCTCTAAACACTGGTTTTGATGTTGCCTTGTCACTTGGTATGCCAATCTGTCAAATCACAGGACCACAACATAATGGCGATCACGGTGGGACATCTTAGTTCATAGTTTCCTAGCAAGCCCTTATAGACTCATTAGTCCTTCAGTTACCTCAGAAAATCAGCTGATAAACCATAGAGTAGACTCTGTTTGTTTCACCACCTTAGCTAAGTGATGAAAACAAGTATAGGACACTTTGAAAAACCATATAACCATGTAAAAAAACTCAAAAAACCAAATCATTTCAGATTGGTCTTTAAAATATTTATTGGTGGTGGACCATAAAAAAATTTACCTTCAAAAAAGCTAAAAATTTCCACCTGCCGACTCCACTAGCCCCAGTAGGCCTATTACCTCACTTGTACTCCAGATTTCCTTAGGATTGTGCTAATCAGTGCTAAAGAAGTTTAGAAGTATAGTCCCACATTTTATAAGTTCATTAAACACTGAGAGAGGTCAATCTTTGAAAAACAATCCTTAAGCTTTCTAGCCTCTCCAAAATTTTGAAATTGAAATATGGCTTCACATAGGATCTATACCAGATCTTGTCCAAACCATAATCCTCCTATAATAGTTGATGACCCAGAAAATATTGTGTGGCAAAATTCTAGATCTAGAAATTTAACTACTATTAGGACTATCCAAAGAACAAGATATGTCCCTGAAAACCTTACAATCTTGAAATATCCTCACTTTGAATTGCCTCATACACGGAACTTATTTAGAACCAAGTCATATAGCGATATTGACCAAGCTGACCTTGAGCCCATAGATTTACAACAGAGCTCCAATAGAGAAGCCTTACCTTCTACTCCTTCTGATTCTCAGTTTCTCCATCACTTCAGCTCCTTTCATAATAAATCTGCTCAAAATCAATTTGTTGTTCCAAGTGTTTCCTCCACTCTCATTCACACACCCACTGTTCAAAACACTCCATTTTAGCCCACATTTCCTCTTGTAAAACCACCTCTTGTAAATCCCCCATTATTTACTACCATGGCTGCATGGTATGCCCCATGGAAAATTTTAGGGGCTAATATTCGCAGGTGGGCTAATTTTCCATGAATTTTCCAAAAAAAAAGATTCACCAATTTCCATTTTTCTAAAAAATGATTCACCAAAATTTTACAATATAAAATTATTTTACGTTAAAAATCACCAACATTATATAGAGAGTATATATAAAATCATTATAAATTTCAAGAATTTTAGAAATACATCAATAAACATTTTATAGTTTGCATATTATCGCCAATTTTTTAAACTTCAAAATAATTTTCAATCCTTAAAATTTCCCCTATGCCCCATTAGTGTTACCACAAACTCTCGTCCCTTTACCAAATGATTATCAATCTAGAATTCCCCATTTCATTGGAACTGAATCTACTACTACATAACAACATGTAGATAAAATGAATGATGCTTTTGATTACATGGAAATAGAAGAAGAGACCATTAAGATGAGAATATTTGCCCAAAGTTTAGGAGGAGAAGCCAAGAAATGGTTTAAGAGCTTAACTCCTAATAGCATAAATGATCTCCCTTCTTTATATCAAACATTCATAAACAAATGGGAAATTAAAAAGAATCCTCTCCAAATCCTTTCTGAATATAAAAACCGTAAGAGAAACACTAGGGAAAGTGTCCATGATTATTTTACTAGATTCAATAGTGTTTACAATGCACTTCCCCCAAACATGAAACTTCCACTAGGCTTGGCTTTAGCTAAATTTCCTGAAGGCTTTGATCCATACATGGCCTAATAGCTAAGAGAAAGAGACCCTTTAACCTTAGAAGATATGCAAAGGGGAGCCATACGTGTAGATGCAAATCTAATTGAAAAAAGGGCTAGGTTGAAATCAGACAAAAAAGTTACATACAAAGATGAAACAATGGCCTCAACCTAATCATCTGATGCCAAAATTGACAACTTAGTAAGGGTAATGGAAATAATTCTTGAGAAAATAAATTTAAATGACAAAATGCCTCCAAGAGAAAATCAAACCAACCCCCAAAACAGAAATAGAAATCCTAATTTCAGAAGAGATCCTAAGCAAGATAGACAAAGAGATAATGATCAACAAATTAGGCCTCCCTTCCAACAAAATTATCTAGATCAAGAGGAGGAAAGAGAAACTGAAAGGTTGGAATAAAATCATGTAAATATGATAGGATCTGACAGTGAGACATATTTTTTTCTCATTGAAGAAGAACAAGGATTCTTCTCCTAAAAAAAAACTAAAAATAACCATGAGGATTATGAAGATTACAGATTGGGGTTTGAAAATGCAAAAATGGAGGTACACAAAAAATATAATCTTAGAAGCAAAGGAAACCCAAAAATTCCAAGTGACAAAATCACTAGTACTGCTGTTAGGAATACTTCAAAAAATCAGCCTAAAAAGACAACAAGTAACACCAACACTATGGCCAAGAAAACTGATCAAAATAAAGACAAAAACAACCAACAAAGGGTTGAACAAATTTTCCCTAGTACCTCTTCTAGTGGCCCTAACAAATCTGTCCTAAATAACAGTCCAAATAAAATTTAGCAAAACAGAATTGCTGAAAGAACTATGCTTGATAAAATAGATGTAAATATGCCAAAAACAATAATTCCTTTCAGCCTTCATGGTGAGATTTCCAGGATCAAAATTAGCATACCTTTAGCTAAATTAGTAACCTAGGATGTATACAAAAATAAAGTTTTGAAAGCTTTGAATATAGGCAATGAAACTGACACTTTGAACTTGACAGAGGATAAACCAGAATTGTTGTTTGGTCCCGAAGTTGAAGGAAAATACCAAGAAGGAGTTGTCCCTCCCTTTTATGTTAGCTTGAACATACATAATAAAATCTTGCACAATGCCATGCTAGACTCAGGTGCTTCTCACAACCTTCTGCCCAAAGTAGTAATGGAGATCCTAGGCCTAGAAATTACTAAACCATATAAGGACCTGTATTCCTTTGATTCAATCAGGGCCAACTTCTTGGGCCTAATCAAATATTTATGTGTTAACTTGGCACAAATTCCTACTAAAGGTCTAGTTATGGACATAGTAGTGGCTAAAATTTCCCCTAAGTATGGCATGCTTCTATCTAGATCATGGGGAGCCAAACTTCAAGGGAGCCTTCAAATGGACATGTCCTATGCCACCATCCCAGTGTTTAACCAAACCAGAACATTATATAGGGAATCCCATATGAAATACATGGTGAGAAAAATAGATAGGCCAAATAATACTCCTGTTTACTCCGTTCATTTAGATTTGGATTCCTTTATATTTTATAATTAAGATGAAATCAGCCAACAAGAAAAGGAAAACAAGAAAGAATTCAATCCACCAGAAGAGTCAAATCTTCCCTCAGCTCAAGTACAAAACAACTCAATATCTAGCAGCCTTGAACAACAAAAAGGAAATGAAAATGAGGGAGAAACACTTTGGAAAATGAGCTTTGATGGCTCTTGTAGCAAGCTAGGTTTAGGGGCTGGTGTATGGATACAAAATATAAACAAAGGACATTCTTATAAACTTGATTTCCCATGCACCGATAATATTGTAGAATATGAAGCCCTCCTCCTCAGCCTACATTTTCTTAAAAACTTAGAAGCCAAGAAAATATCAATCCAAGGAGGTTCTGAGCTAATCATCAAGCAAATAAAAAGGGAATATTCAGCCAAAAACCCAAAACTCAGAGAATATAGAAATGCTGCCCTTAATCTCCTAAAAACTTTTGAAAAATATGAACTCATTTTCATCCCAAGAGCTTAAAATCATCTAGAAAATGAACTTGCCTTTACTGTTAGTAATTGCCAAATACCACAGATTAATGAACAATTCAATGTAAAAGTAAAAAACATGCCTACAGTACCTAAAAATGAAGACTATTGTCAAGTGTTTGAAGGAGACAAACACATAGATGATTTTTTGCAATCCAAAAATGACTTTTCCATACCAACATCAAACAGTAGCCATGAAGAAAACTGTTTAAATGAAGAACAAATCCCTGAAACAGAGTTGTCCTCTTCTGCTGATATAAACCAATTTGAACATCCTTTTAAAGAAGAAATAGTTGACAATACAAACCAAAAAGACCTGGAAATTTTACAATGTAAAAATGATACAATTCCAAGTGGTCTTACACCATTAGAGAAACTCTTTGATTTAATGATGTAGCCAAAGAACTAAGGATGGAGCCTCTAGAAACAACTATAGAAGAACATAACATAGGCAACCAAATAGAACCAAAAATGATCAAGCTATCCAGCACTCTTCCAGCTGATGTCAAGCAACAATACATAGAACTTTTCAAATAATTTAAAGATGTGTTTGCATGGGGATACACGGATCTGAAATCATATGATACCAGCATCATTCAACACAAAATTCCTCTTAAGGAAAATCATAAACCTTTCAAACAAAAACTAAGAAGGATGAACCCTGTTTTATTACTTTTAGTTGAGAAAGAGATCACGAAAATGTATGATGCTGGGATTATAGTCCCCTTTAGATACTCAGAATGGGTTTCCAACCTAGTATCTATTAGGAAGAAGATCGGGGAAATATGGCTTTGCATTAACTTCAAAAATCTAAACAGAGCCTCCCTAAAAGATAACTATCCTTTGCCAAAAATGGATCACATACTTCAATGGGTGGTTAGGTCTAAAATAATATCATTTTTGGATGGGTTCTCAGGTTACAATCAGGTTTTAGTACTACCAAGTGATCAACATAAAACTACTTTCACTACACCTTGGGGTACATTCATGTATGTCAAAATGCCATTTGGTTTGATGAATATAGGGTCCATGTTCTAAAGAGCCATGGAAATAGCCTTCTTAGAAGATATTGGCTATTTTATAATCATTTACCTTGATGACATTACCGTTTTCTCCAAAATCGATGAAGGACACTTGATTCATTTAAGAAATTTTTTTGAGAAATGTAGAAAAGATGGCTTATCTTTGAATCCAAAAAAGACAATCTTTGGTCTCCAAGAAGGAAAACTTCTTGGCCACATAATTTCTAAAGAAGGAATCAAAGTAGACCCTAAAAGGATTGATGGCATATTGAAAATTAGCCATCCTAGAAACCTCAAATAATTGCAATCTTTCATTGGGAAGATAAATTTTTTAAGGAGGTTCATCCCCAACCTTGCTGAGCTATTAAGAAATATCACAAACATGCTAAAGAAAGAGATAGGTGTTAAATGGACAATACAAGCTAAACAGTCATTTGAACTGGTAAAACAAGCTCTTACTCAAACACCGGTTCTTATCAGTCCTGATTTCACCAAAGATTTCTACATATTTTCTTTTGCATCTGAACATACAATAGCTGCAGTATTACTACAAAAGAACACTATGGGGCAAGAACAACTAATATCATTTTTTAGTAGGGCCTAAAAAGATACTCCACTCAAGTATAACATCATGGAGAAACAAGCCTTAGCCTTGGTAAAAGCATTGAAAGACTTTAGAGTCTACATTTTACATTCTCACATCATTGATTTTGTACCACATACTGTTGTTAAGGACATTCTAAGTCAAGACCCTCATGGTAAAAGGGGAAAATGGATTGGTACTATTTTAGAATATGACTTAGAAATCAGGCCTACCAAACTAATCAAAGGGCAGGGATTAGAAAAACTCATGGCTGAGTCAAACTTCCAAGCACTAGATATGAATATGGTTGATATTTTGGAAGAAACAAAATAATTCACAGCTCCATTTATTGAAGAAAATTTTGTGAATTCACCTTGGTATGTTGATATCATATATGTGCTGCTTTATCTGAATACCCTTCCTTCTCTGTCTAGAACTAAAGCTAGATTTTTAAAACAAAAGACTGATGGGGTTTTATATTGGAAGAATGCTGTTGGAATATTGGTTAAATGTTTTCTTGAGATTGATGCAGGAAAAATCATGCATGAGCTGCACGAGGGAGAATGTGGAGGAAAACTTACTGGAAGACCACAACGAATAAAATCCTCAAATCTGGTTACTATTGGCCCACCGTTTTCACAGATACTCAGAAACTGGTCATGTCCTGCCATAAGTGTCAAGTTTTTGATGGTAAGAGAAAACTCCTTCCTTTACCCTTACATCCCATCAGTGTTGAGGCTCCCTTTCAACAATGGGGCTTGGACTTCAATGGGGAAATCCACCCATATTCATCATCCCAACACAAGTGGATCCTCACTGCGACTGATTATTTTACCAAGTGGATAGAAGCCATACCTTCTAGGAATGCTACTGACTCTGTCATTATCAAGTTTCTTGAAACCAACATACTATCTAGATTTGGTTGTCCTAGAAACATTATCACAGACAATGCTGCTGCCTTCAAATCTAAAAGAATGGTTGAATTTTGCTATAAATATCAATTCACATTGGGTCATTCTACTGCCTATTATCCCCAAGGGAATGGATTAGATGAATCCTCCAATAAAATCCTTGTCAATATTATCAAAAAAATATTGGAGCAAAATCAGAGAACATGTCATAGTAAGCTTATTCATGCTTTATGGGTTGACAGATTAACCACTAAGAAATCAATAAACATGTCTCCTTATCAGCTGGTTTATGGCATGGATGCAATATTCCCAACATCTTTAGGAGTTCCAATCATGAAGCTCCTCCAAGAAGTACAATCTGAAGAAAATGATATGCAGAGAAGGATAAATCAGACCATTCATTTACAACAGTCCATAGAGGAAGTGTACAAGAGAACACAAGCAATCCAAGAAAGCATCAAGAAATTATTTGACAAAAGGACTAAAGCAAATGAATTCCAAGTTGGAAATATTTATTCTAAAGTGGGATTCTAGAAGGGAAGAGAAAAGTAAACATGGTAAGTTTGAGAATCTATGGAAGGGGCCCTATATCATTCATTCCATTAGGGGTCATAATGCATTCTTTTTGCAAGAGTTGAATGGAGAAGATTTATTTGGAGGTCATGTCAATGGTAGGACGCTCAAGCACTATTTCTATCAAGAATCCTAGTTTCAAAGTTTTCATTCATTATATATAAAATTTCATAAAGAAGTCCTGGAAAAATACAAAAACAATAAAAGAAAATAAAAGAAAAAGAGGGCAGATTCTTGAAAGAGAATTTTTTGAAAGTGTGCAAGTCTAAATGCCACTGCTGATTCAAAATGATCTCTTTTTCAATCATCTAGCCTAATCATGGCTGAACACGCTTTAAATTTATGTTGATAAGTTAGTAGAAATATTGATTGATAAGATCATTTCAGACTTGACTTATTTAGAAAAAGATGGATTAGGAGATTGAAAAGATACTGGTTTGACATGCTCAAAATAGAACCAAAGAGATAGAGAAGGATGCCTTACAAAGGAAAAATCATGGCCTTATCTTTCTAAATTTACTTTTTATGCAAAAATGATGTTTGTGTGTAGCTTGTTCAAAATGCCACAACCATGGTTGATCAGACTGTCTAATCTTGATTTGAACCATGCTTCAAGTTTTCATGTCAATAGCTAGAGAATAAAGATTGCCAAACAGTTTAATATTGGCAGTCAGTTAGTATAGGTAGGGAATAAAAAGAGTTCAACAGTTTAATCTGGACTCTTGGAAGAAATAAGGATAGGATAGTTAGTTTATTTTAAGTTTTCAGAAATAAAATGTCAAAGAGTTTTCTAGTTCAAATGCACTCAAAAGAAGAGAAAATGCTAGGAAAAGTAGGAATGGGTAGGTAGAAAGACTGTGTAAAAGGGATTATATATTGCAGATTGTCCAAAAAATTGTCATTTTCAGAGAAATATCAACAAGAAAGAAAAGAAGGAATTTTCCCAATGGATAAGGCACTAGTCTGCCAAAAACCCAGAAGATTGATAAACTGAAGGTTATGGACACCTTAAAAAGCAAGTTGTCCTCCCCAAGTAGAGCCACTGTTATTCATCACTAATTTTGATTTTATCCAAAGATGACTAAGTTGAAAATCTCATATTTCTAGAAACAATATTTGCAGAAACATTGTGAGTTCTAGAAATCTCGCTGCCTTCATTATCCTAAGTCTATCAATTCACTGAAAATATTCACTCAAAATCCTCCAAGTGATCTTGCCATCTAAAAAAAGAAAACTGTTTCAGGCTATTTCCATCATTTTCACCTTCATTTACTTCATCCATTTTCACTCATCCTCACTCATCATGACAATCACTCATTCCTTTGAAAATCCCCTGCCCCCTCTTCATTTACCCTCTTCTCATCTAAAAACCCTTTAACCATTATAAAACCTTTTTACTTGGTTAAAACCCTCTTTTAAATACTTATCAGAATCCATTAAAAGGATAAAAACCTTTGTTTTAGCCTTTTTTCTGACCATTTCTAAAAATTGGGCCTTAAGCCCCTGCGGGCTTAACCCTCCGCCCTTTTATTTATATGACTCGAGAGCTCGACAATCTGCTAAGCCCTTGGCCCCTTTTCCTTAAAAACACAGTCTCATTTTTCCGCACATGACAATTCTTTGCTTTTTAGCCCCCTTCCCTTGTTATTTCAACCCCCGCCATTTCTTTCCTCGAACAAATCACAACCATGGATCTTCCTGATCCAACGACATTTGATCTTTCCCCCTCTAATTCATCTTTTTACCATTACTTATCCCTTCACCCCCATAAGAAATATCTAGACCATAGATCCTCTCGATCTAATGGCCCACACTCACCCTCACCTTCCGACCCTGATCAATAAAACTTTACTATCTAACAAAATGGATGACATCAACCACTGGTCCCACCATTTCCGCGACCCCACCTTTCTTTGATCACACTCAATCAAATTCGTCGATCTGGCTCCTCCAGATCTAACGGCTCCCGATCAATTTCACGTTCATTTCACCCACAAGGATTAATGCTCATTTTCTGTGCGAAAAAGGTGGTTTGGACCTGGACAGGTGTCATCCATCCTATGGTATCACGTCCATTTGGGAAAAACCACTTACTGCTCTCTCCCTACGCGAAAACCATTTGGTTTTCTACAAAACCGCTTCTCCTTGTTTTCATGCCCTAATTCAAAATTCCCTCTATCTGTATCATTCCACCATGAAATCCCTCCTTCGTGCATTCTCCCTTCCTTTACAATTTCTCCCAAACCCTCCGTAAGCCTCCAAAAAGTAGTTTTAACCACAAACGAAGGATTTATTAGATGTTTTTTGTTTTCTTGTAGGTTTTAATGGCGACCCTAAGTCAAAGGGCTATCCCATAGTCAAATTTATAGTGACATGGCCTTGGATGACAATCCGAAGGCCTAAAGCAAAGAAAAAGGGAATCAAGGGTTTAATCTGAAGGTTGGGACAATAGATCATGATCATCCGTTCAATCAATAAACCCTCCAGTGCAGCAAAAGGAGCCCCTGCACACAACAAACATGGATAGAGAAAATTAATGAAGTATGGGGACCAAAAGAGGTAGACAGAAGATTAAAAGCTTAATTGACAGATTAAAAGAAAAAACACAGCTAAAGACAAATGAATCAAAGGTTTAAAGAAGTCCGAAAAGTGTTAAAAGACGACATGATGAATTATGAAGGCCAAAAGCAGAATTAAGCCTTAAAGCACATTTTAATGATGAAATTAAGGAAATTTAGGCTAAAGACAGCCTTGAATACATAAAATAGGAGCAATAATTCACTCAGAATATCTAACTGACACTGTTGGCCTAATTTCTGACTACAAAGACAAACAAATAGTTATTACAATAAAGAAAATATTTAAAACTGTTAGGACAGTTATTGTAAAGATAAGGATAAGCCTTTAAAGTCAATATTTTCTCCTATCTTTCTATCAGAAGTTAAGACAGAGTTATTGAAGCAGGGAAGTAGTTGAACATCTTCCTACCTTATGCCTTGCATGGTTTCAAGGTTAGGAATACATTTACTCTATAGTTAATGACTCTCAAACCCTATATCAATTCCACCTCCTCATTTGTAGCTTAAATACTGCGCTAGAACTCATTTTATTGTTGACATTTGATGACTATTTGAAGTAATACATAATCTGGTTAAAATTGAAAGGAAATTGATGTTTTGGAGCTTGTGGATGTCTTGACCTATTTGTTGATGGAGAAGGCTCTATCATTTGATCCCTGAGCTTGGCTATTGGTGAAGTACTCTAAATCTGTTATTGTTATTTCCTGTTTCATTATGTTTCATCATTCTCTATTGTAGTAGAGTAAAATTTTTAGGCTAAGAAATGTCTTTTGAAAGCACCTTAGTTTTGTTTACTCTTCACTATCTTAATTTTTTCTTCTGCTAAGATATTCTAGAGAATTATTAATTTCTCTCTAGAACCGTCATGCTTGTTTATTTCTTAATTAGTTCAATACAGTTGGTTTCAAGAATGATTTATGGTTTTCCCTGCTTGCTGCCACTTAAAAACTGTTTCTGAAGTCTCCCTTCAAAGTACCATTATTTAAAGTCTACCAAAGAGGTTTGCTCCGATCATACCCTTTTTACTTGCTTAAATAATTGTTTTGGAGGTCTTTATAGCTGTAATCTAAGATGTCTAGGAGTTCTCTCTTCTATGAATGCAGTTATGTGTGAATCTTGAATGTTTTCTTATCCTGGAAGGTGAAATCACTAGAAGTTAAATGATTTCTCGCCTTCTATATTTCATTGGAGAAGTTTGTCTTGAAATTATTATTTGCTGAAGTGTGGTTTGTAGAATTTATGGTTAGCCCTGTCTATTGAATGCCTCTTTATGCTCAAATAATGTTTAAGTCCCTTTGTTGAGAAGTACATATAATTAAGGATTCTTAATTGACCTTAGTTCTACTTTTCATTTCAAATCATTGATGTCCATTTCATTTCACCTAAAATACCATAAAAGATCCACTAGCCAAGTTATATTTGCCCTTTGATACCCCTAATCCATCTATGAACTTGTTACAAATTCCATTTGACTCCATTTCCCAATGACTAGGATATTTCCTCATTCTACCTATACTGCCTAGATCATCATTTCCAACCAAAAAATCAAACAAATTCATGCTTAATAACTATCTTAAAATCAACCCTGAAAAAGCTAACAAGTCTTGTCTTTGCAAACAATTGAGAGATCCCTCTCTGAGACTAGGAAGGCTAGGTCCTAGAGCTCTAAAGACTGGTTTTGATGTTTCCTTGTCACTTGGTATGCCAATCTTCCAAATCAAAAGACCACAACACCCAACATGATAGATTCCAAGTAAAATCTGCATATCCTGACATCATTTCTCCATCAGAAATCAACCATAAGGTCGTCATATCCAACCGTGTTTATTATCACCTCACCCTACACATAATAAACATCCTCATTGGTTGATAGAGCCTCCCCTCCATGGCGCTCGTCACTCACAGTAGACCATATATCACATCAAAAGTGATGTCATGGCCATACCACTTTAGTCTGGGAAGCACCTCATGCCCATCCATTCACCATGCATAAGGTCGAGTTTATCATACAAGTAAAAATCACCTTCCCAAACAATCAGGTTATACAAGCATATCAAAAGCGCACTACCATGCCTCACATTTGGCCTACCATACCTCCACTAGCATAATCCCATCTGCAATACTTTTTCATCAACTTCATTAACCCCACACATGAGACCAACCAATGGGACCCCTATCCTCAGCAAAACACCTTCCTCACAACATTAGTGAGCGAACACTTTCATGTTTTTGGGTATCTGTCTCTGTGTTTTGTACGAACCAAACCCCATTATTTTATTCTTTCTGTAAGTGTACAAAGACCGCGAACACTGCACTACATCCCCCCACCCTCTCATCCATATTTTCCTCCCATGGAAACATTCCCTGAACACCCTTGGTCAGAGTATTACACCCCAATTCACAAGCCACCATGACATTCATAGCTAGTTTACACCCACCCTTGAAGTCCTAACGACTCCGGGATTTCGCCATCAGAAATGACTATGACTGCCGCCAAGCTGCTTATTATACTCCGACCTTGGGCCATTGAAATCCTATCATCAGTTTTCAATCACCCTTCGCCAATATGCCTATGTTAAACCCATCACTTACAGGCCCCCGACACCTCATGTTGGAAAACCCTAGTTTGGTTATGGCTTCCTTTTTGTCGACTTCGACACCTATTTTCAAAAAAGGAAGCGGTACCTTGGATTACCCCTCTCCATAAAAGGGGTATCCTCGGGTGGCACTATAGGAGACATAATTTCCCATAGATGTCATCAATCCTCCTAACATTCAACTACAATAAAAGATTTCATGTCAAGATGGTATCGTACCTTACAGCCATTGCACTTTGATCAAATTCATCGAATACCCATGCCTCATGATAAGCGTCTCTTTCAGCAATGCTTACACAAGAAGGTCCCAACCAGTGCCTATGCATACAATGCATAGTTATATGCCATACTAGGCTTATGCATATGAGTACCATATTCCACTTATTGTCAAAGAAAAAATTCCCCGGAGGGCGTCGACAGTCGTCGTCAGCAACCACTAGATCACTACCATATTAGTGATACAGACATAACATATATCTGTCAAATAGATTTGTTTAACTAGCCACAGCATCAAGAGCATGGTACATGCCCGACTCATAGAAAATTTGTATATGTATTGTATTATATTTACTTACAGGGGTTCCTTAGGACACAATCATTCTTGGAACTGATGCAGGGTGTTTCCAATTCCAAGATTCACACAGGTCTCTCTCTCTATCTATGCATGATATATAGAAAAGAAACTATAATGTGTTTCATATATACAGTTCTTCCTAGACCTCACACATTAGGGGGCAACTGTTAACACTGGAAAATTGTACAAGAAGAAGATGACATTACTTAATGTCAAGCAGAAGGATTTACAGAGTTGGAAGCCATTACAGAATCTGGAAGTATTTAAAAATCTCTAAGGTATGAGGAAAAATCAAATTTGAGGAAGTCATAAATGCTTTTGCATGTATTATCCTTTGTGAAGAGTTCCTTTGCGCGTCTTATGACCCGAAATGCACGCAATCCTTGGAGTGGAGAAATGTCACTTTCCGGGACCACACAAAGCATATGAAAAGTGGTTCTTCACTTGAAGCCGCCTAAGGACAGCCACCAACACCTCCTTAGACATCAAGTGAGCACACAATGGATATTTGTAGCACACAAAAGAATCATACCCCTCTCTTGGGTCACCATCCACAATGTACCAAGAGAGGGAAGGAGGATTTGAATTCTCCGATATAAGGCCACCATGAGATGGAGAATTTGTGAACACATTGTTATGCTGGCCATAATTTCCCAAGCAATACTAGCAGTGTGTGATCTAGAGCTAAATATAGAGGGGACTCAATTTTTGGCCATCCAACAAGTTCAGTCCACCACAGTAGAGAGAGAGGGAGACTCTGCACCAAGACAAGCTTGGGATAAAAACATCCTTGCATCGGGACTTAGAACCCATGTTCTAGGGGCCCTCTGGCAAGAAGGTAAATTTTCACTCTTATTCCTACCAGCGCTCAATAATAGGGGCCAAGAGTCACCATTCGTATTATTGTTGTCATTTTATGTAGTATTCCCAAATGGGAAAATCAGGAATATAGTGAAAAATGTCAGAACAATAATGTAGATCATCATGTAAAAGCAAGAGGAAAATATGGAGACCTTTCATCTATTATAACAGTAGCAAAATACGCATAAGAAATGGCCCATAAGATACACAACAGAAAGTACAAGCCTCCAATGGACAAAATCCTCAAGATGAGGTGCTGCAACTATATATAAAATCTAGAAGACCCTTACAATGTTATTTTATTAGATATTTTACAACAAATGATTACACATCGGTTTTAGGGCTTATATGTGCCTCAAAAGATATATCTACATAATATTTGAGCACTATACAAGCTCCTTTAAAGAACCCATTAAGGGTTTTCAGAAAAACACCGAGTACAAGTTGGAGATATGAGATCTAAGACTGCAAATCTACTGCAAAATACAGATCTGGAAAGTGTGGTTGATATGATATGATCAATAAAATAGCCTCCTCCAATATATCATCTAAGTGAAAGGTAGATCCCCTTCACTAGAAAATCAACTCTCCAAATGGTGTGCTAAACCACCCTGCAACTCCTCCCTCATAAATAATGCAGATCTGGAAGTAAAATTGTGCTATAAGGATAAATATATGGTTGGCTTGATGTCAAGATCTGAAAATGTGCTCAATAGCCTTCAATACTATCCTCCCAATGGAAAGGAAGCCTCGTCCACTGAAAATGAGCACTGAAATGGCTTAGATCGAGAGATCTAATCACCACTTGGTACAACCTACAAAAACAACCAAACCCTCAATAAGATCTATGCTGTAGTTGAAAGAAGAAGCTTGGAATAAATCCTGATAGTGGACAATGTAGTACAAGATTACTCCAAGAACTCCTCAACGGAAGAGGTGGGATTCCCGATCAAGAAAACCTTGTGCTAAACATCACTCTATCTCAGCTAAACAACAAGAGAATCATATATGTATAAACATACCATATATTCAGAAATATAATAAACAAAAACATAATCAATATGGATTCCATCCTCTTCCTTAAAGAAGTTATAAGTTTGCAAACCCTAATCCCCATCCAAAAATATCACTAGATTCATACAAAGCATCTCCATCTAAAACTGCGCTATCCCTCATTGATGACCACTCCTCTATGAAAATGTTGTTGATTTGTTCAAGGTTGACCTAGTCAAATTGATCTAGCCCCTTTCACACCAAGGGTGCTTTAATTAAGCTACCAAGTTTTGTCTCTTTCACATTTGGCATTGATTTATTTATTATTAAAGAGAATTATGGACTCCCTTTGTCCTCTTATTCTTTAAACAAAGAAATAAAAAAAATTGAATATTCCAACTAGCTCATGGCTAATTTGGAATATTACATTTGACTCTTTTTAGAGCTCGTGTTTATTTGTTTTAGTTTTAGTTTAGTTTTAGTTTATATATTCATGCTATTTCTCTATCTAGTATGCTTATGATTCTAGCTTGTTCCACTAACTTTCTTGACTCCACTTATTTTTATACCTTTTACCAATAACTTAAGTGGGTAGACCACACCCCTTATGTTGGTGTGATTTCTTACATACGTGCACCAAACACATTTCAACAGGAATGATGAAGAAGTTCACCCCTCTTGGGCTACATCTGCTGGTCCAACTACCAATTGCATGTCCCTCTTTTTCATTATTCTCATAATTGCAAATACATGTGTTTACAAGCCTCTAACGGTTGTTTTCTCTGCACCAGTGGCTCTAAAATGCCAAAATTAGGTTATATAGACTCTTATTTCACCCAAATTGGTCAAAAATTGATCTAAAAGGAGTGTATTATTTCTGATGTGCTAAGTGTCCTTTCAATAATAAAAACCATGTAAATTTTTTCTCCATTTGTTTGCTTAAGGAATGAGTGGTTTAACCATGAAACATAGATGAATTAGTGAACTTTAAGCATGAAAATATGCCTTAAAAACATTGAAAAATATTGTATAACAGAGAAATACAATCACACATAAGTTTTACATAGTAGGCATGATGAAGCAGTTCACCCCTCCTAGGCTACATCTACTGGTCCATCTCCCAATGACATGTCCCTCTTTGTCATTATGCTCAAAATTGTAAATTACATGTGTTTATAGGCCTCTAATGGCTGTTTTCTCTACACCAATGGCTCTAGAATTCTCAAATTAGTCTAGATAGACTCTTGTTTCACCAAAATTGGTCAAAAATTGACCTCCTAATGCATTTTTACCAATGACAGCTAGAAAAGCTCCACCAAAAGTGGAGACAGGCACTTAACTAGAGTTAAATTTAATGTAAAGCCCTAAAAAAAGGGTGTCGTTACAATTCTCGCCATATAAAAATACATGCATTTAAGTCAAAAGGTTTGGGATGGGGTGGTCACATGCCGACTCCCCATCATCTGCATTGAAACTGTTAGAAGCTCTGCAAGTTAAGTAGTATGGAACCCAGAGTTAAGGTTTCGCATACCGTGGCATTACATGCCATAACACTTCTCCATGTGATAGTTACAACTATGTCGGAGTTTATGTTTGATTGCTGCCAATTGATTAACATATGATGCCATGGTTTATTTTTCGTGTGACCAATGCTTTTGGGGCTACCAGTGGGTTGGTACCGCTGGCGGTCCCCTCACCCATATGAAAAACTCTAACACGTTATTACAATGCAGAGGCCTTGTAGGGTAAGAAACACCTCGTAGGCGAATTGGTTGAGCTATCCACACCCATGCCCAAGGTATCTGGTCTGACTCCCTTGGCCTTCAACAAATTTTACTACACCCTCCTGAGGACACGTGGTGGCCTCCGGGCTTGCTACGTGTCCCTCATCCGAAGGTATAACACAAAAACAATCAACGATTAAAAACTCATCTCTGTACCACTAAATCAATGGCCCACAATATGCCACATGGCACAATCTTGTTTCCTGTGAGAAAAGGGAATATTCCATAGAATATGGCTACTAACTATACCTGCATGCTGACTGGGCATCCAGTCACAAAATTTTTGTTGTTTGGGAAAATGGACATAATGCGATATCTTCCTCATATGACATCAGTTTTTCGAACTGTTCATGGCACCAGAATCACAATGATGAGACCTTTCTAGTTGCTCAGGTTTGGTCTTATTTCGAGCACTTTCATTTTTTAGCATAACACATGATCTCCTGATCACACCTCCCCATTGGGAAGCTTTTGGACCCCAAAATAATTTAATAACCTGTTCAGAAGATGAAGGTACAACTCCCTCACATTTTCCGCTTCCATCCATCTTGCCTTTACTTGGTTTTCTACCCTTGAGGCCAATTCAAAGATAATCGACACTTCCCCTCTTAGAAGTGCATGTCCTCCTCTTAAGGATGGAAACCTCCTTGAGCTCGTCAAGAAATTCTGGTGAGAAATCTTGTATTGATGGCAGCTGAATATCACTCCCTTGATCATCAATCAAAGGAGGCTCATACAAACGTAAATTATCCACATTTACAATGGAATACAGTTGCATATATGAAGGCAAGTCAAGTTGAAATGCATTATTACCAGCTTGTTTAATAATCTTGAATTGACCATAATGAATAGGCTTGAGCTTTTTACCTTCTCCTTGCATCCTTTATTTGCTTATGTGAAACCATACTTAATCTCCTTCTTTAAACTTGTGATCAACTCTATGTTTGTCATGCCTCTCCTTGTACTTTATTTGAATCTTCTCAAGCTGTTCTTGAACTCGTTGATGAATAATATAAATTTTCTCAATGAAATTTTGAGCCTTATCAATATCAATATGCCCATCAATTGAAACATCCTTCTCAAAGATGAAGTCTACTGGTGATTTCGGCAAATACCCAAAGTAGGCTTAAAAAGGTGAAGTATTAGTAGAAGAGTGCTTCGCGTGGTTGTAATTGTTCTGAATGTAATGCAGTTGTTCATCCCACAACATGGGATGTTTGATGCAATATCCTCTCAATAGATGCACAACAGTTCTGTTCACCACCTCGGTTTGGCCATCAGTTTGTGGATGAAAAGCAGTACTCTTTTTCAAATTTGTGTCCATCATCTTTCAAATATTGGACCAAAAATTCCCAACGAACTTGGAATCCTTGTCACTAACAATAAAATTTGGAAAACAATAATGAACCCATACATGTTGAAAATAAAGTTCAACAGTTTGTTCAATAGTAATGGTTTTCTTACATGGCACAAGTATACACATTTTACTGAATCTCTCCACAACTGCATACAGATAATCATGATGTTTTCTTGACATAGGTAGACCTCCAACAAAGTCCATGGAGACACTCTCCCATGGCCTTGATGGTACTGGTAGTGGCATGTAAAACCCAAGCTTCCTATTGCTAGGCTTGCTTGTTGCACACATAGAACATCCTCTTATAAAACATGACACACTATCTATCATGCTAGGCCAATAGCAATACCTCTATAGACGTGCCACTGTTTAGCTTACCCCAAAGTTTCCAGCAATAAGAGATGAATGAGCCTCTCTCATGAGACTAAGTATCTCTCCTTGTGGTATACAAAACTTGCCAAAATGAAACAGAAAATTGTTATGCATGTGATAATCATTTTCCTCAACTTTATTCCCTTCACTCAAACTAGCATACAGATCTTGAAAATCGTATCAGATGCATACTATTCTATGTAACTCTCATGTACAATAGAATAATTTTAAAGAAAAGTAGAAGCACTTATAATTGGCCTTGAAAGCATATAATTTTTTTTATTGAAAATACCTTTCTTGTACCTTATAACCAAGTGAAACTGTTGAAGAAATCCCATCCACCTGAAATATCGTGATTGCTGCAATTTTGTTTGTGACTGCAAGTACTGTAATGGTTGATGATCGGTATGTATAATCGTCTCTTTACCCATCAAGTAGTGTTTCCACTTCTTGAAGCTTTGTACCAACACATACAACTCTTTGTCATATGTAGGATAATTAATTACAACACCATTGAATGTTTCAGAATGAAAAGTATAGGCTTACCGTGCTGCAAACGTACTGCGCCCATGGCATAATCACTAGAATTGGTTTGAATCTCAAATGGCTGTCTCAAATTTGGTAGTGAAAGGACTAGAGCTGAATTTATCTTGTATTTTAAAGCTTCAAAAGCTTGCTGCTGTTTGCCTCCCCATTGGAAGCCTTTCTTCACACTTTTCACTACATGCATAGGAGCTGCTATGGCAGAAACGTTAGCAATAAACTTTCTCCAATATTGAGTTGCGCCTAAGAAAATTCTTAACTTAGTTATTGATTTGGGAGTGGGCCAATTCACAATGGCTTCCAATTTAGAAGGATCAATTCTCAATTCGCCTCCTCCTACAATGTGTCCCAAATAAACTAGAGAAGTCTTTCCAAATTCGCACTTAGGCATCTTAAGAAATAATTGCTCTTTCTTAAAAACATCAAGTACCCTTTTAACATGCAAGACATGCTCTTCTCTTTTTTTTCTCAAAATGAGTATATCATCTAAATTCACAATCACGAATTCCTCAAGAAATGGATGCAAAACATTATCCATAACACGCATGAAAGCCGTTGGTACATTACAAAAACCAAATGACATAACCAACCACTCAAAGAGTCTATTATCACTCATAATTTTGTGAGTCATTACTTAACATGGTCATACAGTTCACTCCTTAAAAAGGGCAAGGTCTCCTTAAACCTTTTTCAATTTGGAATAGGAAATTTCATTTTTTCATATTTAACCTATCCTAAGTTTCAAGACCACCCTCATTTGATATGAAAACCACCTCCATATAGGTCACATCATGTTCCATCAGTCATCATTTGCTGACATATTTGATTTCCCAAGCTTAAAAATATTAAAAAGGTAATTTTAGCCATGAATCCCTACTTTTATAGAAAATTAGTGTAAAATAGGCAGAAAATGCTACGAAACTGTTGATAGTTTTGTAGCGAATATGAAGCATTTCTCTGTTTGCTGACTTTGAGCAGTAAACTTAAAGGGTAGTTTCTGGGAAAACATAGAAGTAATTTAAAAAAATGAGAGAGGTTATTTTCAAGAACATATCAAATAAAAATAAAATCTTTCAATTTTATCAAAGGTACTACAAATTTGGAGATACAGGGATGTCTTTCAACCCTATTTTCAGAATGCGGAATTTTACTGTTTTATACATGTTTTTAGAATGCATCTTCTGGATAGATGGAGATTTTTTTCAAAAAACCAAGAGAGGGTTTTCTTCAAGACATAATGAAATAAAAAAACCTCCTTCTGGTTTGCAATATCTATCAAGGATAGGAAGATAAGAACTCATCTATGAACCTTATGTTTGCAGAAAAAACAGTCATTTTAGTGATGAATAAACTTTCTAAAGGTGAAAAGGATTTTTTTTAAAGAGGTGAAGCATGTTAGAAGAATGAACCTACACTTGAAATCCAGAAATAGAAGAATTAAGTACCAAGTCAAAGACCTCCAAGAGCAGTTAGAATTGATCCATGAGGAGCTGGAGAAGAAGGGTTTAAAGATGACTGTAGTTGAGGAACCCATAGTTCAACTCATCAACAAGGAAGAGGAAATACCTCAAGGCTCTTAAATTGAGTTTGAATATGTTTTAAGAGGTTAATGAAATTTTTAAGACAAATTTTGTGCAGTTGGAGGTTACTTTTTGAGGCAAGGTAAAAATCTGGAAATTGCACAGTTTTCCATAATTTTGTAGCATTTCCTAGGTTTGAAGCTAGGAAAATGCTACGAAAATTTCTATAGCTATTTATTCTGCCTTTAAAAGCACTTTTTGTGGCTTTCTAGGAGAGGAAATGGTAGTGATGAGGTATCAGGTCATGATGGACATCCTGGAACAGCCAAAGAGTAGAAATTTTGAGTGCAAAAGCTATTTTTGGACGCTACGAAACTGCCCTGTTTTCGTAGCGAGCTATTTTTTAAGGTTTCGAAGAAAATGAAAAATTATTTTGGAAATATGAAAGGTTTTTCTTAAAAATAGGCCCATATACAAAAAAATCTCTTAGTTTCTGCAAATACATTAGGGTTTGGAAATTATACACTCATCTTTGAAGCCTAGTTTTTTTCAGAATTTTCACTAACCAGATTTATGAAAAAATTGTAAAAATTTGACTTAGAGGAGGTCCAGCTCAGCATCCACATTGCATAATGACACATAAAAACTATATTAAACTCATAAAATTAGTTGGTTGTAGTTGATAATGGTTATTAAATTTAATTTTTGAACTATTAATGAAAGAAGAGTCCTTTTTGTATTCAAACTATACAAAACAGAAATATCCCTAGGAAGACTCCAAGTGGTGGAATCATGTTTGAAATATATCTTTGAGGTGGGAATTCGAGGGGAGAAAGGTGCCATATCATTTTTATGAGTCCTCAATTTATAAAGGACAGAGTTTTAGAGTTAGAAAGGGTTGGAATATGTTATGGTTGACTACTACTATTGTAAACAAGTTTTTGATCATTTATGTAGAATGGCTATTGGTTTCATCCTTCACCTGAGATTCATTTGATACTTTCATGAACCCTATGCTATTAATTTTTTTAAATATGTTAATGTTTGATTACTCAGAATTCTTTCTTTGCATGCTCTGACTTCCTTTCAAGCACTAATCTATTGGATATATTTCTCAATGTCCTGCTTTCAGTATCTTAATGTTCATTACTTAGAATTAATGTTTCTCATTCTATGACTTCCTTTGAACATTTATATATTGAGTAAAATCTGTATGTGTGTATTCTACTATCATTTAAGTATCTAAATGCCTTATCTTCCACAAGGAAAGCCTTTGTCATTTAGATCCCTGTCACTGACTCCATAGCCCATTGGTAGTAAGCCTTCATCTTTTCAACCTGCAAACATACAAAACCAAGACACAATTCATAGAGTTAGTCATCTATGTTTATCATTAACCAATATCATAAATTATCCATGAGAGATCCCTCCAAACTGAAGAGGCTAAGCTTCAGTCAAAAGCTGGATTGAAATAGTTACACTGAGTTTTCTGATCAACAACCAATCAAGTACAATTTTGGTGATAACAGAGTCCTTGTTTGGTTTTGAATGCAGTCTTCCATATGTCAATTTCTGCAATTATTTATTGATGATATCCACTTCCTAAATCTAACTTAGTGAAAAACTTTACTTCTTTCATCTGTTCAAGAAAATCATCTATCCTTGGGAGTGGGTATCAATTCTTTGCCGCTATATTGTTTAAAGCTCTGGAGTCGACACACATGCGTCAAGTACCATCTTTCTTCAGAATCAAGACTATGGGTGAACCTCATGGTGAAGTTCTTGGCCTTATGAGACCCTTTTCCAACAAGTCCTTGATTTTCATATTTATTTCAGCATTCTCCATTATTGACATGAGATACATGACGATGTTTGGAAGAGGACAATCTTGTTGAAATTGAATCTCATGTTGAATCTCTCTTTTAGGAGGAAATCCTGTTGGCTCCTGAAACATCTCATGATGTGCATCAAATACATCATATAAATATGATTTAAACTTAGGATCATAATCTTCAAATGAATCATGATTAACATGAACTTTAGGCTTAATCATTAGAAGAACAAAATTCTTACTTGAATTCACCAACCTTTTTACCTGTCCAACATTTACCATTGCAATATTTGTCTTCTTGCGATTTGCTCTAACAATGTACTCCTTGCCATATTTGAATAAATGGTATTTGTTCTCATGGTGATGGAAGATATCTTTCTTTTCATACAAAATGTCAAGCAGAACCACATCTAATTCAACTGTGTGAACAAAATGTGCAGTTATTGCAAAGCACAATATGCACTTCTTTGAAACCTGTAAATTTGCATCCTTACAAATCTACCCAAGTGGATATGGTTTTGGATTTGGAATGGTATCAAGATTAAGTTTCTTGACCAAGTCTTCAGAGATTAAGTTCACTTGTGACCCACTGTCAAACAGTGTATCAATATTGGTATGTTTGGATATGACCCTCATATGAAACAGTTCAATTCTCTCTTCTTCATTTGGAGCTTCTATCTGACAGTTTTAAGTACTAGTACTAGGTTTTGTGTCAATTATTTCCCCTTCATTTTCTTCAATCCCATGGCTATAATTTGAGTTTCATCACCTGAATCCTCTCCTAAGTCATGTTGAGTTGTAGCTGTAGTTTTTTTCTTCCCTTTGTTATTGTTAAACTTAGGTCTCTTTGCAGGCTGTAATTTCCGACAATTTTTCTCTTCATGGCCTTCTCTTGAAAAATATTTACAAACCACTTTCCCTCCCTCTTTCTTGACAGATGCATTCTTTTTTCCTTTTCCTTTTGAGGTATTCTCTTTATTTTTCCCCTTAAAAGGTTTGTTTCTACCCTCTTCAAAACTATTTTTCCCTCTTTCTTCTAGATGTGTGGCTTGAACACATACCTCATCTAGAATTGTAGGATTAAACATGAGGATAGCATGTCTAAGGTAGCTACGTAAGACCCCTATGTACTTGAGAAAAGTATCTTGAATCTGAAAATATACCCCTAATAAGAGAGCTCTTCTCCTAAATTCTTGGGTGTAGTCTTGTACATTTTTTCCTTTCAATTATCTAAAATTTTTCCAGTTCATTATGGCTTTCTGCAAGTGAGCTAATGGATAAAGTTGTTGTTTTATTTTAGTAATGAAATCATTCCATGATAAAATAATCTTACAATGATTTTTGATCTCCTCCTTTGTCTTGGATTCCCACAAAACAAGAGCTGCACCTTCCATCTTCAATGAAGCTAATTGGATTTTGGTTTCATCATCATGAAGGTTCTAAATTATCAAATAAACCTCCAATTGCCTAATCCAATTATCAAGATTTTTTTCATTGAATTCACAATTAAACATTGGCAATTCAAACTTAACATCAAGTTTCATAAAAGTAATTTTACCAGTGTTCTTTGACTTGTGTGACTGGTGTACTGAAGATGAGGTAGAGGATGATGATGATGAGGGTGAGGATGGTGAATTTCCACTGCCTCCATTTCCTCCATTGCCCTTCTTTGATTTATCTTCATCATTGTGGCCTCATGATGATCCCTAAACTTCCTTGTGAATTTTGGGTCCTTCTCTTTCTAGTCTTTCATTCCTTTCTTGATAAAGGACTCTCACCATTCAGTCATGTCAATGAATGCTTTCTTGAACACTCTTTCTTCTTCTTTGGGATCCACCTCTTCATGGGTTTCTTCTTGTCCTGGAGGCATGCTTGATGTTGATTCTACTTCTCTTGAAGGTGAAATAGGTGGTGGAAAATGTGGCAATATTTCCCTCCTTTGCTATAGCTCCCTTTGAGAACTTCTTGCTTCCACCAATTTTCCTTCTCCTCTCTTAAGCTTGAGCCTAGTAAGCATGTAAACCCTTGCAAAGAGTTAAAAAAATATTTGCACAAAAAACATTAGAGATTAAACTCTAGCTATGATACCAAATTGATCTAAAAGGAGTGTATTAGTTCTGTTGTGCTAAGTGTCATTTCAATAATAAAAAACATGTACAATTTGTCTCCATTTGTTTGCTTAAGGAATGAATGGTTTAACCCTGAAACATAGATGAATTAGTGAACTTTAAACATGAAAATAAGCCTTAAAAACACTGAAAAATAGTATATAACAAAGAAATACAATCACACATAAGTTTTACATAGTAGGCATGATGAAGCAGTTCACCCCTCCTGGGCTACATCTGTTGGTCCATCTCCCAATGACATGTACCTCTTTGTCATTATGCTCAAAATTTTAAATTACATGTGATTACAGGCCTCTAATGGTTGTTTTCTCTGCACCAATGGCTCTATAATTCTCAAATTAGTCTAGGTAGACTCTTGTTTCACCAAAATTGGTCGAACATTGACCTCCCAATGACAAGCACTTAACTAGAGTTAAATTTAATGTAAATCCCTAAAAATAGGGCCCCGCTACAGTTCCTGCCATATAAAAATGCATTTATTTAATTCAAAAGGTTTGGGATGGGGTGGTCACATTCCGACCCCCCACCATCCGCGTTGAAACCGTTGGAAACTCTGCAAGTTAAGTGGCATGGGACTCGGAGTTAAGGTTCCGCATACTGTGGCATTACATGCCATAACACCGCTCCATGTGATAGTTACAACTCTGCTGGAGTTTACGTTTGATTGCCACAGGTTGATTAACATATGATGCCATGATTTATTTGTCATGTGACCAACGCCCTCCCCTCCTCCTCCAGTTGTTTTATCACTAGGTCGGTAAATAATTGGGTGGGGAGGCCCATAAGTCTCTTGAGAAGAAATAAAAAAACTTCAAATGTGAAAGAAGACCATTGTAGAAGATAAATAAAGCTCCTCCAAGTGTGAACAGGGTTTGGGTCATGTTTATTCAGTCAAATTTTACCAAGTCAACAACACTAATAAGGAGGACTGGAGATTAATTATAGAATAATACAGTTTTGGAGGGAGATGGATCTCATGGAGGAAATGACCTAATTGAGTGGGGCCAAGGGAAAGAAAGCTCACATTCTATTTAAGAAAGAGGATGTCAACCATTTGAGGTTATTTCTTAGATTATTATTTTGATATTGGTCTACTTAGATTGTTGCTTCTTCTTGTTGTTTAGCAGGGTAGTTGTGTTGTTTAGCACCGGGTGTTCCCGAGTGAGAATCCCACCTCTTTCCTTGAGGGTCCTCTTGGAAGAGTATTGTATTCATTTCCACATTTATCCTTTCAGGCCAAGCTACAACTTCTTCATCAGCATAGTTTCTGTAGTTTATTGTGCTGTGTTGCAGGGTGCAACAGTGGAGGGGTTAGAACCCCACCTTCTGAGCTATTTTCTCATAGGAGGAAGGTTTAATTATCTTGGGAGATATGTTTGGAGAGTTATTGGGCACATTTCAGATCCTTGGAATTAGGCCATACATTTCTCATTATTTCCAGCACTGTTCCAGTCAAGGAATGCATTATTTTTGAAGGCAGCTTCAACAAATGTTTTGGTGGTTCCTTTGTAGTGTTTCCTTGTGATTGAGGGGTTCATCCTATGGGAGGAGACATTTGAGGGGGTCTACTTAAGATCTATCATACTTCAGCCTTATACACTCTTGTTCTTCAGTTTACAGTGTATCTTCAGCCATTGGGCTTTAGATCCCATCTTGTATATAGTGTATTTCTGAAAATCCCTTTTCGAGTTCCTTGTAGGAGTTGGTATTGTGGATAGATCTGTATTGAGCATATCGTTTGAGGCTTATAACAGCCCTACATATTTTGTGCATCATTTTTCTGTAGAAGTTTGTTTTAACTATGCTTTAGCAGTCTCCAACATTCTTGTATTGTGACAACAATTCATTTGTAGAGTGATTTCTTATGGGAGGCTTGTTCCTTCATTGTATATGACCAATGCCTCATTGTTATGTATGGATTTTCTGATATAATACATGGATTAATGTCTCCATTTTGGTCTCCCATGTTTATGAGTTGATTTACACTGCTAATTTCAATTTTATGTTCATGTATTGCTAGATCTCCAATCTTGGGATATTATAAGATATTCCCAATATTGTTGATTTTCCCTATTTTTGGATATTACAGTGGTATCGAAGTGTAATATTGGCTCCACCTGTGGAATATCAGCCATTCTTCTATCAAGTGGAGAAGGAGAAGAAGAGATGTATAAAAGGCACAAAGAGAAGAATCCATTATTTGGAGAAATGAAGGAAGAGAGGATCTCCCAAATTCTTTTCCAAACTATGAAAATTATCAAAGAAGATCTCAAGGAGATGAAAAGGGAGGAGTGTAGGAAAATTCCAAGAGGGTTTGAAGGTGAAGCAAGCCCTAGTTATTCATATGATGGGTGTGAGCATTCAGTCACACATGTAGATCCACAACGTAGTCTATTACCCACATTCACTACAAGAAGGATGGAGGAAGGAGATGCACTAAAGGAGGAGACCTTGAGTGTCTATCTTCAGGAGTATGAGTCTCAATCATGGAGATTCAAAGAGCACTTGGAATTCCAAGAGTTTTTCCAACTCAAGGAAGGTAGAAGATCCAAAAACCATCATAGATGCAAGAGAGGTATAATTTTTCTATATAACTTTGATGGATCAGCAAAGTGCACAGCCAAGGCTTGGGTGGAGGAGCTAGATTCCTATTTTTAGCTACACCAAGTTTCAGAAAAGGAGGCCATTAGAGTAGCAGCACTGCACCTCAAAGGTATGGCCTATTATTGGTGTTTTTATAGTTTTGCCTCATTTTATCATGCAAATGTAAACAATTATGCAGGGTTCACTAAGAAATTAGTGAGGAGATTTGATCTTAAACATTGTAAAAAATCTCTTGTTGAACCCAAGAACTCAAAACCTTTGCATGAGTTGGAGAGATTTATTTTGCCAACTCCCCTCCATAATTCTGTTGAAGGGGATAGAAACATGCATGATACCTTGCCAAGGGAAATATCACCACTTATTGAAAATACCTCTTCTATAGATGAAGACATGAAGGTTCCTCCTTCAAGAGAAGACTGAGATCAAGGGTCTCTCGTTGATGATGAGGCATTCTCACATATTGATGAAGAGGATGAGCAGAGAAGAGATGACAACGCTGTACCATTGGGAGAAGATCCATCACCACATGAATATGGGAAGGGAGCCATTGCTTCCATTGGAGGAGCCCTTGTGTCTTTGCAAGGAGTTACAAATGATCCAACATGTGGGAACCAAACCACAGTTCCGGAGTAGCATGTATCAATTATTGTGGATTGTGAGATGGAAAGAGAAGAAGAAAGGAGGGATCAAAATCAAGGGATGATTCAACCTTATCTATTTCAAGAGGTTTCTGCATAGAAGAAGGATATTGTATTGTGCAGTGAAGAGAGAGGAAAATTAGTCCACTCATGTGTACAATCCACTTCAGATTTTGATGTCTCACTACATGGGGTAATTCCACCCGGGAGGCCACCAGATCTAGAGTTGGTGGGAGATATTTTGACATTTGGTTCACCACTCTTAGATTTCGGAGGGGTGAAGACTTTGGAGGATGAATTTTTCATAGGGGATGTCAAAGGAGTAGACAACATCATGTGGGAAGCTTCACATTCCAGATCTTTAGCGCTGTCACTTAGGAGGGTTGATCCATATTGGAGGTCTCAACTTATGGTAGAGTACTCCAAGGATCTTGGTGCTTGCATGATACTTGATGACCCAGATGGAGATTATAGATACAGGGTGGTTGGTGAGGTCATCTATTCTTATGGGAGAGTTCTCTTGACTAGAGTTTCTGAGCTCAAGAGGAAGCTACTACATGCAACACATGTGGAATTTCTTTCCATGTACCTTGATGCATTTCATTCATTGATGGAGGAGTTCACTTGGGAGGGAATCCAAAAGGATATACATTAGAATATGGAGATATTCATAGCCCAGATGGTGATGGAGAGGTTGGGACAACCACTTCCCTACTAATTGAGAGTGAGGGATAATTTCCAGTTGAGCCATTTCAGCTCAAGGAGCAAAGTACATGGTAGTGGAGGTACAATTTTGCATTATAATATGTACTTATTTACTTTTTATGGGAAACGTGTTGTATTGACGAGTGTCATTCCTTATTATGCATTATATTATGATGTAGTTGAGGCCAAATGTAGCATTGAGATTGGCCATTTTATTGGTGGTTTGTGGTGGAAGCCACATGATTTTTGGTGTGCACCATTGGCACCACATTGTACTTTCATGATTCTATCTTATAGAATGGTTGTGGCAGAAAAAAAGTGGTTGGGAAAGCACTTGTTATTACTTTTTTTGATGCAGGAAAGGGATGCACTGCGCTGGTTCCAAGTGAGGAACTATAATCCACTCTCCGGTTGTCATATGGCAGCTTGTTTTCACTGGTTTTTTCTTCCATATTTTGCTGATATCCTTATGTTCATGGGGAGCTTTGTTTGGAGAGTGCTAGATGAGTTGGAGATGCCAATTGGGAGTATGATTCTCCCTACTTTACATGTTTTATGTTTCAGGAGAAACAATGGGCAAACCATGATTGCCACACCACACTTCTTGTCTTCACATGGGAGGAGCCATTTAAAGAACTTGCGTTCTTAGAGGAGGCATTTCATGGCTGATTTTCTTTGTGGGGTAACTTGGCCCAATCCTGGAGGCCATGAAATTTCAGCCCAAGATCAGAAACAATCCCATACTTACCATAATTGGAGAGAGAAACCACTTGAATGGAAAAATCTAATCTCTCCATGCAACCCCATCACATTGCATACACCCGGGGTTGAGGATTCTTTTGATGAGCTACCTAGAATGGCTCATTTCATTTGGATGATAGCATGGGTTTGGAAGTCTCTCATTGGTCATGAGATCCCCTATGCTTGTCATAAATCCTATCTTGAGGAGGCCATTGGACAACAAGAAGGTTACCACTTACACCTTCCACCTTTTCATGATGTGAGCCATTTGGTTTTGCATGCTTAGGAGGGAGTGTTGGAAGATAGATTTATTGCATATTGTTTTGAGAAGTGGTGGGAACTATGGATGAGGAGGCCATAAGAGGAGAAGGGGAGGAATTTTCCTCTCCTTATACAGTTTCTTGAGGACAAACAACATTTTGGAGGGGAGGACTGTAATATTCCAAAAATTTATCCTCCAAGCTAAATGGAATATTATAGTTGTTTTGTCACTAGGTTGGTAAATAAATGGGTGGGGAGGCCCATAAGTATCTTGAGTAGCAATAAAAACACCTCAAGTGTGAAAGGAGACCCTTGTAGTAGCTAAATAAAGCTCCTCCAAGTGTGAACAAGGTTTGGGTCATGTTGATTCAGTAAACTTTGACCAAGTCAACAACGCTGATAAGGAGGAGTGGAGATTAATTAGAGAATAACACAGTTTTGGAGGGAGATGGATATCATGGAGGAAATGACCTAATTGAGTGGGGCCAAGGGAAAGAAATATCACATTATATTTAAGAAAGAGGATGGAATCCATTTGAGGCTATGTCTTAGATTATTATTTTGATATTGGTCTGCTTAGACTGTTGCTTCCTCTTGCTGTTTAGCAGGGTAGCTGTGTTGTTTAGCACCAGGTGTTCCCGAGCGGGAATCCCACCTCTTTCCTTGAGGGGCCTCTTGGAAAATTATTGTATTCATTTCCACATTCAGGCTTTCAGGCCAAGCTACAGCTTCTTCATCAGCGCAGTTTCTACAGGTTATTATGCTGTGTTGCAGGGTGCAGTAGTGGAGGGGTTAGAACCCCACTTTCTGAGCTATTTTCTCATAGGAGGAAGGTTTCCTTATATTGGGAGATCTTTTTGGAGAGTTCTTGGGAACATTTCAGATCCTTTGCATCAGGCCATACATTTCTCATCATTTCCAGCACTGTTCTAGTTAGGGAATGCGTTATTTTTGAAGGCAGCTTCAACAAAAGTTCTGGTGGTTCCTTTGCAGTGTTTCCTTGTTATTGAGGGGTTCATAATTTCATGGGAGGAGACCTTTGAGGGGGTATACTTTAGATTTATCATAATTCAGCCTTATACACTCTTGTTCTTCAGTTTGCAGTGTATCTCCAGCCATTGGGCTTTAGATCCTGTTGGGGTTCCTGTGATTTGGTAGATTTGGCAATACCAAATGACAAGACAACATCAAACCACTTTGGGATCTCAGGATCTATCCCTCCTGGATCCAGAGAGGGATATCTCTATCAAGGTAAAAAATATTGTATCTTTAAAGGTCAATTTAAGGTGTTAGGCTAGCTATAGAGCACAAGGGTTTTTTTTGTTTGTTTGTTTGGTTGGGAAACATGACAGAAGGTTCAATGTAAGATAAAGGAATGAGTAGAGTAGGATTTTCGGAAATGGGGAGATAATTCAAAGAGAACACAAGTCCATTGGGAAATGGGGTCATAAAAGGGTTTACTTGCAATTCAAATATCCAAGGCTTTCAAAGGGCTAGTCATCTAAAATAGAGGATCTCTTAAGATGATAGTATGGGATGAAACAATAAGGAAATGAATGGGAATGACAAGGAAAACCTTACAAGGTGACCACTTCAGAGTAAGTCAAGGGACATGGCATACCTTATACCTCTATGATCAAAACTCCTGATGAGGATAACTCCGAAGACAATAATCTAGCAGTCATTATGACTACTTTCAGACAGTAGAAAACACTTAGTTCAAACATAGAGTGAAGTCTAAGATCAGAGAAAGAATTTTAACCTTCTCTGCTTTTGGCATTCAAATCAAAGGGATATTATAAAGGCTAACTATTGGAAACGGGACTTAGGGGACAGGGCTAATCACTAAATCTCCCTATTCTCCTATTCTTTCAACAGAACCAAACAAGAACATATAAGAAACAAACTATAAATTCCTACATCAGTAAGTATGGGAAAACCAACTCTTAGATTGGTTAAATTTTGTTGAATTTGTTCTTAGTTACACAAATAGCAGAAAAAATTAAAGATAAGAAAGTGCAGGAAGCATTAGGGTACTTGCAGTAGTATGTCCTAAGCTAAAATTATTGTTTCTTATCAGAGAAAATGAAACATAATGTAACAAAGAGGGTAAGAAATAACATAGAAGGGAAACATCACCACTGATTTAGATCAGGATCCAATGAACATGCTTGTCATATTAGTAGAGCAAAAGGATCCAATGAACATGCTTGTCATATTAGTAGAGAAAACCAGTCACATAAATTCTTGTCCAATAGCTTGATATCATCCAGAAATAATCTCCCAGCCTATTTACAACTACTACTCCCAGAACTCTAACTCAGTGAAACAACTTAAAATCAGTGATTTTCCAACAAACAACCAACAAAACAAAAACCCTTGTGCTCTATAACTAGCCTAACACCTTAAATTTACCTTTAAAGATACATTATTCTTTACCTTGATAGAGAGATCCCTCTCTGGATCCAAGAGGGCTAGATCCTGAGATCCCAAAGTGGTTTGATGTTGTCTTGTCATTTGGTATTGCCAGATCTGCCAAATCACAGGAACCCCAACATAATGGCGACTCCACTGGGGATTTCTGAGTGAATTTCATCTTATACATCCTTACGAGCTCAAAATACCCATAATCTCCTTAGATTGGTATTCAAATGCTGATGGTGGAAAAAAGCTCTCATTAAAACATTGAAAATCCTCCACCTGGAAACTCCACAATTCCTAATAGACCTAAAGACTCCACTGGAGGAAGAACCTAAAACATGACCAGACATTCTAGAAGGATAGAACATTTAGGCCTAATTTGGTTTCAAGAACTCATTGTTTTTATCTACAACTACATTCTATCCTACTTCAAGCCTGGCCAGGGGCACAACACTGAGATCCGCATCGATTATTGGAAAGATCTGAAGCCCAAAGAGGTTAAGCCTAAAAATTCAAACCAAGAGCAGACCTATTCACCTGTGCTTACCTCATACTTGTCTGTGAAATCCCTAGTGAAACAAGAGCCTCATGCTGTATCCCTCACCCCTAATGAAACTTCAAGTAGTCATAGGTCTCTTCTCACACTACCTACACCCACAAAGGTCATAGAAAGATATAAGCCTCTATTTTTGCCTCTTATCTTCCAGCCCCTTCCTACAAAACTTACAAATAAGCTGCCTCTTTTTGATGGAGAAGATACAAAGATCACTGCCGAGAAACACGTTCAAAATATTTAGGATTTACTTGAATTATTTGAAATAGGAGAAGATGATGTGCGTATTAGAATGTTCGCCTTGTCATTACAAGGAAAAATTAAGAGTTGGTTTAAAGACCTTCCAGCTGCAAGCATTATCAATTTTCATCAATTCACTCAAGTTTTCCTTGATAAATGGGAAGTCTTGGGAAATGTTTTCCTCATCCTAGAAGAATACTAGAATTTGAAAAGACAACCAGGAGAGACAGTACAAGAATTTTCAGCCAGGTTCAATAAGGTATACAATGTAATACCTACTAAGATAAAACCACCTTTGGGATGGGCCCTATTGCACTATCCGAGTTCTTTTGACCCTGAGGTGGAATTCCATATAAGAGAAAGAGAGCCTTCAAGCCTGGAAGAGATGCAGAACATAGAAATTACTTTCGAATACAACATAAGGGACAGGGAGCAAAAATTAAGTGCAATAAAGAAGGACCAAGAAGAGCAAGGAAGGCTAACCTCTGCAGAAACCAAGCTAAAAAAACTGATAGAGACAACCAACAACTTGATAAACATAAAAAGGAAGAATATGAGGGTGAAACTAGAAATGCTTATTCGAAAATACCCACACCTTGTCCTCAGGAAAAACAAACCAAATCACTGCAAGACATAAGAAACATGTAAAGCATGTATGATAAGAAATATTTTAAATCAGAGAATGAACTTGTAGATTATTTTGAAGAAAGACTTGCTGCGAATCCAGTAGGTTTGATTGGTAGCATTGCTTACTTTAATGATTTTCCTAATTTTAATCCATCTGATGATGATGTTATCCAAACAAAATTTGATCTTGCAGGGCCATCATCAGTAGATTTGTGGGAGGAAGATCAGTTCCATCAACTTCAGGAAAGTAATGAGCCAATGCAGGCTATTTATGATACCGATGAAGAAAGTTATGAAAGCCTGATAGCAGACGAAGATTCATTGAATCTTCGCTCTGTTATATATCAGATCATCTATAATAATTTCCATGATGATGGAATTCAGCAGCCTTTTAGCTCAGAGGATGAAGAGGAAAACGATGAAGAAATTTTTGAGCAGGTTGAAATCAAGGAGCCTTCTCATGAAAAAGAGGAAGCAATGGAACATACCCCTATTCAAGAATACATTGGGCTTTTCACAGAGCCCAGCCCCTCAAATCAGAATATCTCAGAGCTACAAGAGGACAACACTGCAGTATACGATGAGTCCTCCAATTTAGAAAATAATGAAGATGAGGAAGAGCTTCTGTCTCAAAAGAATATTTTCCTTGATCCAGTGGAAGAGGAAGTAATCTTGGTTGAAACCTACTTGTCAAATACTCTCAACCAGTTATTATTTCAAGATCCTTATGCTCATTTCCTGCAGACATTTAGAGAAGGATCAAAAGCCATCAAGAGCAACTTGTTGCAGATAACAAGAAACATTTTAGAAACTGCTGCTAAAAAAAAAAGAAAATGGGAGTATCCCTGCCTGTCGAACATGCTCAAAGAGATGAGCAGAAACTAGTCATAGGATCATCTGATTGACTGGATGTATTGGAAAAGAGATTTTGTCAGCTAGACATGTAAATATTTCAAGTTAGAATAGGGTAGGTAGGAATCTCAATAAAGCTCAGCCTGTGAACATTTAGTTAGTTGTTGATTTTACTTTGAAAGAAAAATTCATAAAATATACAAAAAAAAATAGAAAGAAAAGGTTCAGACAAGCTCAAAACTTGAAGCTATGAAAGTCTGAAAATAATGGCTCAAATCAGATCAAAACCTGAGCCATAGAAAGTGAAAGGCTGGTTCTAACAAGCTCAAAACTTGAACCAGCAAATAAAATAAGAAGAAACAACTCTAATAGGGTCAAAATCAGAGCGGAATAAAAAAAAGTGACTCTAAAAAGCTCAAAATCTGAGTCACAAGAAGAAGGAAGGATGCTGGTGATTTCCAGATCTGAAGCCTTCAAATTTTGTTTTTAATTTTTGCAAAGTTCAGTCCATCTGCAGCTTATATTTATGCCATGGACCCACAACATATTAGACAGTCTAATCCTAGTTTTTCTGTATTTAAATTTCTGTTTTAGAATGTAGAGAATGAAATCTGTCAGACAGTTTAATCCTGGAAGATACTAGTTTAGGTAGAGAAGCTGATGGGTCCAACTGTTTAGTCTGGATTCATGGAGAAATAAGGGTAGATTTAGATTATTCTTTTGCTTTCAATAAAAAATGATGATGTGAGAGGTTTGCAAGTCTAAATGCACCTTGAAGAAAAAATGTTAGGACAGTAGGATGGGTAGGTAGTTGTTTGGGGAAGTATTGCTACTGATATAATGCTTTTCACTCATGTAGCAGCTGATAAAAGAAGAAAAATATGGTCAAAGTACCAGGCTCTGGCCTACTTCCAAAGATTATATCTGAGATTCTTGACACCTTCAAGAAGATGCCATCCCCATGTGGAGCCACTATTAGCCACCTATAATATTTTTTCAAAGCAAACAGGTGGCTAAATATGTTTCTGAGCCTTCAAGAGAAACATTTCCTTGGTAAATCTATCATTCTTGAAGCCTCCATGTGTTTTCTATCCTTCAGAATTGTCTTCATTGCTGTCTCCATCAAAAAGTCTTTAAAGCCCTGTTGTTTATAGAGGAAAACTTCTTTTTATGGCTCCATTTGTTTCATTTTACCCCTTCGTTCACATTTCCATCATTACCCTCATATCACTTCTTTTTCCCCTTATAACTATTTCCTTCCCTTCATCTAACCCTTTAAAGTGTCAAAATCCTCCTTAAACCTTATAACTGCCCCTTATTTAGTTTTAAAACCCTTTCTTCCCTCTACCGAAACCCCTATTTCGGCCTTAAAAATCCTTATTTTGGCCTAAAAATCAGTCTTCTACACTCTATTGGTCTTAAGCACCAAGGGCTTATATCCTCAGCCCCTTTCCTCACATGACCTCATCCCGCAACCAGGAGCTAACCCCCATTGCACAATCGCAATCGGGGTTTACTGTTTCTTTGTTACCCCTTTACTTCAAAACTACGATGTGATGAGCTTTCCGCTAAACTCCGCGATGCGAAAATCCCTTTCTTTTTAAACCCCCGGTCCCCTCACCTTTTTCATGGGACCACACCCCTCCGTCACATCGCAAAAGCATAAGTCATTTTTTGAGAGCGTTGGTCCTCCAATGGCCCAAACTGCCGATTTGATCTCGGCCGTTGAATCCACAAGAACCAACAGTTGAGATTGCATCACGCTCCGCCCATAACCCTCTGTGCCAAGACCCCTATTTCCCTTCTATTTCTCCATTCCTGACGTTGTTGTTTTAAACAGATCTTGACCATTGATCTAAAAATATCAACGGCCATCGGGATTTCTATCATCAACCCATCCATTTATCCTCAGCATCCCTGTTTAAATCTTCACCATCCGATTTAATAGATCCAACAGCCAGGATCCATCACGACTGTTCAAACTCACCCGATGCTCCTCTGCTCCACGAAAAAATATCCCTCGTCACCATGGACCCCGCATACATTTTAACCCCGTAGCTTTCAACCCATCACGTTTCTTCTGCACCGTCGGATCTGAGGCCCCAGATGCAACGGTCACCATTCAATATTTTCCTAAATTTTGGCTCTCCCCAGTACCGCAAAAATTCCGCACGATAAAAGTGGTTTTGGAAATGCACGTGTCAATTGATGAATGGAATCACATTCCATTCACCCAAAACCGCTTCCCCCATTTCGCTGCGCAATAACCACCACTGGTTTTGCAAAACCACTCTTCTTCATTTCCACACCATATTTTGAATTCAACCCTGGTTAGCTGCTCTGCCAGGTTTAAACCCTCCTCCCACTGTAATCACTCTTCCTCCTCACTGCTTCTCCACCCTCGCAAGCCTCTTTTGCAGTCATACCCTACGCACAGGTTTTATTTAATTGGTTTATCTTGTGTTTGCAGGTTTAATGGCGTAAGATCTATAATGCCTTCCCACAGTCACGAAGGTGACACTTCGGTTTGGAGTGACGACTCTGTAACCTATCAATACAAATGGGAAGCCATGCAGGGTGAATTCTAAGATGGATTGATGCATAATTAACACCAATCGTACGTATAAACCTTCCAGCTCAGCAGAAAACTCAAATAACTGTACAGAAGAAGCAACAAAGTGTATCAGAAAGAGATTAAAGGATTAATGCATAATATTGAAGATTTAATGCTTATATCCAATGTTTAGAAGGATAAAGGACACAGATAAAGACTTGAAGATGATTAAGGAGGCTTAATGAAACCTAAAGCACAATCAGAGCCAGATCAGTGAAGCATAAGGGAAAAATCAGTAGAGAAGCCTCGACATGCCAAATCAGAGAGCCTAGTTACTTTCCATCAACCCATACTGCCACCTGTAGTCCTATTTTCATCAACACAAGGCACAGTTAAGGCAGTTAGAGATATTATTGACATATATGTAGCTCAGAAGTAATTGCTAGCCTACCAAAGCTTCCAAAGTGAACAAAAAACAACCAGAGTATTTCAAAGAACATACCTGAAGTTATTGTAAAGCTAACAAAGAATTCTAGACTAGCCTAAAGGATACCAAATAGTTAATACAGAACCATTAAGCAGAGTGGGCATTCAGATACTTCCTCCCCTCTGTCTTAATGAATCATTTAAGTTCATATCTACCACAACTCTCCATTCTCACCTATAAGAACTCATTGAAAATACATTGTAAGGGGTTGGGATTTTATTGACTGTTTGAACTGTTATTGAGGGAAGTAGCTGAGTAGTTTGTAATATAGTAGGCTGGGAATATAAGTTTGAACTGTAAAAAGCCACTGGACTCAAAGGATGTGACTGGTTTTTCACATCAATTGAACAAGTAGATTCACAGGATCCTGGTCTATATTATGGGTGATGTTTTCCTTACTGTAATTGTCTCCTTTCATGTTTTTCATACTGTCCATTATTCTATGATAAATAACATCAAGCATAGATTAGGATATACTTCTGGAAGTACCCTAAATCTCACTGTTAATCTTTATCTTTATGTTTTCCTCTGATTGTGTATTTTAAGAATAATTCTATAGAGTATAACTAGTCAAGAAATGTTGGTGAGCCCATGTCTTGCTGAGTTCAACTTGAAACATTGTTCTTGAAAGATATTTTCATTGTATAATAAGTAAATATTGAACTAGGGAAGTCTATGGTTAGCCCTGTCCTCTAGTTTCTTCTCCTATAGTTTGTCTTGAAATTTTCCCTATGAGTTGGTGTCAAAAGTAGAAAAGGTTAAAAGTATTTCTCTGATCTTAGGCCTTGCTCTGTGTTTAATCTTAAATGTTTTCTACTTTTTGAAAGTGGTTATGAGAACTACTAGATTGTCTCCCTTGAGACTATGCTAAAAGCAGGTTAGGTTAAAAGTCCTTACTTTATCTTAAGCTACCCTTCGTGTCTCTACTGAGAGTTTCCTTTGTGAGTATGTCAAAAGCAGGATAGGTTAAAAGTCCTTACCTGATCTTAGGCTGCACTTTGGTTTCTTTCTTTCATATCACTTCTTAATGTTCCATCTCACCATCTATCTCAAAATATCTTTTGGTATAGATGAATTGCCCTATGGAAACCCTTGGATAGTTGTTATGCGAGTAAACCCTTTTGTGACTCCATAGCCCAATGGATTGGCACTTATCTTGACCTATCTTCCCATGCTAAAACATCCTGCTACTTTGTTCATTCTTCACTTCACATAACCTTCTCAGTTAATGATCTCCAACCAAACAAACAAACCAAATCCCTATGCTTCATACCTAGCCTAATAACATAAACTGAACTTAAAGATATATCATTCTTTGCATTTATAGAGAGATCCCTCTCTGGATCCAGGAGGGCTAGATCCTAGGATCCCAAAGTGGTTTGATGTTTTCTTGTCTTTTGGTTCTACCAATCTGGCCAAAACACAGGAACCCCAACAGATCCCATCTTATATAGGGTGTATTTCTAAAACCCCTTCTGGGTTCCTTATAGGAGTTGGTATTGAGGATAGATATGTATTGAGCATATATTTTGAGGCTTCTAACAACCCTATATATTTTGTGCATCATTTTTCTGTAGCAATGTGTTTTAATTGCGCTGTAGCAGTCTCTGACATGCTTGTATTGTGACAAAATTTCATTTGTAGAGTGATTTCTTATGGGAGGCTTGTTCCTTCATTGTATATGACCAATGCCTCATTATTACGTATGGATTTGTTGATATAATACATGGATTAATGTCTCCATTTTGGTCTCCCATGTTTATGAGTTGATTTACACTACTACTTTCAATTTTACGTTCATTTATTGTTGGATCTCCAATCTTGGGATATTATAAGATATTCCCAATATTGCTAATTTTCCCTATTTTTGGATATTACAGACTCCCGTGGCCTTCAAAAAATTTACTACACCCTCCTGAGGACACTTGGCACCCTTTAGGCTTGCCATGTGTCCCTCATCTGATGGTCCAACACAAAAACCATCAATGGTTAAAAAATCATCTTTGTACCACTAAATCAATGGCTTACAATATGCCACGTGGCACAATCCTATTGGCTGTGAGAAAAGGGAATATTCCCTAGAATATGCCTACTGACTGTACCTACATGCTGACTGGGCATCCAGTCACAATTTCTTTACTGTTTGGGAAAATGGATAAAACACGATATCTTCCTCATATGACATCAGTTTTTCAAACCATTAACGACACCAGAATAAAAACGACAAGAACTTTCCAATCGCTCAGATTTGGTCCTATTTCAAGAAATTTAATTTTTGAGCATAACACATGATCTCCTGATAAAAAATTGACCTCCCAAAGCTTTTTCCCCAAAACAACTAGAAAAAATCCACTAAAAGTGGAGCCTGCACTTATTCGCAGTAAAAAATAACAAAATTCCGCAATTTTAGCTCA
The DNA here is from genome assembly GCA_034641835.2 of Pinus albicaulis. Classification (NCBI taxonomy): domain Eukaryota; kingdom Viridiplantae; phylum Streptophyta; class Pinopsida; order Pinales; family Pinaceae; genus Pinus; species Pinus albicaulis. The sequence continues at coordinate 107,213,606 of CM076576.1, read as the reverse complement.
GCGCTAAACTTTCGTTAGTGGAAACCATGACATTAAACGATTGTGGTTAAAGTGGAGGGGGTGGTCGCATGCCAACCCTTGAAATCCCATCGATTATGCTAACCACTGAGTGGAACTCCGTAGAAAATTGGTGCTCGCTCCTTTAACCTCAAGTTTAACTCATTACAATGAACCACGCGGATAAATGCAGTTTACATGTGATAAGGTTTTCATTAAAGGTTTTACCCATGGTGAGTTTTGGTTACACAACCATCGCAACATATTTCATGAACAAAACATATGTCAAGGCTTAAAGACCGTGGAGTTATGGTTTTCTAGAACTATCAGAACACTTTGATGCTATGATTTTTCATATGACATGTGACCACAACTGTTGGGGCCGCTGATGGTTCCCCCCCCCAAGTTTCCGACCACTACAATTCAAATATATGCAAAAAAATATACATGGTTAGTAACACCTATAGCCAAGTTGGTCAGAGTCTTCGCGGGCACCATGGAGGTCACGGGGTCAAACCCCCCAGACCCAAAAAAATTTTGGTCAATGGTCCAGGGGACATGGGGCAGCCTCTGGGCTGGCCACGTGTCACCCATCCAACAACCCTCACTAACATTCGTACAAACCCATCAACGACCCTTAAATTGACACTTGGCGAAACCTTACTGGACTGGAGGAAATGGAATATTCATAGAATATTTAATTTTTGCTAACTGTACCTGCATGTTGACTGGGCATCCCAGTTACTCCTGTCACAACAATTTAGCTGTTTAGGAAAACGATCAGAACGCAATATCTTCCTCATACGACATCATTTTTTCGAACCGTTCATGGCACCAGAATCACAACAATGAGATATACCCAGTCGCTCAAGTTCAATATAGTTTCAAGTACTTTTAATTTTGAGAAAAATACATGATCTCCTGATCACACCTCCCCATTGGGAAGCTTTTGAACCCTAAAAGACTTTAATTACATGTTCAGAAGATGAAGGTAAAACTCCCTCACATTTTCAACTTCGATCCACTTTGCCTTTCTTGGTTTACTTCCCTTGAGCCCAACTCAAAGGTAATAACACTTCCCCTCTTAGAAGTGCGTGTCCTCCCGTCAAGGATGGTATCCACCTTGAGTTCATCTAGAAATTCCAGCGAGAAATATTCTATAGATGGCATTTGAACATCACTCCTTCTATCATCAATCAAAGGAGGCTCATTCAAACGTAAATTTTCAACATTGAAAACTAAATACATTTGCATATATGAAGGCAAGTAAAGTTGAAATGCATTATTACCAACTTGCTTGATGATCTTGAATGGACCATAGTGAATGGGCTTGAGCTTTTTACCTTCTCCTTGCATCCTTTCTTTCTTTATGTGCAACCATACCTCATCTCCTTCTTGAAGCTTGTGATCAACTCTATGTTTTTCATGCCTCCCCTTATATTTGCTTTGACTCTTCTTAAGCTGTTCTTGAACTTGTTGATCAATAATTTTAATTTGCTCAATGAACTTTCAAGCCTTGTCAATATCACTATGCCTGTCAATTGCAACATCCTTCTCGAAGATGAATTCTAATCTTGATTTCGGCAAATACCCAAAGCAGGCTTCAAAAGGTGAAGTATTTGTAGAAGACTACTTTTCCCGCTTGTAAGTGTGCTGAATGTAATGCAGTTGTTCATCCCACAACTTGGGATGTTTACTGTAATATCCTCTCAATAGATGCACAACAGCTCTGTTCACCTCCTCGGTTTGGCCATCAGTTTACAGATGAAAAGAATACTCTTTTTCAACTTTGTGTCCATCATCTTCCAAATATTAGACCAAAACTTCCCAACGAACCGGGAATCCATATCACTAACAATATAAGTTGGCAATCTATAATGAACCCATACATGTCAAAAATAAAGCTCAGTAGTTTGTTTAGCAGTAATGGTTTTCTTACATGGCATAAGTATACACATTTTACTGAATCTATCGATAACTACATAAAGATAATCATGTTGTTTTCTTGACATAGGTAGAACTCCAACAAAGTCCATGGAGACACTCTCCCATGGCCTTGATGGTATCGGTAGTGGTGTGTATAACCTAAGCTTCCTATTTCTAGGCTTTCTTGTTTCACACATAGAACAACCTCTTATAAAACGTGACACACTATCTATCATGCGAGGCCAATAGAAATACCTATGTAGATGCGCCACTGTTTTTCTTACCCCAAATTGTCCAGCAATAAGAGATGAATGAGCCTCTCTCATGACACTAAGTCTCTCTCCTTGTGGGATACACAACTTGCCCAAATGAAACAAATTTTTTTTATGCATGTGATAATCATTTTCCTCAACTTTATTCCCTTCACTCAAACTAGCATACACATCTTGAAAATCAACATCATGTGCATATTGTTCTATGTAACTCTCATGTACAATAGAATCATTTTTAATTAAAGTATAAGAACTTATAATTGGCCTTGAAATAATATCGAAAAAATTATTGAAAATACCTCTCTTGTACCTTATAACCAAGTGAAACTTTTGAAGAAATCCCATCCACCTGAAATGTCGTGATTGCTGCAATTTTGTTTACGATTGCAAGTACTATAATGGTTGGTGATCGATATGTATAATCGTCTCTTTACCCATCAAGTAGTGTTTCAAATTCTTGACGCTTTGTTACCAATGCATACAACACTTTTTCATATGTAGGATAATTAGTTACATCACCATTGAGTGTTTTAGAAAGAAAAGCGATAGGCTTACCATGCTGCAAAAGTACTGCGCCCATGGTATAATCAGTAGCATCGGTTTGTATATCGAATGGCTATCTCAAATTCGATAATGAAAGGACTGGAGCTTAACTGATCTTGTGTTTTAAAGCTTTAAAATATTACTATTGTTTTCCTCCCCATTGGAAGCCTTTCTTCACACTTGTCACTGCATGCATAGGAGCTGCTATGATAGAAAAGCTAGCAATAAACTTTCTCCAATACTGAGTTGTGCCTAAGAAAATTCTTACCTCGGTTACTGTTTTGGGAGTGGGCCAATTCACAATGGCTTCCACTTTATAAGGATCAATTCTCAACTCGCCTCCTCCTACGATGTGTCCAAAATAAACCAGAGAAGTCTTTCTGAACTCACACTTGGACATCTTAAGAAATAATTCCTCTTTCTTCAAAACATCAAGCACCCTTTTCACCTGCAAGACATGTTCTTCTCTTGTTTTGCTGAAAATAAGTATATCATCTAAATACACAATCACAAATTTGTCAATAAATGTACGCAAAACATTATCCATAACACGCATGAAATTTTCCGGTGCATTACACAAACCAAACGACATAACCAACCATTCAAAGAGTCCTTGTTTGGTTTTTAATGCAGTTTTCAATATATCACTTTCTGCAATTCTTACTTGATGATATCCACTTTGTAAATATACTTAGTGAAAAAATTTCCTTCTTTCAGCTGATTAAGCAAATCATCTATCCTTGGGAGTGGGTATCAATTCTTTACCGTTAACTTGTTCAAATCTCTGAAGTCTACACACATGCGCCAAGTCCCATATTTCTTCGGAATCAAGACTATGGGTGAACCACATGGTGAAGTGTGTTGGAATCATGATTGTCGTTAGACAAAAACCAATAGGCTTTAGTCTCCACGACAATCACCAGAGTTAGGATCCATGAGAGGAAGTTAGTCCATGTCACGAAACACACTAGGAGTGTTGAACCCAATGTCCAAAAATCTCCCTCCCAACGCGAGCCGAGTGAGTTTAGAACTCAAGACCTGTCGCTCTGATACCAATTGTTGGAATCACGATTGCCATTAGACCAAAACCTGCAGGCTTTAGTCTCTGCTACAATCACTAGAGTTAGGATCCATGAGAGGAAGTTAGTTCGTGTTGCGAAACACATTAGCAGTGTTGAACCCAATGTCCAACAAAGTGCTTGGCATTATGAGTCCCTTGTCCAAAATTTCCTTGATTTTCCTCTTTATTTCAAAATTTTCCATTATCGACATGCGATACATGCCTATGTTTAGAAGAGGAAAATCTTGTTGCAATTGAATCTCATGTTGAATCTCCCTTTCTGGAGGCAATCTTGTTGGCTCCTGAAACATCTCATGATGTGCATCAACAACATCATATAAATATGATTTCAACTTAGGATAAAAATCCTCAAATTATTCATGATTAACATCACCTTTAGGCTTAATCATTAGAAGAACAAAATTATAACTTGAATTCACCAGCCTCTTTACCTGTCTAGCATTTACCATTGCAATGTTTTTCTTCTTGCGATGTGCTCTAACAATGAACTCCTTGCCAACTTTGAATAAATGGTATTTGTTCTCATGTCGATGGAAGATCTCTTTCCTATCATACAAATAAGGACTTCCCAACACAATACCTATAATATCAAGTGGAACCACATCTAATTCAACTGTGCCAACAAAATGTGCATTTATTGCAAACTGCAATATGAATTTCTTTGAAACCTGTAAATTTGCATCCTTACAAATCCACCCAAGTGGATATGGTTTTGGATGTGGAATGGTCCCAAGATTAAGTTTCTTGACCAAGTATTTAGAGATTAAGTTTTCTTTTGACCCACTGTCAAACAATGTGTCAATCTTGATACGTTTGTATATGACTCTCACATGAAACAGTTCAATTCTCTCTTCTTCATTTGGAGCTTGTATGTGACAGTTTGATGTACTAGTACTGAGTTTTGTTTCAATTTCTTTCCCCTTCATTTTATTCAATCCCATGGCTGTAATTTTAGATTCTGTTATCACAAAATTAGACCTGATAGGATGCTAATCAAATCAATCTCATGTAACTGTTTCAAACCAATATTTCGATTGAGGCTTAGCCTCCTCAACCCGAGAGGGCTCTCTCAAGGGTTAATGATTTTTGATAAAAATATAGATGAATAAATCTATGTGGGGTATTAAGTAGATAAATGATAGATATTGGTTGAAACTCACATCAGCAAATGCAAATTGGGATTATGGAGTCAAAATAGTTTCATTAAAACCAAGCAATCTACTTAGCATGGAAGTTAAGGCATATCAGAGTTCTAGTCAAGAGATACACATGTGAAACAGTAAAAAGCATGGTCAGTTTGTCTATATAGGAAGTCATAGCATCAAAGATGAATTATGAGTAACATAAACAAACACCACTGCCATCGGATAGTAATAATATGCAATTAGAACAAGAAAACACTAGAACTCTTTATGAAACTCAAGTTGGCTAGGTAAAAAACTTTATATTAGGCTGAAAACCAGTCACTTACAATAAACACAATCTCTTGCTAAAAATGTACAACCTGACCATATTAGACTTATTTATCTTTTATATATCATTTAAAACATAAGATAACCTTATCTACAGCTAGATACATCGAACTCCTAACTCTTGATACCTTGCCTAACCATATGACATGGTATTTTATTACAAGAACAGCTAATCCACTAAACAGTCCTATTAAAAATAGGATTCAAACTCTTAATCAACTATCTATAACAACCTTATCTTAATTAGATTACATTATTTGAAAAATTTGTTAACACCTGGTTGAATATAGATGATTGGCTCCGAATCTTAATGACCATAATGCTAACCTCCATAAAAGTAGGAAACAATCCTCTGTTTTCTAGGTATAGGGTCCTTTGCACTCTTGAGGCACTCGGACCATCATAAAATCATCATTTCGAGATTATTTGCTGTTAGAAACTGAAGTAAAACCTACCCAAAATCCTTCCTAAGTTCCAGCTGTCCAAAACCATCATCAAACTATTTAAATGAGCTGAAATAGACCCGCGCTGTGAAAACAACACAGTTTCGTAGCGCTTTTCGTAGCCCAATTCTTTTACCTTTTTTCTTTCAAAATATTGATTTATTTCCTGCCGTATTATCTTCATTATCATTTAATAAGTTCTCCCTGGAAATTTCAGGTCATAATTCATACTTTTTCCTTCAAAAAGTTATGAGAAAGAGTGAAAAAAGCTGCTACCGCAGTTTCGTAGCGCTTTTCAATATTTTTACACTGTTTGCCCTACGAAAATGCTGAGTGAGCAGTTTTGTCCAAATTTTTTCAAAATGAAAACCATAAATGTGCCAAAACTCAAAATAACACTGGTTTCATCAAATAAAAAAGTCATATGAACTAAAAAACACAGTTTTCATGAGGTTCCTTCTTAATTTTCACTTGATTTAGCTTTTGACATTTTAATGATTGTCATTCTTCACCTTTGTTCTTTAACTCATCCTGAGTCAATTTCAGCTGCTGCTCCAAGTCCTCCACTTGATCTCTAAGTCTTCTATTACTGGCTCTCAAGTGAGTATTGATTACTCTGACAAATTTAGCTTCCTTGATGGCTGGAACTGTCCACGTGAAAAACTATTATGCACTACTTGGGGTTTCAGACCTAGAACTAGTTTGACCTTCCCATAGTGCCTTCATTCCCTTAAAATTTGTTTTCTCAATACTGTGATTTCTATCCCTCTTTCTCAACACAAAAATTTCTTGGTTTTCTAACCTTAATTTCTCTTCAAGATGATGACACTCTATCATTTCTTCTTTTCCCTTCTTTGTTTTGCTAGCTGCATGCTCTACTGTAGGTGAGGAGAGATCAACCACTTCTTCACAATATTTAGCTATTTCAATAGTTTCTTGAACTTCCTTTCTACCTTCCTTGAGTTTCTTAGCATGCCTAGTTAAAGGTTTCCTTGCTTGAAAGATGAAGGCTGCATTTTCACCCTCAAACTCAAGCTTCTTTACAGACTTAGATTTTTTCTACTTGTGCTCATCTTCTCTAATGAAGTCAGCTTGCACAATGGGTGTCTCTTTTATATCAATTACATGAAGGATATAATCTAAAATTCCCTTAATTAATGGGCTGTCCTCTAAAACTGAAACATCTATCTTTCCTTTTGATGCCACTACTTTGCTTCTTGTCACTCTTTTGATTTCCTTCTTGTTGGAAACTTGTTTTTCTGTTTTGCCTCTTTGACAATCTTTGACCTCTGTTTTGCAGGTGATGAAGTTGGAGTATCAAGAACTTGTGTCTGCTCTGTCCTTTTCTCAATTTTTTTCCTTGGCTTCAATTTTACAAATTCCTTTGGTTTTGCAAGCACAGGTTGACTAGACTCTGCTATTGGTGGTGATGGAGTTCCTTTAGTTTTAGGGTTTCTAGCAGAAGTTACTGCTTCCAACTCAAAACCATTTATAAACAAAAAGGATGACCAATCCCTGCCTATCTTCTAAAGCTCATTCAAAATCAATAACTTCATCAAACCATTATGAAACAAAGATGTTTCACAACCTTCAGATTTGGCTTGTACTTTATCAGCCATTTTAGCGAGACTCCTATGCAGGTGAAAGGGAAAATCAAGTGAAATTTTACTTGTGAAATGAAAATGCAGCTTGAAATGATATGTGTAGACCTTATGATACCTGCCTTCACATGTAAAATATATTTAGATGTTGAGCAGAAGCATTGCATAAGTGTCTTTGATGCAGCCTCTAGGGATAGCGTTATTGAGATCCATATCTGCATACTTAGGTTTCATGAATTACTTGCATGGCTCCATATCAAATTTGAAACTTTTGAACCAATTTTATTTTCCCCTTAGTATTTCTGTCATAACAACAATAATTTTTGGTGTAATTGGCACACTTAGCATCCCAAACTTGGTAGTTGTTCCATTGAAGTGCAAGGCAAATTCTTTAGACACCTATGTGTGGCAACCCTGCATATTTTCACAAAACCAAAGACAACCTACTCTGCTGAATGCCTCCATCACTATTGGGTCTTCAACTATGGCCTTCATATTGTCAGGCTCATATCTTAAGCAATGTCCCCCTCTGTGAACTTCCTTTTCCTATGCCATGCTTCTCAGAAAAACTTGTTAGCTTCACTTGAACATATGAAACAACCTTGCTTGAATATATGAAACAACCTCGCTTGATTAGAATATATCTGCCTCACTTGAGTATATGAAACAATATCGCTTGATTAGGATGAAGATAACCTTTGTATGGAACAACCTCATTCATACCCTATCATGACAATGATGACTGTAAGACGGGTAAGTACATTGAATCTCATCATGAACTGACTCATCATACCACTAACCTATCATTTCCCAATGGATTATGAAAAATTTCAGCTCAATTGACAAGATGGTTAAGAAACCACGCTTTCGTAGCACCGACAATGTATTTTTCCCAGTTTTCACTACGAAACTATTGGTGCTTTCATAGTGCAAATCAACTTTTTTGAACTAGTGGCGCTACGAAAATGTGGATTCTTGGCTAATTGCAGAGTTTTGACCTGAAACTTTATGGAATGACTCCTAAATGGAAATTATGGATTTTTGACAATGAATGAACCTTTGAAAAACTTTATTTGAACTTATAAAAATATAACCTACCCTTAACCAAATCCTAAATTGACTTCTAAACCTAATTTTAACCATGAACAAAAAAAAACATGACGCAATGACGTTTTGAAAATTTTTGGGTGATAATGGTGGTTCCACTTGGGATAGTGTGCCCCTGTGGTACACTAAGAACTAGTAGTTCCAGTGCTGCTATCCATTTTCTTGACCAAAATAGAAAAAAATTGAAATTGTCAAGCTTTCTTCTCAAGCTCTAATGGCCTTCACCTCAAGCTCAAGCTTGCTGATTTAGCTTGTCATTTTTAGCAGAAAAACAAAAAATCATAACATGGAATATGTATAATGACATGAATGATCACTCATAATTTAGGAAGAGTAATGCTTTAAAAACTTGCCATTGACAGGTCCTCCAACATATGATTTTCCATCCATATCATGTAGTATGTAAGTATTGTTTCCATGGAAAGCAGCTATCTTGAAAGGACCTTTACATAAGTTCTCAAACTTACCATGTTTTCCTTTCTCTTTAGTTATGGCCTCCCATTTCAGTACTTCATCCTAAATTTGAAAAATTTCTTCCTTGATCTTCTTATCAAATGTCCTCTTGATTCTGTTTTGAGATTGTTGATTGTTGTTATAAACTTCATTCCTCTTCTCCTGTAGGGCTATTAGCTGATTGATTCTCCTTTGGACTGCATTTGGTTCCTCTTCTAGCCCTTGAATCAGCTTCATAACAGGTACCCCTAGAGATGTAGGAAAAATGGCCTCAGCCCCATATACCAACTCATATGGTGAAGTTACAATTGACCTTTTTGTGCATATCCTATCAGCCCATAAGGCATACTTTAGCTTCAAATGCCAAGCCTTCTTAGAAACATATTTTTAATGATCCTCACACGAGTCTTGCTAGAAGATTCAACAAGACCATTCCCTTGTGGATAGTATGCAGTAGAATGCCCAAGAGTAATATGATATTGATGATAGAAATTGATCAGCTTCTTAGAATTAAATTCTTGTGCATTATCAATTATAATCTTCATGGGGAAACCAAATCTAGACAAGATATTATTTTATAAAAAAGAAATAATCATAGAATCATTTGCTTGCCTCGTTGGGATTGCTTCAATCCATTTGGTGAAGTAATCAGTCACTGTGAGAATCCAATGATGCTGACCTAATGATGATGGATGATTTTCTCCAATAAAATCTAGCCCCACTGCTGAAATGGCGCTTCCACATAAATAGGCATTAAAGGTAAAGGTACAAGTTTCTTCTTACCCTCGAAAATCTGGCATTCATGGCAGGCAGCAATATTTTTGTAGACATCCTTAAAAATTGTAGGCTAATAATACCCTTCTCTAAGAATCTTGTTCACTGCGACCTTCCAATAATGATGACCTCCAAAATCTCCTTTATGGAACTCCTTAATTACTTTATCAGCCTCCTCTTCCAACAAACAATTTAGCAAAATTTCGCTTGTATCCTTCCAAAATAGATTTCTGTCAAAAATAAAATATCTCAAGGATTTAAGCTTTACAAACCTTGCTTTAGACTTTGTTAGATCAACAGGTGCTTTATGATGTTGTATGAAAAAAACAACCTCCTTGTACCAATCTGAAGTGATGTATTTTTCTTCAATAGGAACTAATTCTTCTTCCTCATCAGAGTTTCTGATATTTTTGCAATTAAATTTATGTCAAAATTTGACTGCCTCTTTAGCTTTGCTAAGCCTTGCCCCTTTACCAACTTTGTTGGCTTGATCTATATGTCATACTCTAGCAATTTAGCAATCCATTTCCCCCTCTTACCATCAAGATAAACTTAAGTGTGGATTTCTTTCACAACAGTATTAGGAACAAAAGGCACAATATGAGAATGAAGAATATAAATTATGAAATATTTGATAGCCTTCACCAAGGCATAGGACTGATTCTCTAAGATATTATATTTCAACTTAGAGTTGGATAATGTCCTACTAAAGAAAGAAATAGGCTACTCAGTACCTTGCTGTCCCTTTTGTAGCAGAACTCCAGCAATAGTATTTTCTAATGCGAAAGTAAAAACTAGAAATTCTTTTGAGAAATTTGGACTGATCAATACCAGTGCCTGGGTGATTGCCCTTTTTATTTCCTCAAATGAGTGTCTTGCTTCTACTATCCACTTAATGTCAACTCCCTTCTTCAACATCCTTGTTATGTCCTTCACAATCTCAGCAAAATTAGGAATAAATCACCTTACAAAATTTACCCTTGCAAGGAAAGATTGAATCTCCTTCTTGCTTCTTGGAAAATCCACCTTCTGAATTGCATTGACCCCGTTTGGACCAATATTAATGCCATATTTAGAAATGATGTTTCCAAGTAATTTATTTGAAGTTAAAGCAAAAGTAATTTTGGTGGGATTTAGAGAGATTCCAAACCTTCTACACTTCAGCATAATTCTTTCTAGGTGTTTTAAGTGATCTTCTTCCCTCCTTGAGAAGAATATTATGTCATCAAGATGACAACCACCATCTTTTCCTTCTCTTCAGAAAAAGCAATATCCATTTCCCTCTAAAAAGTAGCTCCTGTATTCATGAGACCAAATGGCATCTTGGCATACATGAAAGCCTACCCCATGGTGTAGTAAACGCTGTTTTTTTTCCTAATCATCAGGATGTACACGAATCTGATTATAACCTAAAAAACCATCAAGCATAAACATTCTCTGAGAACCAAAAATATTTTGCAAAATTTGGTCCATCTTCAGGACAGGATAATTTTCCTTCAGAGAGGCTTTATTCAAATTTCTGAAGTCAATACATACTTTGATTTATCCACTCTTTTTCCTAACTGGAACCAAGTTTGCAAGCCAATTTGAAAATCTGATTGGGACAATGATTTTGGAATCAAAGAGTTTTTTGACCTCCTTCTCAATCAAAGGCATGAGAAGTTGATTGATCCTCCTTAACTTCTGCTTAAAAGGATTTTCATTTTATTTTATGGGAATAGTGTGCTGAATAATAGTGGGGTCATATTCTTTCGAATCAACATAATTCCAAGAAAACACATCTATGAATCTCTTCATCATTTCAATATATTTAAACTTCATATAAGATGAAAGAAACTTTGAAAGTTTAATCATTTTGGGCATAGCTACTGTACCAAGGTTACAACTCTCAACTTCTTCATCATCAGCTTATATCTTAGGTGATTTAAAAACATCATTCTGATCAAAAACATTTTCAAGAGGTATGCGTCCCTTTGGTATAGAATTGATATTTAGTTGCAAAACTTCAGATTTCCCTTTAGAGTCAGCAAGCACATTTTTCTGATCTACTTGTATATTTTCAAACTATTATTTCATCTCAATAAATTTCTTCAATTTTTGATCATCCTCAAAAACTTTCCAATGAGTAATATTATCAGGGATAGCTGGTCTATGGAAAATATCAACCTCATATTTTTCTATGGAATGCATAGGAATAATTAAAAGACATGCAGAGACAGCAAGAGAATCATCAATAGAGTTTTGTTCTCTAGTTTTGACCACGAATGAATAAGCTTGAAAGTTTTCCAACATGTCCAAAACTAAGTTCCTATATGCTCTCATCCTTATATCTTTTGTTTGATAAGAACCTTCAACCTATTTAATGACTAACTCTGAATCTCCAAAAATAGAAATGTTTTGAGCATTCATTATTTTCAAAACCTCTAGGCCCAAAATCAAGGATTCATACTCAGGCATGTTATTCGTGCAATAAAAGTTCAATTTATAGGAAAATAAGTTACTATCATCACTTGGACTTGTGATCCAAATCCTTGCTCCTACTCCTTCTCTGCCTGCTAATCCATCAAAATGAAATGAACACCAAACTTCTTCCTCCTTATCACTGACTTGCTGATCTTCTGTTTGCTGATTTTCAGACTCCTGAATTTCAGAACTCTGATTTTATGCTTTCCTTTCCTCTTCTTCTTCATTCGTCAACTCATTGAAAATAATAATAGAACCAAGTTTAGTATCAATATCATAAATTGGAAATTTTTTGGGTTTGTCTTTACTAATCACCATGTAGGCCATTATTTTCTCTCGATACAACCTTCTTTGCTCACCAAAAACAGGAATGGTGGCATAAGTAAGGTCCATTTGCATTGTACCTTTGATTTTCACTACCCATGACCTTGATAATAGCATAAAAAACTTCGGTGGAATGTCTGCTACCATGATATCCATGACCACAGTTTTAGCAGGAATTTGTGTTAGACCAACAACAACATCCTTTATTAAACCAATGCATTAAACTCTTTTTGAATCAAAAGAAAACAAGTCTTTATATGGCCTGGTTATTTCTAACCCCATTCTTTCCATGATTAATTTGGGAATAATTTTGTGAGAGTCCCTTGAATCCAACATAGCATTATGCAACATCATTTGGTGAAAGCTAAGGCTCACATAAAAGGGACGAACCTCCTCATTTTGTTCATCTTCTAGTCTCGTACCCAAGTATATGGTTGGATGATCTTCTAATACATTTAAGATATGAGCAGCCCCTGGTTGTGAATTCAACATTTTGACAATCCTGCTTCTATATTCATTTACCTTGAGAATCTCAGCAAAAGAGACTGATATTTTAATCTTAGAACTTTCATTTTCAAGGTTGAAAACATAAGTATATTTTTCAACTTCTTTGATAGGAGGAAAATCTAGTGTATATTTATTAACTTCAATGACCTTAGGAGCATATTTCTTTCCATTAGTAACCTTAGGAGCATGTTTCTTAGGTTGTATTTTTTTGCAATGATAGGCACATTTCTATTTCTGAGATTGTATTGTTTCTACATCTCATAAATAACATGTTGATATCCAGATAATCTGATGTTTCCTCTCCATGATTACTTTGGTCTGATTGATCATGTTCTTCTTTAGTCAAGAAAATTCTAGACATTTCCTCATCAAAACAGTGAATAGACTCTTTAGGAATTTCAGGATCATCTTCTTCATTAAACAAGTGCTGTTGGAAAGGAGGTCTCACTAGAGGATTAGGCTTCGGATTTCTGTTTTCCCTTGGCCTTTGCTGATTCTGAGGTCTCCTGAACTAAGGGTTTCTAAATTTAGGTTCATGTTGTGCAGGAGGAGCAAAGGTATTCCCAAGGGCCAACCTATCCATCAAATTTTCCATTGTTTTCATCATTGAATCCAAATTATCCTGAGAGGTAGAGGAGGAAGGATTATCTTCTTCTTTCAACTTATTCTTACCCATTTTTGACTTTTTAGCTTCTATCAAATTAATCTCCACCTTCACTGCATCATTTTTCATTTCAGAAAGTGAAGGGGATTCTATTTCTCTCAGCAGTATAGAAAAATCATAGTCAAAAGCTTCAGCATATCTCATATGAGCTAAGGTTTGTGGTGGTTTCAAATGGGCACTAATAGAGTCATACACCTTGTTAAACCTTTTTGAAAAGTTTTGGACAGATTCATCAACAACTCTCTTCAAAGTGTTGTACTCGGTGAGGGCTTGTACTGGATTAGCTCTATTTCCCCATTTTCTCAGAAAAGTATCTTCAAACTCATTCTTTTGATTCTAGCAGTATATTTCTAGGGAGGTCATGTAAGCTATCTAGAAGAACAAGAGGGGCATATCTAGCAGGCACAACAGGTGGAGGAGGAAAATTTCCAGCCATGGTTAAAGGGACAATAGTAGCTTTTGGGATGGTAGAAATAGAGGATGAAAAACTGCTATGAGGAGGGTTGTTTGTTCTTTGTGGTACACTAACAATTGAACTTCAATTTGGAAGAGGTAAACTAGCTTTAATTTTCAACAACACTTCAAAAGGATCAAGCTCTTTAAATTTATCTAAAGACTCTTTTTCCAACAACAACTCAGAAGTAATAGTTTCCCAAAACTCTTCTTTGTCTTCCTGTGTTACTAGAGCTGAGGTGTAAATACCTCTCTTATGCAAGTATAAGATAATTTCAATTAGCTCTTTTTCACTTTCTGATCTAAACAAAACCTCCTGAATTTTATCATCAACTCTTTTATTTTCAGGACTTCTTAAAATTTCAGAGTACAAGGATTTCAAATGTGATGGAGTACCTGATATTTCAGAAATGGTGTTTGGATTGTCCATGATGGTAGGTGGGGTCAGGATTACTCCTCGTGTATCTCCTTCTCAAAGCCACCTTTGATCATTTAAATTCTGAATGGAGTCACCAAGGTAGATGCAACCTCGAAAAGCTTCCTGAGCTCCTGGTACCTTCAGAAGTTTAGCTTCAAAATTTCGTGAAGGTATAATCTTCAGGCTCCTAGCAGACGCACCAAAATGTTATCACAAAATTAGACCTGATAGGATGCTAATCAAATAAATCTCATGTAACTATTTCAAACCAATATTTTGATTGAGGCTTAGCCTCCTCAACCTGAGAGGGCTCTCTCAAGGGTTAATGATTTTTGATAAAAATATAGATGGCTAACTCTATGTGGGGTATTAAGTAGATAAATGATAGATATTGGCTGAAAATCACATTAGAAAGTGCACATTGGGCTTATGGAGTCAAAATAGTTTCAGTAAAACCAAACAATCTACTTAGCATGGAAGTCAAGGCATATTAGAGTTCTAGTCAAGAGATACACATGTGAAACAATAAAAAACACAGTCATTTTGTCTATATAGGAATTCAAAGCATCAAGTATGAATTTTGAGTAACACAAATAAACACCAATGCCATAGGATAGTAATAAGATGCAATTAGAACAAGAACACACTAGAACTCTTTATGAATCTCAAGTTGGCTAGGTAGAAAACTCTGTATTAAGTTGAAAACTAGTCACTTACAATAAACATAGTCTCTTGCTAAAAATGTCCAACCTGACCATATTCTACTTCTTGATCTTTTATAGATCATTTAAAACATAATATAACCTTATCTACAGCTAGATACATCGAACTTCTGACTCTTTACACCTTGCCTAACCATATGACATGGTATTTATTACAAAAGGACGACTAATCCACTAAACAATCCTACTACACATAGGATTCAAACTCTTAATCACCTATCTATAACAACCTTATCTTAATTACATTACATTCTTCGCCAAATGTATTAAACCTGGTCGAATCTAGATGATTGAATCCAAATCTTAATGACCATAATGTTGACCTCCATCAAAGTAGGAAACAGTCCCCTGTTTTCTAGGTATAGGGTCCTTTGCACTCTTGAGGCACTATGACCATCATAAACTCATCATTTTGAGATTATTTTCTGTTAGAAACCAAAGTAACACCTACCTAAAATCCTCCCTAAGTTCCAGCTGTCCGAAACTATCATCAAACTATTTAAATGAGCTGAAATAGACCTATGCTACGAAAACAACACAGTTTCATAGCGCTTTTGGTAATGCAACTCTTTTACCTTTTTTCCTTCAAAATTTTTATTTCTTTCCTCCAGGATTATCTTCATTATCATTTAATACATCCTCGCTGGCTATTTTAGGTCATAATTCATACTTTTTTCCTTCAAAAATTTATGAGAGAGAGTGAAAAAAGTTGCTACATCAATTTCATAGCACTTTTCACTCTTTTTACACTGTTTGCGCTACAAAACTGCTGAGTGAGCAGTTTTGTCTAAATTTTTTCAAAATGAAAACCATAAATGTGCCAAAACTAAAAATAACACTGGTTTCATCAAATAAAAAAGTCATATGAATTGAAAGACACAGTTTTCATGAGGTTCCTTCTTAATTTTCACTTGATTTAGTTTTTCACTTTTTAATGATTGTCATTCCGCACCTTTGTTCTTTAACTCATCCTGAGTCAATTTCAGCTACTGCTCCATGTCCTCCACTTGATCTCTAAGTCTTCTATTACTAGCTCTCAAGTGAGTATTGATTTCTCTAACAAATTTAGCTTCCTTCATGGCTGGAACTGTCCATGTGAAAAATTTTTCTGCACTACTTGGGGTTTCAGACCTAGAACTAGTTTGACCTTCCCATAGTGCCTTCATTCTTTTAAACTCTATTTTATAAATAATGTGCTTTCTAGCCTTCTTTCTCATCACATCAATTTATTGGTTTTCTAACCTCAATTTCTCTTCAAGATGCTGACACTCTCTCATTTATTCTTTTCCCTTCTTTGTTTTGCTTGCTGCATGCTCTACTATAGGTGAGGAGAGATCAACCACTTCTTCAGGGAATTTAGTTGTTTCAATAGTTTCTTGAACTTCCTTGTTGCCTTCCTTGAGTTTCTTAGCATGCCTAGTTAAAATTTTCCTTTCTTGAAAGATGAAGGTTTCATTTTCACCCTCAAACTCAAGCTTTTTTACAGACTTAGATTTTTTTTGTTTGTGCTCATCTTCTCTAATGAAGTCAGCTTGAACAATGGGTGTCTTTTCTATATCAATTGCATGAAGGATATCATATAAAATTCCATTAATTAATGAGATTTCCTCTGAAACTAAAACAACTGTCTTTCCTTTTGATGCCACTACTTGAATTTTTGTCACTCTTTTGATTTCCTTCTTGCTGGCAACTTGTTTTTCTGTTTTTCCTCTTTGACAATATTTGACCTCTGTTTTGCAGGTGATGAAGTTGGAGTATCAAGAACTTGTGTCTTCTCTGTCCTTTTCTCAAGTTGTTTCCCTGGCTTCAATTTTAAAAATTTCTTTGGTTTTGCAACCATAGGTTGAATAGACTCTGCTAATGGTGGTGATGGAGTTCCTTTAGTTTTAGGGTTTCTAGCAAGAGTTAATGCTTCCAACTCAAAACCATTTATAAAAAAAAAGGATGACCAATCCCTGCCTATCTTCTAAAGCTCATTCAAAATCAATAAATTCATCAAACCATGATGAAACAAATATGTTTCACAACCTTCAGACTTGGCTTGTACTTTATTAGCCATTTTAGCAAGACTTGTATGCAGGTAAAAGGGCAAATCAAGTGAAATTTTACCTGTGAAATGAAAATGCAGCTTGAAATGATATGTGTAGACCTTATGATACCTGCCTTCACATGTAAAATATCGTTAGACGTTTAGTAGTAGATTTGCATAAGTGTCTTTGATGCAGCCTCTAGGGATAGCATTATTGAGGTCCATATCTGCATACTCAGGTTTCATGAATTCCTTACATGGCTCCATATAAAATTTGAAACTTTTGAACCAAGTTTCTTATCCCCTTGGTATTTTTGTCACAAAAACAATAATTTCTAGTGTAATTGGCACACTTAGCATCCCAACCTTGGTAGTTGTTCCATTGAAGTGCAAGGAATATTCTTTAGACACCTGTGTGTGGCAACCCTGCAGATTTTCACAAAACCGAAGACAACCTACTCTACTGAATGCCTCCATCACTTCTAGGTCTTCAATTATGGCCTTCATATTTTTAGGCTCATATCTTAAGCAATGTCCCCCTCTATGAAATTTATTTTCCTCTTCCATGCTTCTCAGGAAAACCTATCAGCTTCACTTGAATATATGAAAAAACCTCGCTCTAATATATGAAACAACCTTACTTGATTAGGATATATCTTCCTCGCTTGAGTATATGAAACAACCTCGCTTGATTAGGATGAAGATAACCTTTGTATGGAACAACCACAAGTTTGGCTTGACTACTTCAGAGCTCAGACACTTGTATGGAGGCAAAAGAAACAAGAATGACCAAATTAGGCAAGATTTTGAATTTGAAATGTCATCTCATAACTGAATGATGCCTCATTCATACCCTATCATGACAATGATGACTGTAAGATGGGTAAGTACATTGAATCTCATCCCTAATTGACTCATCAGACCACTAACCTATCATTTCCCAACGGATTGTGACAAATTTCAGCTCAATTGACAAGACGGTTAAGAAAACGCGCTTTCGTAACGCCGACAGTGTATATTTCCCAGTTTGCGCTACGAAACTATTAGCGCTTTCATAGCGTAAATTAAATTTTTTGAACTAGTGGCGCTACAAAAACATGGATTCTTGGCTAATTGTAGAGTTTTGACCTGAAACTTTATAGAATGACTCCTAAATGGAAATTATGGATTTTTGACAATGAATGAACCTTTGAAAAAATTTATTTTAACTTAATTATGAGCTTTTAACTTATAAAAATCTAACATACCCTTAACCAAATCCTAAATTGACTTTTAAACCTAATTTAAACCATGACCAAAAAAAAATAACACAATGATGTTTTAATTTTTTTTGGGTGATAATAGATTCATCTCCTGAATCCCCTCCTAAATCATGTTGAGTTGTAGTTGTAGTTTTCTGCTTCCCTTTGTTATTGTTATACTTGGGTCTCTTATCAGGATGTAATTTCCAACAATTTATCTCTTCATGGCCTTCTCTTGAACAATGTTTACAGACCACTTTTTCTCCCTCTTTCTTGACAGATGCATTATTTTTTCCCTTACCTTTTTAGGCCTTCTCTTTGTTTTCCCCCTTAAAAGGTTTCTTCCTACCCTCATCAGTAATGTTTTTCCCTCTAGCTTCTAGATGTGTGGCCCGAACATGAAATTCATCTATAATTGTAGGGTTAAACATGAGAATAGTATGTCGTAGGTAGCTACGTAAGCCTCATATGTACTTGAGCAAAGTGTCTTGGATCTGTAAATCTACCCCTAATAAGAGAGCTCTTCTCCTAAATTCTTCGTTGTATTCTTGCACACTCTGTCCTTTCAATTGTCTAAAATTTTACCTGTTCATTATGGCTTTCTGCATGTGAGCTAATGGATAAAACTGTTATTTTATTGCAGTAATGAAATCAGTCCATGATAGAATAATCTTACCATGATTTTTTTATCTCCTCCTTTGTCTTGGCTTCCCAACAAAAAAGTGTTGCACCTTCCATTCTCAATGAAGCTAGTTGGATTTTAGTATCATCATCATGAAGGTTCTGAATTCTCCAATAGACCTCCAATTTCCTAATCCAATTATCAAGATTTTCTGCATTGACTTCACCATTAAACATTGGCAATTCAAACTTAACATCAAGTTTTAGAAAAGGAAATTTACCAGTGTTCTTTGGCTTGTGTGACTCGTGTACTAAAGATAAAATAGAGGATGATGATGATGAGGGTGAGGATGGTGACTTTCCACTGCCTCCATTTCCTTCATTGCCCTTCTTTGATTTATCTTCATCATTTTGACCTCCTAATGATCCCTGACCTTCCTTGTGAAGTTTTGATCCTTCTCCTTCTAGTGTCTCATTCATTTCTTGATAAAGGACTTTTACCATCTCATTCATGTCAAGGAATGCTTTCCTAAACACTCTTTCTCCTTCTTTGGGATCCACCTCTTCATGTATTTCTTCTTCCTCTTGAGGCATGCTTAATTCTACTTCTGCTTCTTTTGGAGGTGAACCAGGTGCTGGAGAATGTGGAAATATTTCCCTCCTTTGTTGTGGCTTATTTGTATAACCTCTTTCTTCCACCAATTTGCCTTCACCTCTCTTAATCTTGAGCCTAGTTAGCATGTGAACACTTGAAAAAAGTTAAAACAATATTTGCACACAAAAACACCAGAGAATAAACTCTAGCTATGATACCAACCTGATGTGAAAGGACTGTATTAGTTTGTTGTGCTAAGTGTCCTTTTAGTAATAAAAACATGTACACTTTGTCTCCATTTGTTTATGTTGGGGTCCTGTGATTTGGCAGATTGGCATACCAAGTGACAAGGCAACATCAAAGCCAGTCTTTAGAGCTCTAGGACCTAGCCTTCCTAGTCTCAGAGAGGGACCTCTCAATTGTTTGCAAAGATGTAAGCTTGTTTGCTTTTAAAGGTTGATTTTAGGCTAGTTATGAAGCATGAGTTTGTTTGATTGTTTGGTTGGGCATGATGATCTAGGCAGCATAGATAGAAAAGGGGAATCTATAAGTCATTTGGTAATGGATTCAAGTGGAAATTGTAACAAGTTTGTAGATGAATCAGGGATATCAAAGGGAAAATATAACTTGGCTATTGGATCTACAAATTCTTTCAGGTGAAATGAAATGAACATTAAAGGTTTATAATGAAAAGTAGAACTAAGGGAAATTAAGAATCCTTAATTATATGTACTTCTCAAAAAAGGGACTTAAAACATTATTTGAACATGAAGAGGCATTCCATAGATAGGGCTAACCATAAATTCTAGAAATCACACTTCAGAAAATAATAATTACAAGACAAAATTTTCAAATAAAATCTAAGAGTTAAGGAATGCTCTATTTCATCCAAAAAATTTACTTTCAAGGATAAGAAAACATTCAAGATTCACAAATAACTGCATTCATAGAAGATGGAACTCCTAGACATCTTCGATTACAGCTACAAAGACCTTCAAAACAATTATTTGAGCAAGTACAAAGGGTATGATCAAAACAGACCTCTTTACAATGGTACTTTGAAGGGAGACTTTAGAAACAGTTTTTAAGTAGAAGCAAGTAAGCAGCGAAAATCATAAATAATTCTTGAGGCCAACTGTATTCAAATATTTAGGAAGTAAAAAAGCATAAGGGTTCTAGAGAGCAATTAAGAATTCTCTAGAAAACCTCAGCAGATGAAAACATAAAGACAGTGAAGAGAAAACAGGTCTAAGGTGCTTCTAGGAGACATTTCTTAGCCTAAACTTTTTACTCTATTGTAACAGAGAATGGTGAAACATAATGAAACAGGAAATGAAAATAACAGATTTAAAGTACTTCACCACCAGCCATGCTTAGGGATCCAATGACAGAGCTTTCTCCATCAACAAACAGGTTAAAACATCCACAGGTTCCAGAACATCAGTTTCCTTTCAAATTTAGTAGAGCTATGTATTACTTCAAAGAGTCATCAAATGCCAACTTTACAATGAGTTCCAATGCAGTATTTATGCCGCAAATGAGGAGGTGGAATTTATTTAGGGTTCAAAGTGTTATTAATTACAGAGTAAATGCATTTCTAGCCTTGAAAACCATGCAAGGCATAAGGCAGAAATAGGTGCAACTACTTCTCTGTTTCAATAACTCTATCTTAACTTCTGATAGAAAGATAGGAGAAAAGGTTGACTTTCACTGCTTATTCTTATCTTTACAATAACTGTCCTGACAGATTAAAATATCTTCCTTAGTGTAATAACTATCAATTTTTCCTTTGAGACAGAAGGTAGGCTATAGGTGGCAACTAGATCTTTTGGAGAAATATATGCCTCTTGTTGATGTATTCGAGGCCTTTTAGCCTAGTTTTCCTTCATTTCATCGCTAAACTGTTTTTAAGGCCTTATCTGCTTTTTGAATTCATAAATAATCATGCTGTCTTTATCTATAATCTGCATGGTTTAAGTCTTTGAATATTTCATGCTTTTGACTTAACCTTTGAACTTTAATCTCTCTAATACTCTTCATTAATCTTCTTGTTTCTTCATTTTGCTAAATTATAAAGGTGGCTTTCTTGTTGGAGGGTTTTGGGACCAGTCAGTTGATGCTCATGACACATTGCATTAAACATGGAATAAACCCTTTCTTATCCCTTTTCTGCATTGTTTTGATCCTTCGAGGATCGTCATCCTCGGCTCTTTATCACATTTCTTGACTATGGGAGAGCCTGCACATTAACTTGCCATTAAAACCTGCAAATAGACATTAAAAGCGTTATGAAAACCTACATTGTGGGTTTAAACTGCTAACAGAGACTTGGCGGGGGGGGGGGGGGTAATGGAGTGATGCAGAGGAAGGGGTTATTGTAGGGAGGAGGTTCCATGGTGTAACCATGAAGAACATGCTTTGAATTCAAATAATGGTGCAAAAAGGTGAAGGTGGTTTTGGGGGAAAACTGGCTATTTTCGCATTGGAAAAGGGTGGTAAGCGGTAAAGGCCCATAAGAACGTGATATGGCTCTGGAGGTTACACGTAACCTCATCAAAACCACTTATTTTGCGTTAAAAATGCACAGAAGGGGGGTTGAACGAGTCTGTATGCGATACAATCTTGGCCGTCCGATCTACGAGGAGATGTGTAGATCGATGGTCAGCACGTCATGCGATACAACACCAAGACATGGCGAGAGAATGGAGTGGGGCCAGGGTGAGACAAGTTCTAGTCTGTTGGATCTGGGGGGGCCAAATCAATGGTTAAGATTAACTGTGGGGGGACTGGGGGGGTACAGAAGGATCTCACTGGCAGGGTGCCTCCGCAGTGAATGGGGAAATACTGACCGTCGGATCTGGAGAAGATCAACGGTGGAGATTAATATGCAGGGGGAATAGGGAGTATGGGCCACTTTGGTCGGGTGCCCCCGCAGTGAACCTGAGCCATTGATCTAGGAGGAGTGGATGGTTGGGATCTATTCGCAATTTCGCAAAAATCACAAATGATCGAGAGGGTCAACAAAAATGCGAAAGAGCGATGACCATTGGATCTGGAGGATGAACGGTCAGAATTTAATCGTAGGGAAGTGGGTAGAATGGAAATGTGGGAAAAGACTGAAAGGGCGATGATCCGATGGTCGTTAGATTTGGAGGATCAACGGTCAGGATTTTATCGAAGAAAGGTGGGTAGAAGGGGACGTCGCAAAGTGAAATGAAAAATGCGAGAATGCGCTGGCCGTTGGATCTAAAAGATCAACGGTCTAGATTATATCACAGATGCACAAAAAGAATGAATGGGGTGGAGGGAGGCAGAGAAGCGAAGGAGCGATGAACGTTGGATCTGATGGATCAACGGTCAGGATTTCATCATGAGGGTGATCATCGGTGAAGAGGGGAAGGATGAAGCCCGATGCGATGCGCTATGCCTAATGCGATAGAGAGATGCTATGGTCTTCGGATATGGGGAATGGACGGTCCAGATCTCATTAGTGGATCGGCCATCGGAAGAAAAAAGGAAAAGGGAAGCAGAACTTAGAAAGTGCTATGCGCCGATGAGCGATGGGTGTGTGATCACTGTTGGATTTGTATGATCAACAATTGTGATTGCTTTGGAGGAAACAAATGGCGTGATATAAAATAAGGAGTGAAGGGGGCTTGAGGTAGAGTGCGAGGAATCGGTCCTGTGTGGAGGGGATAGGACTGGGGGTTCTCAAGAAAAGGGGCCAAGGGTTTTAGCAGGTGGTCATACCCTCGGGTCATATGGTAAAAGGGCAGAGGGCCTTAAGCCCGCGGGGGCTTTAAGGCCTATTTTTGTCGAATGAGCGGAAATAAGCTCAAAAATGGGTTTTTTAGGCCCATTTTTAAGGTTTCAAATATGCTAAAAGGTGCTTTTAAACCAAATAAAAAGGGATTTTATAAGGTTAAAGAGGGTTTTTTATGGAGAATAGAGGGTGGATAAAAGAAAATGGAGTTTTATTCAGAGGAATTTGCAGTTTGTTAGGATAGGTGAATAATGTGTGATATGGAGGGTTTTGGAGGTGTGATGATGGAGAAAATGGCTTAGAAACTATCTTATTTGCAACAACAGGGTGATCTTTTAGAAGGCATAGATGAATATTTTGGTGAACTAATAGACTTTTAATAATGAAGGTCGTGAGATTTCTAGAACTCACAATGTTTTCTTCAAATATTATTTCTAGAAATCTGGGATTGTCAACTTAGTCATCTTTGGATAAGATCAAAATTATAGATGGCTAATAGTGGCTCCACTTGGGGAGGACAACTTTCTCTTTAGGTGTCAAGAACCTCTATTTATCAATCTCTGGGTTTTAGCAAACCAGTGCCTTATCCATTGGGCATAATTTCTTTGTTTTCTTGCTGATTTTCTTTGCATTTTGACATTTCTTCAATGACATGCAGCATGAAATTTTTTTTAAGACAACACCTCTACCTACCCACAACTACTTGTCCTACCATTTTTTCTTCTCTTGAGTGCACTTGGACTGGCATCTATTTTACATATTATTTTTGAAAATAGAAAGATAAAACTATCTAATGCTATCCTTATTTCTTCCAAGAGTCCAGATTAAATAGTTGGACTCTAAAGCTTCTCTACCTAATCTACTATCTGTCAAGATTAAGATTTTTGACAGATATGCATTTTCTACATTCTAAATCAAAAAATTAAACACATACAAACCAAGATTAGACAGTATGATTTGCTATGGAGGCTATGGCATTTATGTACAAGATGCACATAGACTTTATTTGCAGAAAATTTAAAACAAAATTGTGAAGGCTTAAGATCTGAAAATTAAGAACGTCCTTCTTTCTTTCTTTGGCTCAAGTTTCATATTTTTCGAGCCATTTCTCTTTTCTCTTCTTGGTTTAGATTTTAAGCTTGTTAGAACCATTCTTTCTCTATCCTAATCTATTCTAATGATAAGCCAAGATTAAATAGTTTGGCAAATCTTCTTCACTAACCCGTCAATAGTAAATTGAAATCTATCTAGTCATGATTAGGTTGTATGATTAAATAGTAGTGTTTTCTTTTAGTAGTGGCATTTGAGCTTGCACACTTTCAAATTCTTCTCTTTTTTAGTATGGGGTTGTACCTTTCTTCTTTTAATCTGCCCTCTTTTCTTTTTCTATTTTTCATTCTTTTTCAAAGAAAAAACAGAAACTAACTAAATTCTCACAGGCTGAGCTTATTTGATTTCCTATCTAACCTAATATAACCTGGAAAATTTACATATTTAGTTGATGAACTCCATTTTCTAGTATAGCCAATCAAGTAAATGGTTCCATGATTGGTATTTTCTCATCTCCTTGAGCATGCTGGACAAATGGGGCCACTCCCATTTCACTTGTTCTTTAGCAGTAGTGCTAAAAAATCTTCTTGCTTTTGGTAATACAATGCTCCTAACAACCTTTATCCCTTCTTCAAATGTCTTCAAGAAATGAGCATAGGGATCTTGAAATAATGCCTGGTTATAAATATTTGGAAGATAGGTTTCAACCAAGCTTACTTTTTCCTCCACTGGATCAAGATTAATATTCTTTTGAGAAAGAAACTCTTCCTCATCTTCATTATCATCTGAACTGGAGGACTCATCATATATTGCAGTATTGTCCTCTTGTAGTCCTGGTATGCTCTAATTTAGTGGACTGTACTTTGTGAAGAGATCATCATATTCTTGAGCAGGGGTATCTTTTATTACCCCAACCATTTCAAGAGAAGGCTCCTTATCTTCATCCTGCTTAAGAAATTCCTCTTTATTCTTAACCTCATCATCACAACTGATAGATTGCTGACTCCCAATTATGTGAAAGCTATTTTTGATGGATTGGATTGGTTGATTTCTGCTTTCAATTTGATGATAGTGAAGGTTATGACACTAATAACCTGCTGGTTGCCTTGCATGATTAGTTTATGCTTGAAGCTCATCATCATCATCAGACTGATAAAAAAATGGAAAATCATTAGTATAAACAATCTCACCAATCAAGCATATTGGGTTATCAGTTTGTTTTTCTTTAAGTTGATCTACAAGTTTATTTTCTGGTTCAAGACAACAAGGTTTAGTAGGTAGATGAGCATAAGTGTTTTGTTCAAATGAAGTTTTGAGGGTTGGATTTTTGTTTAATATTTGATCAATTTCTTCTTCTGTCAAAACAGAAGGAATTTTATTTTTTCTCTAGACAAAAACACAATAGTCCTCTTCCTCTTGTGTTGATTGATTGTGAGGCTGGATGCCTTCTTGAGCCTCTCCTAGTGAATCTTTACTTGTGTTTGCAGGAAGACCTTGAGGAATTTCTTATTTTTCCTGATCTTTCTCGCTCTCAAACAACTCTTCTTGATCTCTGTGATAGTCAATTTGAGGCTCATGTTTTTTTTCTATTATATTGTCAGTATGCCACTCTCCTTTTAAAATCTGAAATGAGTTATAACATGGAGGGAGAGTCCCTATATGTGTTGATTTTTCTTGTATTTCAGGTTCTGTGTTTCCTAGGAGGCTTATTGTTTCCTCAAAGAACTGCTCACTTTTTTCTTTTGTGTTTTGGTCGTAAAGTTCTCTTAACAACGCAATACAAGATAAAGGTATGCTGTCAGGGCTTTCTTAACAACCTTATTCATTGTTTTCTCTGTAATCTTTCTCATCATACATATTTTTCTTGTTGTATATGTCTTGTAGTGGTTGAGTTTGTGTTTGATTAGGAGAAAGTATGGGTTGTTCTAGATAATCAATATCTATATCAGCCTCATGCCTATCCAATATTTTATCAAGTATGTACATCATTTTTTCCATTATGTCCAATAATGTATCTAGTTTAGCTTCTCTGTCTATACTTGATTCCATGTTTGTTAGTTATAAAGAGGTCACTGTATCTTTTCAACCAGTTCAAAGTATTCTACCAGTGGAGTCATTAGGCCTTTTGGAGGTTGTGGAGTCGCCAGGTGGAAGATTTGAACTTTTTTATCCACCAACAGTATGATTGGGTTTGCTCAATGCATTCCCAAGGGAGTCTACAAGGACTAGTGAAGTAATAGGCCTACTGGAGGCCAGTGGAGTCGCTAGGTGGAAATTTTTATCTCTTTTGGAGGTAAAATATTATATGGTCCACCACCGATGTTTATTATGAAGGCCAATCTGAATTTTTTTTGGGGTTTTCTGAGTTTCTATGGTTTTTGAAGGACTAATGAGTATATAAGAGCTTGGAGGACTATTATGTACTATGAGGTCCCACCGTGATCCCCAAAATGTTGGTGTGCTGTGATTTGGTAGATTGGCATACCAAGTGACAAGGAAACATCAAAAATAGTCTTTAGAGCTCTAGGACCTAGCCTTCCTAGTCTCAGAGAGGGATCTCTCAATTGTTTGCAAATATGTAAGCTTGTTTGATTTGAAAGGTTGATTTTAGGCTAGTTATGAAGCATGAGTTTGTTTGATTGTTTGGTTGGGCATGATGATATAGGCAACATAGATAGAAAAGGGGAATCTCTAAGTCATTTGGAAATGGAGTCAAGTGGAAATTGTAACAATTTTGTAGATGAATTAGGGATATCAAAGGGCATATCTAACTTTTTTATTGGATCTACAAAGTCTTTCAGGTGAAATGAAATGAACATTACAGGTTTATAATAAAAAGTAGAACTAAGGGCAATTAAGAATCCCTAATTATATGTACTTCTCAACAAAGGGACTTAAAACATTATTTGAACATGAAGAGGCATTCCATAGACAGGGCTAACCATAAATTCTAGAAATCACACTTCAGCAAATAATAATTCCAAGACAAACTTTTCAAATAAAATCTAGGAGTCGAGGAACGCTCTATTTCATCCAAAGATTTTACTTTCAAGGATAAGAAAACATTCAAGATTCACAAATAACTGCATTCATAGAAGAGGGAACTCCTAGAAATATTTGATTACAGCTATAAAGACCTTCAAAACAATTATTTGAGCAAGTACAAAGGGTATGATCAAAACATACCTCTTTGGCAGACTTTGGACAATGTACTTTGAAGGGAGACTTCAAAAACAATTTTTAAGTAGCATCAAGCAGGGAAAACCATAAATCATTATTGAGGCCAATTGTATTGAACTATTTAGGAATTAAACAAGCATAAGGGTTCTAGAGAGAAATTAAGAATTCTCTAGAAAACCTTAGCAGATGAAAACATAAAGATAGTGAAGAGAAAACAGGTCTAAGGTGCTTCTAGGAGACATTTCTTAGCCTAAAATTTTTACTCTACTGTAACAGAGAATGGTGAAACATAATGAAACAGGAAATGAGAATAATAGATTTAGAGTACTTCACCACCAGCCACACTTAGGGATCCAATGACAGAGTTTTCCCCATTAACAAACAAGTTAAAACATCCATAGGTTCCAGAACATCAATTTCGTTTCAAATTCAGCAGAGCTATGTATCACTTCAAAGAGTCATAAAATGTCAACTTTAAAATGAGTTCCAATGCAGTATTTATGCTGCAAGGAATTGATTTAGGGTTAAAAATGTTACTAATTACAGAGTAAATGCATTTCTAGCCTTGAAAACCATGCAAGGCATAAGGCATAAATAGGTGCAACTACTTCTCTATTTAAATAACTTTGTCTTAACTTCTGATAGAAAGATATGAGAAAATATTGACTTTCACGGCTTATTATTATCTTTAAAATAACTGTCCCGACATATTAAAATATCTTCTTTAGTGTAATAACTATCAATTTTCCCTTTGAGACAGAAGGTAGGCTATAGGTGGAAACAAGATCTTTTGGAGAAATAATTGCCTCCTGTTGATGTATTCGAGGCCTTTTAGCCTAGTTTTCCTTCATTTCATCACTAAATTTTTTTTAAGGCCTGATCTGCTTTTTTCCTTCATAACTCATCATGCTGTATTTATCTATAATCTGCATGGTTTAAGTCTTTTAATCTCTCTAATACTCTTCATTAATCTTCATTGTTTCTTCTATTTTGCTGGTGTACAGGTGGCTTTCTGTGCTGGAGGGTTTTGAATGAATGGTCGATGCTCATGACACATCACCTTAAACATGGAATAAACCCTTTATTATCCCTTTTATGCATTGTTTTGAGCCTTCGAGGTTCATCATCCCCGACTCTTTGTCACATCGCTTGACTATGGGAGAGCCTGCAAGTTAACTCGCAATTAAAACCTACAAATAGACATTAAAAATGTTATGAAAACCTGTGTTGTGGGTTTAAGCTGCTAACAGAGGCTCCGGGGGGGGGGGGGGGTAATGGAGAGATGCAAAGGAAGGGGTTATTGTAGGGAGGAGGTTCCACGACGGAACCATGAAGAACACATTTTGAATTAAAATAATGAAGCGAAAAGGTGAAGGTGGTTTTGGTGGAAAACCGATGGTTTTCGCATTGGAAAATGGTGGTAAGTAGTAAAGGCCCATACGAAAATGATATGGCTCTAGAGGTTACACGTAACCCTATAAAAACCATTTATTTTGCGTTAAAAATGCGCAGAAGGGAGGTTGAATGAGTCTGTGCACGATACAGTATTGTCCATCTGATCTGCGAGGAGACGTGGAGATCGACGGTTAGCACGTCGCGCGATACAACACCGAGGCATGGGGAGAGGATGGAGTGGGTCCAAGGCGAGATGATTTCTAGGCCGTTGGATTTTGGGGGGCAAGATCAACGGTTAAGATTAACTGCAGGGGGACTTGGGGGTACGGAAGGATCTCGCCGGCAGGGTGCCTCCATAGTGAATGGGGAAATACTAGCCATCGGATCTGGAGAAGATCAATGGTGGAGATTAATCTGCGGGGGGACTGGGGAGTACGGGCCACTTTGGTTGGCTACCCCCACAGTGAACCTGACCCATTGATGTGGGAGGAATGGACAGTTGGGATCTATTCATAATTTCACGCAAATCATAAATGATTGAGAGGGTCAGCGAAAATGCGAAAGAGTGATGACCATTGGATCTGGAGGATGAACGGTTAGGATTTCATCGCAGGGAAGCGAGGGGAATGGAAAGGTGGGGTGAAGGCCAAAAGGGTGATGATGCGATGGCTATCGGACCTGGAGGATCGACGGTCAAGATTTTATCAGAGAAAGGTGGGTAGAAGGGGATGTCGTAGAGTGAAATGAAAAATGCAAGAGTGCGCTAGCTATTGGATGTAAAAGATAAATGGACCAGATTATATCGCAGATGTGAAAAAATAATGAATGGGGCAGAGGGAGGCAGAGAAGTGAAGGAGCGATGGCCATTGGATCTGATGGATCAATGGTCAAGATTTCATCGTGGGGGGTGATCATCAGCGGAGAGGGGAAGGGTGAAGCCTGATGCGGTGCGCAATGGAAAATTCAATAGAGAGATGTGATGGCCATTGGATATGGGGAATGGATGGTCCATATCTCATCAGTGGATCAGCCATCGGAAGAAAAAAGGAAAAGGGAAGCAGAACTTAGAAGGTACGATGTATCGATGAGCGATGGGCGCGTGATCATCGTTGGATCTGTATGATCAACAACTGTGATTTCTTTGGAGGAAAAAAATGGCGCGAGATAAAATAAGGAGAGAAGGGGGCTTGAGGTAGAGTGTGGGGAATCGGTCCTATGCGCAGGGGATATAACCGGGGCTTTTCAAGAAAAGGGGCTGAAGGTTTTAGCAGGTGGTCATACCCCCGGGTCATATGGTAAAAGGGTGGAAGACCTTAAGCTCGCAGGGGATTTAAGGCCTATTTTTGTCGAATGAGTGGAAATAAGCTCAAAAATGTGTTTTTTAGGCCCCTTTTTAAGGTTTCAGATAGGCTAAAAGTTGCTTTTAAACCAAATAAAAAGGGATTTTATAAGGTTAAAGAGGGCTTTTATGGAGAATAGAGGGTGGAGAAAGGAAAATGGAGGTTTATTCAGAGGAATTTTTAGTTTGTTAGGATAGGTGAATAATGTGTGAGATGGAGGGTTTTGGAGGTGAGATGATGGATAAAATGGCTTAGAAACAATCTTCTTTACAACAACAGGGTAATCTTTTAGAAGGCATAGATGAATATTTTGGTGAACTGATAGACTTGGATAATGAAGGCCATGAGATTTCTTGAACTCACAATGTTTTCTTCAAGTATTGTTTCTAGAAATATGGGATTGTAAACTTAATCATCTTTGGATAAGATCAAAATTATAGATGGCTAACAGTTTTCTTAAGGAAAGAGTAATTTAACCATGGAACATAGATAAATTTATGAGTTTTAAGCATGAAAATAAGCCTAAATAACACTGAAAAATAACGTATAACAGATAATTAACATCACACATAAGTTTTACCCAACAGGCATGATGAACGAGTTCACCCCTCCTGGGCTACATCTGCTGGTCCAGCTCCCAATGGCATGTCCCTCTTTTTCATTATGCTCAAAATTTCAAATACATGTGTTTAAAATCCTCTAATGGTTGTTTTCTCTACACTAGTGGCTCTGAAATGCCGAAATTAGTCTTGATAGACTCTTGTTTCACCCAAATTGGTCAAAAATTGACCTCCCAAAGCTTTTTCCCAATAACAGCTAGAAATAATCCACTAAAAGTGGAGACTGCACTTATCCACAATCAAAAATAGAAAAATTCCACAATTTTAGCTCAGCGCTAAACTTCTACCAGTACAAACCATGACATTAAACGATTGTGGTTAAAGGGGAGAGGGTGGCCACATGCCAACCCCCTGAAATCCCCGCAGTTATTCTAATTGCTGAGCGGAACTCCACAACAAACTAGAGTTCGCTCCTTTAACCTGGAGTTTAACTCATTACAACGAACCACATATGAAAATGGATAGAACACAATATATTCCTCATATGACATCGGTTTTTTGAACCATTCACGATGCCAAAACTGCAATGACGAGACCTTTCTGATCACTCAGGTTCGGTCCTATTTCGAGCACTTTCATTTTTGAGCGTAACACATGATCTCCTGATAAAAATATGAACTCCCAAAGCTTTTTCCCAAAAAAATCTAGAAAAAATCCACTAAAAGTGGAGACTGCACTTATCCACAGTCAAAAATAGCAAAATTCTGCAATTTTAGCTTAGCGCTAAACTTTTTCTAGTACAAACCGCGACATTAAACGATTGTGGTTAAAGGGGATGGGGTGGCCACATGGAAACCCCCACAATCCCCTCAATTACACTAACCACTGAGTGAAACTCCGCAACAAAATGGAGCTCACTTCTTTAACCTCGAGTTTAACTCATTACAACAAACTGCACGGATAAATGCAGTTTACATTAAAGGTTTTACCCGCCGTGAGTTTTGGTTACACATCCATTGCACCCTATGTCACGAACAAAACATATGTCAAGGCTTAAATACTATGGGGTTACGCTTTTCTAGAACCATTAGAACACTTTTCTACAACATTTTTTCATATGACATGTGACCACAATTGTTGGGGTAGCCGGCGGTCCCCCTCCCCCCTCCCCACCCCCCCCCCCCCCCAAGTTGTCGACCACTAAAATTCAAATATATGAGGCAAAATGTACATGGTAAGTAACACCTATAGCCGAGTTGGTCAGAGTCTTCACGAGCACCATGGAGGTCACGGGGTCAAACCCCCCGGACCCAACAAAGTTTTGGTCAACGGTCCAGGGGACACGTGGCAGCCTCCGGGCTGGCCACATGTCACCCATCCAACGACCCTCACTAACATTAGTACAAACCCATGAATGACCCATAAATTAACAGTTGGAAAAACCTTTCTGGACTGTAGCCATAATATTCCATTTTTGTTGATTGTACCTGCATGTTGACTGGGCATACCAATCACTCATGTCACAAAAATTTAGTTGTTTAGGAAAACGATCAGAACACAATATGTTCCTCATACGAAATTATTTTTTTGAACCATTCACGGTGCCAAAATCACAATGACGAGATCTAATTGGTCACTCAGGTTTGGTACAGTTTCGGGCACTTTCAATTTTGAGAAAAATACATGATCTCCTGATCATGAAATATCCTTCTTGGACTCTTGATGTGGTTCAATATTTTTACAGCACTCTCCATACTCATGATGACCATAATCCAACCACATGTATTTTGGACTTTCCTCATCCAAAATAGGATTGGTAATTCCTTGACCATTTATACCAAGGCCTCGACCTTCGTAGCCCATCTTGGAGAGCAACCTCATACCTATGCCCTTGGTATGTTTCTCAAATGCTGTAAAGGTATTATTATGTACATGGGTAGAAGAAGTAGTACTAGAAATATGAATAGCCTTTTTAATCTTACCATTTACATTCTCACCCTTTGCTGATGATGATGAAGGAAAACTTGTAGATCACTCAAGCCATCCACTTTGATTCATTGGCATGTGGTGTGTGCTTTGAATAAGTTTGCAAAATTCACATGCAACATTGCCATTTGAACCATGACCACATACTTTCTTACCTTTAGAGGTTTCCTTTGCTGGTACGGGAGTAGAGCTTTCTTAAATTTTCTCATCAATCACTTGTTGCATTACAAAACACATGTGCTTCTTCTCCTCTTTAGCCTTTTCCAACAATCTTCTCAACTCCATATTATCCATTTAAAGAACCAAAATTTTCTCCTCTAGCTCTTGGAGTCACCTTTCGCTGCCCATTATTTCCAAGAGCTCGGGCCCATTCCCTCTGATGTGTCTTTCAAAGGATGCTTCCTTTTTTGGAGAACCTTCTCCTCTTGATGGTATAGAGCCTTCACTTTGCAGTTTTAAGTTCCTCTCTTCATAGAGGACATTCAACATCCCTTACATGTACTAGAAATACTTTCTAAAGCTTTCATATTTTGTCAGTCTTGTAGACTCTCATCCTAGAGACATGATTACTAAAGCCTCATGAATCTCTGGAGGTGAAACTTGAGGTGGATATTGTGGTAACTCTAGCCTCCTTCTCCTTGTTCCAACTTTGGAATTTGCACCAACAAGTTTTCCTTCTACTCTCCAAAGTTTCAATCTTGTAAGCATTTTCACCTTGCAAATAGTCAAACCCTCTTTTCACAAAGAAACACAAGATAACAATAAACCTGTAGCTCTTATACCAATTGATATGAATGGAATAGTATTATTAAATGCTCTACTAAGTTACTCTTCAGAATATAAACATGCTTGCTTCTTATGAGCATAAGATTTGAATTGAACATCAGGTTATTCTAAGAGTTTCTTTTAAGTGTACTTCTCACGGTAATTCCATGAACACAATTTTCATCATTAAATCATCAAAAATTGAATGTAAAGATGCATCAAATAAAAATACACAATCCATTGTTGAAGGAGTTCACCCCTCTTGGGCTACATCTCCTTGAATCAGCTATGAAGACATGATTAATTATAATTATGATCAAGGTTTCAACATGAAGAGCACATAAAAGCACTGAAATGAACTGGTAAGTATCTCCAACAAAGAAAAAACTCCTACAAAGTTTATTTTACCTTTCACTTGCTGACCTACAGTCAAGTATGCAACTATCACGAACACATGTGCATCTTGTATCAAGATCCCTTATTCCAAATTGAAAGAGAATTAACATGTACTAAAACACTGCAAGTACATAAACAATATTTTTCTCTAAAACACATAAAGAGAAAATATGAGAAATAGCTACAACACTGCTGCAAAGGCTACGACTACAAACATATGGAGGCTAGAAGACCCCTACAAGATCATCTCCATCTCAAAATCCTCCAAGAACTGGTTCAACACACTGGTTGTCTATAGCACCCATATGCTTCAATTTTCTAGAAACCCATCCAGAAGTGCTCAGATGGTTCTGAAACCTATTCCAATGAACCTAGAATGGCCAAGAATGGCTATCTAGCCTCTTCTGGTTCTTAAATTGGTCTCCAGGTGAAGAAAATATGACCTAACCCTCTGATGGCCCTGGCATCATTAAACTTCAAGCTAGAAAAATCTCATCCATAATTACTCCATTGATTTTGAAACCTAAACCATTGAGTATAAAATGGAAAAGAAAGGCTATATAGCCACTTATTGTTCTTCAATTGGTCTCCAGGTGAAGCAGATATGGACTAACCCTCTGGTAGACCTGGGCATCCTTAAACTTCAAGCTGGAAAAATACCATCTAGAAGTGCTCCATTTCTTCTAAAACCTGCACCATTGAGTCCATAATGGCCAAGAATGGCTATCTAGCCTCTTCTTGTTCTTCAATTGGTCTCCAAGTGAAGCAGATATGGCCTAACCCTTTGGTGGCCCTAGCATCTTTAAACTTCAAGCTACAAAAATCCCATCTAGAAGTGCCCCATAGCTTTTGAAACCAACACCAACAAGTCCAAAATTTGCAAAAATGGTTATTTAGCCCGTTTCAACACCTGAATTGGTTGAAAACTCCAAATGTTATGACCATTTTCATTTTCTCCACTATTTCAGGCCCTAAATTAGCTAACTGGAGCTAAAGTGGTAGTCTCCACTGAAACTGGGGTCTACCAACTTAATCCGTCATTAAGTTAAGTGCTTATCACTAAACTCACACTTATGATAAACTCACATTAAAGGTTGATTAGGAACTAGCTAATGGAGTTTAATGTTTAATTAAACACGTTTTGATGCATTAAACTCCGCGTTATGGTTTGGCTCCCACCAGTAGTCTTGCACCGAATTCATATGGTTCGGGGGTTAGCCTGACGGGCTGGCCCCCACTCGCCCTACCATACCATATCTTAAAATTTAAATATGTGTGGAAATATTTTTAGGTTAAGAACCATCATGCGGGAAGAGTGGTAAGGCATGGAATTTTCTT
The DNA here is from genome assembly GCA_034641835.2 of Pinus albicaulis. Taxonomy (NCBI): domain Eukaryota; kingdom Viridiplantae; phylum Streptophyta; class Pinopsida; order Pinales; family Pinaceae; genus Pinus; species Pinus albicaulis. The sequence continues at coordinate 107,178,127 of CM076576.1, read as the reverse complement.
GTGGGAGGTTGCGGGGTCGAACCTTGGTGCCTCCGCCCAGACTCTGAACAAAAAATTTACTCCAAACTGCAACCATGGGAGGGGGGGTGCACGTGGCGGCCCCATGCTGCACCATGTATCCTCAACCAATTGGCCCAATTTGAACCTGTTATCAATTAGAAAAAATGAAGCATCATTTGACAAAGTCATATAGGTTCATGTGTCAAAGGTAGGGTTATAGGATTCATTTTTTTTCTTTACTTAGTCAAGGAAATTTTTAATTTTTATTATTAAGCTTAACCTAAGGTATAAACCCACTCTCTTTCAAATCACCTCATGTCACTTCACTCATAATTTTCTGACAGTTTTCATTTCCCAAGGTTTTAACACTGAGATGGTCTTTTTAGCCAAGAAACCATAGTTTCGTAGCAAAATACACTACGAAATTTCACTTTTCGCTATGAAACTATTGATACTTTCATAGCGAGAACAACCAGAAATACACTAGGAATGCTACGAAAGTGAGGTTTCCAGTCTATCATATAAAATTAGTTGTTAGGTGTCAGAAAATCATTTGAAAGTAATAAGTTAGATGCTATTTGAGTCAGTTAGGGTAACTATCAAGGTACATGGTCAGGGCTAAAGTCATCATCACCATTTTAAGCATGTATGAGTCATCATTGTGTTATGAGTGGGCATTGAACTTCAAAATATTTCCAAATTAAGTCATTTCTCATTCTTTACTCCTTCTTTGCATGATATTGAGCTCTAGAGAGCATGTCATTAAGCTAAAGCTATGGCTGGTATTTTCAAAGGTTGCAAATATTAGTGATCAAGCGAGGCAAATAAGACACTAAAGAAACTATGGTTGAAAAAATAAAGAAAAATAAGGGTGGCCAATGTCTCATATATGAACCATCAGATATGAATCTGATCAATGAAGACCCAATAGTTGTAGAAGTCTTGAGAAGGATAGGATGTTTACTTTTTTGTGAAAGACTACAAGGCTGCCATGTACAGGTTTCCAAAGATTTTTCTCTAAATTTCAGTGGAATAACTACTAAAGTGGGGATGCTTAATGTCACCATTACACCAGAGGTCATTGCAACAGCAACAGGGATTCCAAAGGGAGAAGATAAATGGTTCAAAGGGTTCAAATTTAACATGGAGGAGTGGAAATATTTTATCAAGCTAGAAAAAAGTGAAATGGACCTTACAAATGCCATTCCAAGGAGTTGCATGAAGGATAATTACTCAAATTTGTTGCTTATCATCCAGAAATATTTCACTTGTGAAGGGAGATACCATAAAGTCTATTCTTACCATTTCAAGCTTCTCCTAGACTTTTCTGGTAAGATATCTCTTGATCTGCCTTTCTATTTACATAGAAGTTTAGAAAAAATGGCAGATAAGGTCCAAGAAAAATCTGAATGAAGTGAAACCTCATTGTTTCATCATGGTTTAATAAAATTGCTGGTTTTAGATGAGCTCCAAAGACTAGGCAGAGACTGGTCTTGTTTCCTATTTGTTAGTGGTTTTGAAATGGATACCCTTAGCCCTACAAGGACTCCTAAACCTAGGGGTATCCCATAACCTTTAGTGGAAAAAAAAATTTAACCAAAAAGGGCAGAACAAAGTGAACCAGCAAGAGAACAAAGTGAACCAGTCATGATGGAAACAGAGCAATTGTAGAGTTTTGATACACCCATTGTCCCACCTGCAATACAAAAGTCAAAAGTGATCAAACCTACAAAACAGGAACAAGCTGTGAGTAAACAAGGAATAAAAAGGATTCCAAGGAGTCAAACAATGGCTTTAGAAGACAAAACAGTGGCCAAAGGAAATTTAGAAGACATACTACATGCCATTGATATTGAAGAGACTGCTATAGTCCAGGCTGAGGATATAGATGAAGGTGGAAAGAAAATCAAGAAAGCTAAATCTTAAAAAAACTTGGAGTTTGAAGGTGAGGATGTAGGTTATTATGTTCCAGGCTAGGAAGCCCATGACGAGGCATGCTAGAAATCTGTTGGAGAGTAGTAAAGAGGTTCATCCACCCACTAACATAGTCCAGCCACCACAAGACATCATTGACCTTTCATCACCTATAGAGAAAAATCCAGTTAACAAGCCAAAGAAAGGAAAAGAGAAAGTAATGGAAAAAAGAGAGTTTGAACTCCTTGAAGAATAGTTGAAGTTGTTTAATAATGAAATAGCTTTCATGAAGAAGGAGACAAGGAAACATACTATCCAGAAGATTAAATTTGAAAAGATGAAAGAGGTTTCATAAGAGCAAGTTGACACTATATCAAAGACCCTAGACAACACAAAGAAGTTAATCAAATGGACTATTAAATTGAGGAAAGAGGTCAAACATGTCAGAATAATGAACTTTCATTTGAAATCTACCAACAAAAAGTTGAAGGATCAGGTTAAAGACCTCCAGGAACAACTAGAACTAATCCATGAGGAGTTGCAGAAGAAAGGCATAAAAATGACAGTAAGTTCATGAGCCAATAGCTCAAGTCATCATTAATGAGGAAGAAACACCTCAAGACTCATATTTTGAACTGTTTTATATTTTTAAAGGTTAGTGGCATGTTAGAAACAAATTTTTTACACCTGGAAAGTATATTTTTAAGCTAGACAAAAATCTGGAAAAAACACAGTTTTCAGCAGTTTCGTAGTGTTTCCTAGGCTTGAAGCCAGGAAAATGCTACGAAACAACCTGTAGCTTTATTTTTGTATTGAAAACCACTTTTGGAAGCTTCCAGGAGGAGGAAAACATATGGAGGATGTGTCAAGGAATGATGAAGACCATAGAGAAGGAAAGAGACAAAAAATTTGATGGCAAAGGGAATTTTTGTAACGCTGCGAAAGTACGCTATGAAACTGTCATACTTTTGTAGTGTGCTGTTTTGAAGCTTTATGAGTAGGTTTTTGGGAAGTTTTGGACAGGTGGATACCTTCAAAGGGTCAAAGCACTATGTCAGCAGTCATCGAAGACTTGAAGACTACAAAATGAAGAAAACTCATCAGCCAAACCATTCGTTGAAGATACAGACCAGTTTTCCTTAAAAATAGGGTTTGTTTCCATATTTGGAGGAGGCTAATTAAGATTTCATGTAGTGATGAGTCCCATCACACTTTATTCGAACATGTGAAGCAATAGTTGTCAAAGATGTAACTGTTTTAGGAGAGTTAGTTGATGTAATAATGAACAGTTTGAGTCCTATTAGGAAAATGATTGTTTTGTAGTGTAGCTGTCATTTTTTCATTAAAGCATATGTTTTATTGTTATTCAAGGTGTAATTAGAAAAAAATCGATGAATCTAGCCAAAAGGCAGATCATCTCTCATGTAACAAGTCTATTTAAGAGCAGATATTCAAATTTTCCAAGGGTTGGAGATTTTTTTGCAATACTGCAACTTTATGTAAATTGATTTTTTTCAGTAATACAGAGGACTTTTACTTGACCAAATTGAGATTCTCGTGGATTTTTTAGTGTTTACTTGATATTTACTTTCTATGTGTACCATTTGCAGTGGTTTTCATCTTTAATACTTAGAATTCATAGGTGTATGCTCTGAATTCCTTTATTGATGAATTGGTTGTGTTATTTCATGTTTCATGTGTGATTTACCTTTGCTAAAAACTATTACCTGCCTCAGCTTCCATGTCAAGTGAACTTACTGCTAAACTACTAAACGTGTTGACTCCATAAGCCCAATGAATTGCAGACTTGTACTATTTTCAACCTACACACATCACAATCAAGTTATTTTCCAAGAAGAGTTAGCCATCTAGATTCATCTTTATCAAATATCATTAACCCCTTTTGAGAGAGCCCTCTCAGACTTAGGAGGCTAAGCTTCAGTCAAAATTTTGTTTGAAACAGTTACAAGAAGTTGTTTGATTATTAGCCAATCAGGTGCAATTTTGTGATAATAGAGCCAATAAAAATTCACCACATAACTGAGAAATTCAACCAATACCATGCTGCCACTTGGAAGTTCACCATTCACCGGAGGAAGATGCCAAAATCGACCCTACAAATTGAACATGCCATGTTAGCAGTACAGACCAATGACTGGGTACCTGTGTGTCATTTAAAAAAAAAAAAATTCTTGTTTAGCCAAGCGAAAAAAACTCGATTATGGGAGCACACAGAGTCCATTTTTCGTGAAACAAAGTGCACCAAAATCAAGATGACGAGCACTACACAGTCCTTTAGGTTTCGTGTCATTCCAAGAAATTTTATTTTTGAGATTAAGTTTGAGCTCCTGATTATCAACATTCCGTCATTCCTTGGTCTGCACCTAGTGTTCAATGTGGACCGCCTTCAGACATACTTTATACCATTATTGGACACATCCGAAATTTCAGAACGACTGAGACCAATGGATTTAAACTCATATTGCATGGAACATGACACAACTGATCAGAGCATGGACATGCAGCTCAATAATACTTGCCAACAGAGGATCGAACTATATCGAGTTGTCAAAGCAGGCCAACTCCTTCACCAGGGCAACTGGTTCACTAGGGACTAGGTTCAACAAAAAATTCCTCACCACATGGAGGCTCTACATGAAATTGTGACCATTTCTTCCTAAGGATGGAGGACTGATCCAGGTTGATATTGGTGGCCACCGGCCTATTCCAACTACTAGGCCAAGTAAAAAACAAGTACTAGGCCAAGTACCAACTCTATCAAGCTCACTAACTAAAGCCTTACATCCCTAGCTTACATAATCCAAGGTAGTGCACCACCAACCATTCCAAAAGGCCCTCATTGGATTTGAAGAAAGTCTTCCACACATTATAGGGTTTGATTGGTAGTTGGTGATAACTGGACTTCAAGTTAATATTCCTGAAATTTTTTCCCCCCTTGAGCTAGTCTAGAAGTTCATCAAACCATGGTATTGGATATCTATTCCGGATAGTGATATTGTTCAATGCCCGATAGTCAATAAAGAGTCACCAGGTCCCATCCTTATTTTGTACCAACACGATTCAACTCCCATAGTGTGATGAAATTCTCTTGATGTGCCCTTTCTACAACAACTCCTGAATCTGCCTCTTTATTTCTTCGTTCTCCATAACAGAGTGTCAATAGTGTGTAATGTTCCCAACTTTAGCCTCAAGCTAAAATGGAATGTTATAGTTGCACACTCTATTTTTGTTTAATAAAATGGGGAAGGAGACACCTTAGCCCCTTTTAGATGAAGAAATAACACTCCTAATGTGAAAGGGAGGTGAATAAAGCAACTGAAATAAACATCAAGGGTGTGAATGGAACCCAACTCACTTGGATTAGTCATCTTTGACTAGAGTCAACAATGCTGCCCAAGGAGGAGAGGCTTCCTAGAGAAGCTGCGAATTTTTGGAGGGAAGACACTCATGTGAGGGTGGAAACCCTAATTGGTGGGACCTTGGTGGAGAAGAGTTCCTTTTTTTTATAAGGAGGAGATGGCAGCCCATTTTGGACATGTTATGATTTAGAATTTCAGACTTTGGGTCTGCAAAGCTTGCATCCCCAGGCTGTTTAGTAGGGTGATGGTGCCCTCAGGCATTAGGGTGTTCCCGATCAGGAATCCCTACCTCTTCCTCTGGGAAGGATTAGGATTGAGCTACATTTCCTCAATCTATAATTGGCCACAGCTACATTCATATTCTACAACGTTATTTCTGCAACAGAGAGGACGTTGTGTTGCTGGGTGTAGTAAGAGAGGAACTCATGGAGTCTCTCTTGCCTTTTTTTCTTCAGTAGAGGAGTGATCCAATCATTAGAGGAGCTGCAAGGAGAATTCTTGGGCTTCATTTTAGATCAGTGGCATGAGGCCACACTTCCATCATCTCCCACTGCATAGTCCATGGAGAAAACTAAGTTATTTTGGAGGAGGCAGTGAGAGAGGGTTTCATTGGGCTCATCAGGAGTGTGTTTCTGAGACAAAGTGATCAACACTTTGAATTAGAGACATTATCAAAGGAGGGAATCTACATTTCAGATATGCCATGGCCTCATTCATATTTTCTATCAGTTGCAGTGAAAACTTGGTTGTCACATTTTTGTATTCTCCGACATTTCTAGCAATCTTCATAGATTGGCTAGAAATCTAGTATTTCAGCCCATTCCTTTGCTATTGGGATATTTCTTGTATTCCTTCAGCAAAATATGTATTTTATTCATATTCAGCAGCTTATACCTTCATATACACTGCGCAGTTGTAGCTACTCTGGCATTTTGTGGAGTTGCGGCTACTCCGGCATTTCATTGCTTATTCATTGGAGGTTGGATCTTAAAGCTTGAGTGGCTTGTACCTCAACTATTTCTTGTATATTTCTGGTGATATATCATAATATAATGATGGCTGTAGCATTTCCCTCTTATGGTGTATTTCAGATTTCCAGAGTTATTGGTTATGTTCATGTATTGTTGTAAGCTCTTTCATTGAGCATTGTTTTAGAGACCTAGATTGGGGATATCTGAATAACCCATCTAGAGTTATTTATTTAAGCTCATTTTCTGCAAGGGAGTTGTATATGAGTTTTTCTAGGGAATACCAGTAGTGGTTTGTATTATTTATGTAGTAGCTTCCTTATACATCGTCCTCAAGGACCCTGTAGCAGAAATTCCCGAGGTGGAATATTGCATATCCATAGACAGAGTCTGTGAAGGGCCAGCTAGCCTCAGGATCTCTCCCTTCTTTGGAAGGAGACATATCCTATAAATTCCCCAGCATTCAATCTCTGAAATGGACTTGTGATAGCTCACTGAAGAAGGAATTGGAATATCTTAAAGATATTCCTGATGGAGCAGAAAATTCAAGATTTGGAATATTACAGTGGTATCAAAGCATCATCTTGGCTCAGCCTGTGCCCAAGAGCTAATGCCATCAACAAGAGGAACTTCTCTCCAAGGAGAGGATATTGACAGAGGAAACAAGGGAAAAGGAATGAAGGAAGAGGAGGTTTCCCTTCTTCTTTTCTAGACCATTGAAGAGATTATTGAAGATCTGATGAAAGGGAAATTTGGAGAAATTTATGAGAGGGTTTGTTGATGAGAGAAATCCTAGCTATTCTCATGAAGGGTGTGAGAATTCGGCCACACATGCAGATCCACAGTGCAGTACATTTCCAATAGCTACTACAAGAAGGATGGAGGGAAAGAGTTGAAGCATTTTGAGGAGCAACGCTGCAACTCAAAGGTATGATTTATGATGATTGGTTTCAGACTTCTATTTCATGTTTTCATGCAAATGAGAGATCATATGTTGTAGTCACAGAGATTTTTGAAAAGGAGATTGATGAAAACCAATGTGAAACATGGTGTGAAAAAACTTCAAACACTTTGCATGCATGGAAGGGGACCATGAAACAATGATCATTCCATCTTTCTAGAGGGGGAGTAAATCAGGAGGATGAATTTATAAAGGCAAGACCCCCATTACATGAAGGGAACTCTTCCATTTGTGAGGGTGTGGAGATATTTCTCTCAAAGGAAGGCCAAGATCCAAGGCATCTCATTAAGGAGGAAACAAACTCACAGGTTGGTAGAGAGGAGGTGCATAGAAGAAACTACAACGCTGCACTATTGAGAGGAGAAGAAGAGCAGAAGGATCAGCATGAAGGGATGATGAACATTCACCCTTATCTATTTCAAATATTTTCTTCACATAGGAGAAGGACTGCACTACGCAGTAGAGAGAGAGGAACTTTCATTCCTCTCATATACACAGTCCACTTCTTATCTTGATGTCTCACTTTTGGAGGCTTTCCACTTGGGAGGCCACATGATCTAGAGATGATGAGAGGCATCATGTTTTTTTTGGTTCACCACCCTTGGATTCCGGAGGGGTGGAGGCATTGGAGGAGTCTAACACAGCGCGGTGAGTTTGGGGATGAACAAAAGGAGGAGGGATACACTCTCATTTTCAGTACCACCCATTATCATCAGCTTTACTGCATAGATAGAGTTGATGTATGGATGGAGGATAGCATCTTCATGATGCAAGATGGATGCTCCATGGGTTGGTGAGAGAGAGGTTACTTTGGGGAAGAACTCTTTCATGCTTTGGAGTAGATGGATGCCACTCATGCTTACATTGCCAAGGATCGGGAGATTCTTTGGAGGTGATAGTCTCTCATGGGAGGCTCATTTTCAGAGAGCATCATTCCTATTTCAGCATGAGTACCTACATGATGGCATGGCAGTAACTTGGAGGATGACTTTGGCATGAGGGGATGTAAAGGTAGCAGGCAGCAGTGTGATGGAGCACCATATTGTAGAACACTATCGCTGTCTATGTGGGGGATTGATCTAGGATGGAGGACTCGTCTTCGGGTGAGTATTCCCTAGGATCTTGATGCATGCATGATTTTGGATGGCCTTGATGGAGATGGAAGATACTTAATGGATGATATGATCATCTATCATCATGGTAGAATCTTCTTGGCTAGAATTTCTAGTCTCAAGGAGAAACTTTTTCATGCAACACATTAGGACTTCCTAGCTATTCACTTGGATGCATACTCTGCTTCGCTAGAGGAGTTCACTTGGGAGGGCATTCAGCATGATCTACATCAGCATATGGATAGATGCAGAGCCTAGTTTTTCTTGGAGAGGTTGGCACAACCATTCCCTTACTCATTGGAGGAGAGGGAGAGCATTCAGATGAGCCATTTCAACTCAAGAGCTCTAGTACATGATGGAGGAGGTATAATTTCATAATTTGTATTGTACTTCTTTTCATTGATCGAGGAGCATGATGTATCAAGGAGGATTTTTTATTCTTGCATTTTTCATGAGGATGTACTTTCAGTTACTTGTAGCCTTGATTTTGGCTAATTTTCTGATGGTTATGGGGGAAGCCACATGCTTCTTGGTGTGAACCATTGACACCAATTTGTATTTTGATGATTCCATCTTGTGAGGAGTTTGTGGCAGAAAAAAAGTGGCTAGTAAAATGATTGTTATTTGTGATTTAGAAGCAGGCCAAGAGGCACTGCGCAGGTTCCATGAGTGAAACTTTGAACCACTCTTAGGTTGTCATTTGGAAACTTGCTTTTATTGTGTATTGCTCCTTGTATTTCAGATGTTGTTACCCTCATGAGGAGTATTATTTGGAGAGTATTGTATGTATATCCCATTGGGAGCATAATTATCCCCATTGTATATGTTTTATCTTGCAGGAGATACCATGGGCAAACCATGATTGCCACATTGCTACTTGTACCTTCTTGTGGGAGGGACCACTTGGAGAATTTGCAGAGGCATTTCATGGCTGATTTTTCTTGATGGGGTAGCTTGGGCCATTCTTGGAGGCCATACTTTTCCAACCCAAAGACAAAGGAAACCCCATATGTACAGCAAATGGAGAGAGGGCCATCATGGGAAACCAAAACAACTCTCCATTTAGCCCCAACACATTGCAAAAATCAGGGGTGAGATTTTCATTTGGATGATTTCATGGATGGGAGGATTATCATTAGGAGCAGAATTTTCCCATGCATATCATCACTCCTACCGTAAGGAGGCCTTAGCATAGCAGGAAGTATTCCAATACACCTTCAATATTTCCATGAGGAGCATTTTTGTCAGCTTGCACACTTGGGAGAGAGCATTGGAGGACAAATTCATTGCAACATATTTGAGCAGTGGTGGGACCATGGATGAGGAGGCCACAAGAGAAGAAGGGGGATAAAATTTTGTTCTCTCTATGTGGTTGCTTGAGGGAAAGCAACATGTGGGAGGGGAGGACTGTAATGTTCCCAATTTAGCCTCAAGCTAAAATGGAACATTATAGTTGCACATTTTATTTTATTTTAATAAAATGGGGAAGGAGACACCTTAGCCCCTTTTAGATGAAGAAATAACACTCCTAATGTGAAAGGGAGGTGAATAAAGCAGTTGAAATAAACACCAAGGTGGGAATGGAACCCAGATCACTTGGATTAGTCATTTTTGACTAAAGTCAACAGCGCTGCCCAAGGAGGAGAGGCTTCCTAGAGAAGTTGTGCAGTTTTGGAGGGAAGAAACTCATGTGAGGGTGGAAACACTAATTGGTGGGACCCTGGTGGAGAAGAGTTCCTTTTTTTTATAAGGAGGATATGGTATCCCATTTTGGAAATGTTATGATTTAGAATTTCAAAGTTTGGGTCTCCAAAGCTTGCATCCCTGGGATGTTTAGCAGGGTGATGGTGCCCTCGGGTGCTAGGGTGTTCCCGGTCGGGAATCCCTACCTCTTCCTCTAGGAAGGATGAGGATTGAGCTACATTTCCTCAATCTGACATTGGCCACAACTACATTCATTTTATACAGCGTTATTTCTGCAGTAGAGAGGATGTTGTGTTGCTGGCTGCAGCAAGAGAGGAACTCATGGAGTCTCTCTTGCCTTGTTTTCTTCAGTAGAGGAGTGATCGAATAATTGGAGGAGCTGCAAGGAGGATTCCCGGGCTTCATTTCAGACCAGTGGCATGATGCCACACTTCCATCATCTCCCACTATGCATTCCATGGAGGAAACTGCATTATTTTTAAGGAGGAAGTGAGAGAGGGTTTCATTGGGCTCATCAGGAGTGCGTTTATGAGACAAGGTGATAAACACTTTTTATTAGAGACATTATAAGAGGAGGGAATCTACATTTCAGATCTTCCATGGCCTCATTCATATTTTGTATCAGTTGCAGTGACAACTTGGTTGTCACATTTTTGTATTCTCCGACATTTCTAGCAATCTTCATAGATTGGCTAGAAATCTAGTATTTCAACACATTCCTTTGCTATTGGGCTATTTATTGTATTCCTTCAGCCACATATGTATTTTATTCATATTCAGAATCTTATAACTTCATATACACTGCACAGTTGTAGCTACTCTAGCATTTTGTGGAGTTGCAGCTACTCTTGTATTTCATTGCTTATTCATTGGAGGTTGGATCTTAAAGCTTGAGTGGTTTGTCCCTAAACTATTTCTTGTATACTTCTGCTGATATATAATAATATAATGATGGCTGTAGCATTTCCCTCTTATGGTGTATTTCAGATTTGTAGAGTTATTGGTTATGTTCATGTATTGCTGTAAGCTCTTTCATTGAGCATTGTTTAAGAGACCTAGATTGGGGATATCTGAATAACCCATCTAGCGTTATTTATTTGAGCTCATTTTCTACAAGGGAGTTGTATATGAGTTTTTCTAGGGCATCCTAGCAGTGGTTTGTCTTATTTATGCAACAAATTCTTTATACAACGTCCTCAAGGACCCTGTAGCAGAAATTCCCGAGGTGGAATATTGCATATCCATAGACAGAGTCTGTGAAGGGACAGCTAGCCTCAAGATCTCTACCTTATTTGGAAGGAGACATATCTTGTAAATTCCCTAGCAGTCAATCTCTGAAATGGACTTGTGATAGCTCACTGAAGAAGGAATTGGAATATCTTAAAGATATTCCCGATGGAGCAGAAAATTACAGATTTGGAATATTACATAGTGCTAGTCTCTTGTATTCTACAGTATCACTAGATGACTATGTATTTTTTACAATTTGTTGAAAATAATATTCCCTGATTATATTTTATTTTCAGAAATCTCAGTGCCTTCATTATTTCTCATTTAACCTATTCATTATCTCTCATTTTACATTTTTCAAAACCCTCATGATTTTGAAATCCCATGTCTAAACTTAAAAATCCCTCATTTTGGCCTTAATCGATTTCTTATAACCCTCCACTACACTTGTTCCCCTTTCTTTCATCCAAAACAATGTAAAAACCCATTTTTTTACACTGTTTTTGAAATTAATATTTACCCCGGTCCCACCTAAAATAAAATCTATTTATTCATATCTCCCAACCTCGTTATATTAACCCCCCGACACCCCTTATACATTTAAAACCCCTGCTTTACACCCTTACTCTCCACTTAATATACCCCAGGCCCCGCATTATAAAAGCCCCGCACTATATAAACCCCGTGCTAATATTAAAACTCTCTGTCCCATTTGAAATACCAATCCCACTTTGTCCTGGGCCCCACATCATATTTAACCCACTGCGTCATTTCAAAGTCTCGGCCCCACTTTACTAACTAACCCGCAACCCATTCTCACCCGACCACCGTCTGATCAGCTCCACCAAATCCGATGGCCATCCCGCCCTATCGCAAATCTAAAATCTTGAGGTTTAAAAACCTTTGAGGCTTGCAAAATAGGCAGTTTTCCCACCCCTCCTTCCCTCCACGTGTCTCCTCTCCGTTGTATCACATCCCTCCACCTTAAACCACCTCATTGCTTTTTCCCTATGCAACAAACTGCTAACCACCTTTGTGCCATAACATGAAACCACTGACCCCGTTCAAACATGTTGAAGCCCTGTAGCACTACGACAGTCCCCGAGCTGCCATGTAAACCCTTGCAAAATTTTGAAAAACCCGTAGGGCCATAGCCAAACGTAGAAAACCAAAAAGCCTCCAATATCTGAACTTTTTCGACAAATTCTTCTACTACCTACAAGACATATTGCCTCCCCACAGGATCCCATTTTTATTTAATAAATGCTTTAATTTTGCAGGTGATCGATGTATCATAAAACACATAATTTGCATTTCTAAAGTTCTGGAAATTGTTTAAAATAGGCTCTCTGGGTGATGATCCAGAAGCCTTGTTCTTCAAAAGGATTAGGAGCAAAAGAAAAATCAAAAGCAACAATGGATCATGATCAATCAGGATCATACAATTACTCCCGAGACATCTAGGTATCTTCAAAAGACAGGGTAAAGGAAAAAGGAGAATTTCACAGTGATTACACTGGAAAAGATGAAGAAAATTAAAGAACATAGTTAAAGAACAGTGACAGTTAACATATTCACCATGACAGTGAAAGGTAAAGGAATAAAAAGATCAGTCTAAGGTTAAAGTTAAAGGACAGAGCTAAGACAGAGAAATTAGAGAAAAAAGTGAGAGAACAAAATTAAGGAAAAGACAAATCGGAGTTTAAAGAGGATAAACCAATGAAGAAAACAAAGCCATGTGTTAAGGCCATTCAACGTTCACTTCTTCACAATCAAAATGGGCACCTAAAACCTAATTTTTCTTTAATGAAGGAAACTAAAGTTAATATTATAGCCAGAGATATTTTGGCACTGGGCCTTGCATGGTCTCAATTGTCAAACATTATTTACTCTGTAGTAAATAAAAATCTGTCACCCTAGATTAGGGAAACCTCCTCATTTGTGTTTAAATACTACATGTATTGTTAATTATTATTATTGTTGGTTTGTTGGTTGGTTTCTAAGCTGGATTTTGATCAGACTCTGAGTTGCAAATATTATTGCACTGGAGCATTGTAACTGTTTTTGAGCTAGACATCAATAATACAAGCACATTCACAAGATTCTTGGGCTATGTTAATGGTGATGTTATCCCTCTTTGTTAATGTTTCTCCTCTATTTTCCATACTGTACATCAATTTCTCTGATAATAGAACATAAATTTTAGATTGAGATATGATGTTTGGGCACCTTAAATCTGTTTTTCATTATTATATTTATGTTTTCATCTACAAAGTTTATCTATAGAATTCAGGGGCGTCCTGCTCTTTAGTTTCACCTAGCTGTTTCCTTGAGTTTTCTTAGTAGAGTTTAGCTAAATAATTTATGGGTGTCCTGCTCTTTATTTTCTCTTAAACTATTATCTTAAAGGCCTTCTTTGAAGTTTATTTAAATAATTCAAAGGTGTTCTGCTCTTTAATTTTACTGAACCGTTATCTTGGATGTTTTCTCTGTCTGAAAGAATAATGAAAGAATTCTTAACTTCTCTTTAGTATTACTGGACTGTTGTCTTAAAGGAATTTCTTGTTGAAGTATGGTTAAAGGATTCTTAATTTCCCTTTAGTTTTACTAAATTCACAACTTGTTGTCATTTCATATTCATCTTACCTAAGAAGATCCATTTGATATAGTTAACTTTCCCTATGAAAACCTTGAACAATTGATGTACAATTTAAACCTTTTATGACTCCATAGCCCAATGGATTAAGCTTCCCACATTTTATCTATCCAACCTACAATCAATCAATCAATCAACAAAACAAAACAAACAACCCCAAAAATTCATAACTAGCCTAAAATTAGAGAACATAAGCATAAAGATAAATTAGTTAATCATAAACATAGAGAGAGCCCTCTCTGAGCCCAAGAAGGCTAGGTCCTTGGACTCCAAAGTGGTTTTATGTGGTTCCTTGCTACTTTTTCTTGCCAATATTGAAAATTACAGGGAGCCAACAAATAGATCAGTCCATTAGGTAGCATCGTGCCCATGGTCAAACCGATGGAGTGCTTGACCTGATAGTGTAGATATACCCCTACAGGTGAGGTGAAGATGTCCCTGTACCCCTTGATGAAATTTTCCATTTGTTGCTATTGTGTAGAAGAGCCCTGTCTGGAGGTCATGGCCAAAATATTCTTCTTCCCCTGAGAAAAAAATCATAAGGAAAAGAAATTTCCTAGTTTCAGAAATGATCTTATTGCATTGCTTCACAATGATCAAAGTGGTGGTGGTGGGTAGTGCTACCTCTAGTATCGTGTACAACTTATTTCCCAAAGTAATAATAACAATGTGATGCCTAGACTCATACAAAAGATGTCGCTCCACAAGTATGGTTAGCCTAATAACACATCACCAACTTCAAGAGGAGAAACATCACATAGTACCTCATTTGTGAAGGGCTTGATGTTGTAGGGGAGGTGGCACTATTGGTTGACGCAGAGATCTCATCCTTGGTGAAGCCACCCGATGGTGTATGCATGTAGGTGTGCTATGGTTGGTAGGTCCAACCGCTTCATGACCTCTATTAAAACAAGGTTCTTTTGGCTCCTGCTATCGAAAATGAAATGCAATGGAGAATCCTTCAACCACATTTGGGAGTGCAAGAGATGCTCCCCCTACTCTGGATTTTCGGCTCATCCTTCAAGATCTTGGTGGTGGAAGCGGTGGCACCAGGATTTGCATTAATAATCTTCTTGCCTTTGCCATTCCCCTTGTCGGGTTCTGACTTAGAGTTTGAACATGTATCTTATTCAGAAGCCTTCAACTTGGCCACCAGTGAGTACTTGGTTCGAGACTCACTCGTGTTATGAGTGAGGCTCTTATGGAACTCACACCACTTTTCCATGTCCTTCTTTGTCTTCATGGTGTTGTTCCTTTTTTACAACTTTGATTGGTTTTCCTGGGTTTCCCTGCCTTGGATTTTTCCTTTGTTATGTAGTTTATGGGTACCTTTTCCTTGCTTCAGATTCATATATCCAAAGTATCACATCTTTTTCTTAAAATTATACATGATCTTGACAACGTATCAATAGGCAACACCGAGCAAGGAGATGTCCAGGAACTCCATTTCATCCTGGATGTACTTATGTAAATAGATGTGGTACTTTAGTACCAAATGCTGCTCATAATTCTTGATACCTAGCTTTGTGAAAAAGGCATGAAAACCATTTGCGAACTCTCACACATCTTGGTCCCTTCCTTGCCGTACTGTGGTCCACTTTATGCATTTATTTTCATAACTCTTGATAGGGTAATATTGTTCCTTGATGGCATCTCAAAAGTAATTCCAAGTGGGTTCTTTAGAAAAAAGTGAGTATTCCCTCTCATCCTTTTTCTCAAAGTAGGTTTCCCACTAGTCCTTGACATGGGGGTTGGCTTTGAGGAGTGAAAAATAATCTTTTCCCGATTGGAAAAGTCATGAATTGAAAAATATCCTTCCAATGGATTGAACCATCTATCTACAACATATGAGTCTATCTGGCCTTCAAATATGGGAATGTCAAAATTAACTTCTACCTTAAAAGGAGTGATGCCTCCAAAGTGGTTGCTGGAGGAATATGTGTCTCGTGTGGGTAGCCGTCAAAAGATCTAGGAAAAGTTATGCATCATCATGTTCCTTTATTTCTAAAGGGCCTCTTAGAGAAAATATTTTAGAAGGATATTTTTCTCCCTTATCTTTATTTTCTTCCACGATGGGAGGAAATCAGCGTTTGCGTGGCTGATCTTGCAAAGGTTCAACCAGTTTGAGCCCTAACCTTATACCTGACTTTGTTGGGG
Organism: Pinus albicaulis; assembly: GCA_034641835.2. Lineage (NCBI taxonomy): Eukaryota > Viridiplantae > Streptophyta > Pinopsida > Pinales > Pinaceae > Pinus > Pinus albicaulis. The sequence goes on along the minus strand of CM076576.1, from coordinate 107,162,045 downwards.
ACATGCAAAAAAAAGTAGAGAAAGAGCAGAAAGCTCTGATACCGCTGACCCAGACTTATGAAAGAATGCAATAGAATACATATATAAACATAAATATGAAACAAAAATAAAAATCCTTTTCATTAATATCAAAGAACTAAAATATGTTTACATACAGAATGTAAATAAACTATCTCGGGCGATGGTAGTTTATCTCTGACAAGATATGTGGTTGTTGCATGCCTCTGAACTATGTTACAATGAGGCTCAAGGTAATTTTTATTATTTAACAAAAATGGAAAACCCTAAATAACCAAAACTCTAACCCCAAGAGATGGAACAACAAGATTTTGTGGGCCTCGATGGGGTTGGTTGGGCAGCCAACTTTCTGGGGTCGTAACTTGGTCATATTATCTCTATTTGGCACATACGATACCTCATTGGAAAGATATATCCGAGTACTACAATATTTTCGATAATACCCTACCTATGGCTATGGGTCTACTTCGAACCTAAAAAAATTTCTTTTAGGGGGTAAAAATTGCTCCGAAAGTGCAAGACCTGAAAAGTTCTAAAAATAGTAAATGCTGCTATAAACAAGGAAAATGATGAAATTGACTAGAGGTCTAGGTGGAATAGGAGGGTAGCCACCAATATCCACCTAGATCATGAGGAGAGTATCCAATTAATGAAGTGAACCTAGATGCTATAGTAACATCCTCAATTTTCAAATGAAGGACTAGAAGGAGACTTCATAGAACATATGAAACAAGGTGTTAGAAAGTTCATTGGTGAAATTATGAACTAGTAATATTCTACTGAAATGATGTAATAGGATTAATGGGCTTTGGAATGAATGTGATTGTTAATAATCCCCATGGGGCTAGTTGCATGGTTGGGCAGATGAAAGGTATTCATGATTGAGATCAAAATAATTGAAGGTATTATTTTATTTGTGCCTGAGGAAGATCATGAGAGTCGTGATTCCTCAAGAATTGGGACTCGTTTCAGCCCTCTAAGGGCTTTAAGCCATGTGTGTATGGATTTAAAATGAGTGAGAAGTTTTACTCAAAGGGGGAAAATATGAATAAGGGGCCTCAATCTAACTTTTAGAGGAAAAGGTTTGATTAATGGTCATGGATGAAGAAGTTTAGAAGCCTTTACAAGTTGGGGAAGGCTTCAATACCTTTAATGGGTTTGGGACAAGTAATTCCTACTTATATATTGAATTTTGTTAAGAGGAGGCATCAATTTTTGAAATCATGATGTTTAAAAAAAATTGTTAAGTTTATGTCCAAAATTTAGCCCCAACACATAGACATATGGACTAGTTGTGGTCATGAACATGGCCTAACAGAATTAAGAAAAGGTGCTAATGGGTGGATTTATAGTGGTGGGTGGATATTATAGATATCCATATATTCAAATATCTGGGTGTAAGAGATTTTTTCACATGCACAATGCTAGTGGAATTTTTAGGATGTCCGGATATCCCAATATCTATATAGTTGGACATCTAGAAAGTCATTTAAATGCCAAATTTTGAAATGTCAAGATGATGGATGGCATAGTTAGAATTTGTGGTGTTGAAAATTGGCTCGTAGAGTAACCCATCAAAGGGAGCCACATGGAGTAGATAGAATTTAATAAATTGCTGAAGAATGAGAACTTAGCCAAAAAATAAGAACCTATTTTTGGGTTCTAGCAAGGTGGAGCATGTGGTGTAAATGTGAATTCCATGTAAGAAAACCGTAGCCCATGTAAGCGAGCTAGGATGTCATATGGTATTTATAGTGGCATGTAACATAGTACATGATGTGGCAATATGGAAAATTATAGGTGACATGACATGCTGATGTGGCATGATGATGAAAAGGATTTGATGTGGTAGTCAATGCGACATTTTTTCTAGTTGCATGATGTGGATACTGGTGAGCCATGGTATTGCACCAAGAATGTTGAAACTCCCAGAGGCTGCTGTACTTTACTTTATCAACCTGGGTTTCATGCAAACTTGGAGGTGACAATGCTATATACACAACTTATGCATTCTACTGATGTCATCCTCTTCTGAGCTTTACGAAAGGGTGCTACTTCTAGGGTTTCTGGATGAAGTCTATCACACTTATAAATTTGGGCCTAGGGCTACAAATGATTCAAAGCCATGGCGCTATCAGTAAGTAGAGAACTACACTAAAACAAGAAAGTACATCTAAATAATTTGCAATGAAATAAATCTACACATTAAGCTATGATAAGAAATGAAGGAAAAATAGCCATCTTGGATGAAGTAAATTGATAAATTGAAATTTCATAAAGGAAACTAACCTAATCACACTTTTCTGGGCGAAATGGATAAAAACACTCTACTCACTCTATGCTCTATCTATCATGCTTTTAATCATGAAAATAATCATGAACTAATTGTGCTTCTAAATGTGTTGTTTTGCAGCTAGTAGAAGAAAGTGCTAAGGTGGCTTACGGAAGGATTGAACAATTGGGTGCAAGGCTGTAGGTGTATGGGTGGCTTTTGCAGGTCTAGGGGATGTGGATGGTAGTTTATGGGCTTAAGGAGGGGCCCACTAGTACTACTTCAAGTGCTGCTATAGGTTTCCTGTGTGCTACACGAAAGTCCTGAATTGCTACAAGAAACAATTTGAGGGAAATATAAGGCAAAAAATAGGTGTGAAAAGGGTAGGGAAGGTGGAGTGAAGGTGGATTTGGATGAGTGGAAGGTGGCCCACCCTTTGGCTAAGCTAAAAACCTCTTGAGAGGCCTAACTTTCACCCCTAGTGTTTTCTCACGGTGTAGGGATGAAAAATCTGAAAACTGGGCTGATGGATATTTTGATGAACAAAGGGCTGATGAAGGTTAAGAGATGAATCTGAAGGTGTTGGTGAAGTTATAATTTGCTATGCTATCTGAACCTTCAAGAAAACTACCTGTTCATGCAATAAATATGGACAAATTCATGATAAAGCCAATGGAAAAGATGACTTTAATTTGGAAATAAAAACTACTTTAACCTACAAACATATATCTAACACAACATTCTAAAAATATCCATGGAAATAAAAAAACCTAACTTATTCATTATAAGAAATCATAAACTAAAAATAAATTTTTGATCCGTGGGGAAGGTCTACCCTCCTCAAGCTCTAATGAAATAGATGAGAGGAGAAGGCATGAATCACAACTTTATGAAGTTATAACCTATCCTACCAACATGTAAGCAAGCTAAATCTACATCAAAAGAGAAATGGAATAAAACCAAAAACAATGAATGAAAATAAAATCAAACTAGATAAATACGCATAACCTAAACTAGATAAAATGACATGAAAGTAAAAAATTATTACAAAACAGAGACTAAGGCACATGGATTGGGCCCTAAACCACAAGCCTAGCTCTCTGAAACTAGATCAGTGAAGCGCAATATAAATACTCATTTTATTTCAAAAGATGGTCTCATTACATCAACATGAAAGTATTAAAAACTAATTACAAGAGTAAAGAGTCCAATGGATTTCTCCAAAGTTAGAATCCTAATGAGCTCTTGCTCGACCATATTTAACCTAAAGGATAGATACCAACATCTCCCTAAAAAGTGGGTGAGGAGTTCACTTGATGTCGTTGATTTTGAGCTATTGGAGGGAATCTCAAGGATCTCTTGGCTGCCTTTGGGAGTTAAGGAGGGTGGAAGACCCCCTAGAATCTCTCCTTGATGTCTAATCCTAGTATTAATGACAAAATATTCACTAAAAATGCAATATCCTCATGATTTTCTTGCATTTAACTCATGTTAGGTACTCGAAGTATGATAAGCCTCAATCACCATATACAATAGCATCATAAGACCACAATATAATTAAAATTAAAGAAAAATAAACTTAATAAGGCAAAAAGGTGACCATTAACCCCTCCAAATTTACCTAATGATGGAGTTCATCATCACCCCCCTACTAAATGGTTGCTCATCCTCTAAGAAACTAGTACTCCTTCTACATTTATTTTAACGCTTTGATGGACCCTCTTACTTCCAAAGGAAGAAGTGTTGGATTCCCTTCAGAAGGGTAAAAACCATCATTATTTCCGGATTCCTCCCATTCTCTATTATGCTCATCTTGATCCTTTTCATCACTCAGCCCCATCAACAAGGGTGGATTGAGTTTCAAGCCAAACCACTAAATCGTTTTGTCCTACATGGCCCTCTTGTACAATGGAGCTCTCTCCAAGGTACTCCTCAATCTTTCTGGTGTGTGGTACTCCATGTTTCTAAGGTTGTGAGGGAGGTTCTTCCATCTCCTTTGGCTAGCCATTATGCACTGATCAGGAGTTCATAAATTTTGATCAAAATTCAAAGTTACTGGATTGGGTTGAAACCAAGATAGTTGTGTAGATCTCGTCTTCTTGATTCCGACACCACGAACGGTTCGAAAAAACGATGTCGTATGAGGGAGTTATCACGTTCTGATCAAAATTCCAAAGAGGTAAATTTTGTGATAATTTGACCAAGGTTGACTAGGATTCTAAGTTAGTATTGTGGAGGTCCAGTTAGCAAAAGGAATATTTTGAGGAATATTCCTTCCTCAGAACCAACCACATTTTGACAAGTGTCACTTATTTATTGGTCAGTTGGTTGTACGTTGGTTTGGAGGGCTAATCAAAGGGTGCCACGTGGCCAACCCTGAGGCTGCCACGTGTCCCTGTAATGGCATATTAAAATTTTGTTTGAGGTCTGTAGGGATCGACTCCGTGACCTCTGGCAGAGCATGCACACGACACAACCTCCCGAGCTACACATGATTCTTAACTATAATAGTCGTCAGATTATATTTAAAGTTCATTACATTTTGCATTGTGGGTTGGGACCACTGGCGGGTTGACGGTCCCAACCCGCCAGCAGTCCTTGGAGGAGCGTTCACATGGAAAAGTTAAAAAAAATGTTACAAACGATGGCTTAACTGACAGTTATCAAAAACTAAGCAAGTTTTATGCTAATGCTTATCACATGCCACGATTTACTACTAACTCTCAGTGTGGTCAAGCCATAACTCTGACAGTTTCAACCCTGGTTCAACCTTATTCACCATGGTTTCCACCTATAGTTCCACCCAACCATAACTGTAATTGCGGGGTGGGATGGCATGTGTCCAACTACCCAAATTTTAATTTAAATGCCACATTTATTTCGATGGTTTAATCTAGTGGGCATGATAATTAGGGTAGAATCCACTTTTTAACTCCATTTAAGTGGAGTTCTCCACTTTTAGTGGAGTTTTTCTAGGTGTAACTAGGAAAATGAGTAGGAGATTCAATTTTTTCCCATTCAAAGTGAATGAATGGTCATTTTAGACTAATTGGAGAATTCTGGAGCCATTGGTGGAGAGAAAAAAACCATTAGAGGCCTTTAACTACATGTATTTGCAAAATTTTGAGAATAATGAAAGATGGACATGCCATTGGGAGCTAGACCAACAGATGTAGCCCAAGAGGGGTGAACAGTTTCATCATGCTTGCTGTGTAAATTATATGTGATTAATTATTTCTCTATTTTACACTGTTGTTCAATGTTATTTGTGCTTATTTCATGCTACTAATTCACTAAAATCATTTACAATTCATGGTTAAAATCCTCAATACTTCAACAAACTAATGAGACAAGTATGCACATATTTATAAACTAAAAAGACACTTAGCACAACGAAAATAATATAGTCCTTTCAGATCAAATTGGTATCGAAGCTAGAGTTTACTCTCTAGTGCTTTTTAGTGCAAAGAATTTTTTAACTGTTTGCAAATTTTAGATGCTTACAAGGCTCAATCTCGAGAAAGGAGAAGGAAAATTGGTGGGAGAAGAAGGGTGTCAAGAAGAGCCAAGGAAAAGGAGAGAAATATTGCCATAATCTCCACCACCTAGTTCACCTCCTAAGGAAGCAGAAACTACATTAAGCATGTCTCATAGAGAAGGAGAAATCCATGAAGAAGTTTATCCCAAAGAGGAAGAAAGAGTGTTCAAGAAAGCATTCCTTGACACGACTGAGATGTTTAGAATCCCTTATCAAGAAATGAATGAGAGACTAGAAGGATAAGGATCCAAAATTCACAAGAAAGGACAAGGATATTCAGTAGGTCACAATGATGAAGATAAGTCAAAGAAGGGAAATGGAGGAAATGGAGGTAATGGAGAGCCATCATCCTCACCCTCATCATCAACATCCTCTACTTCATCTTCAGTACATCAGCCACACAAGTCAAAGAACATTGGTAAAAAGTCCTTTTTAAAACTTGATGTTAAGTTTGAATTGCCAATGTTTAATTTTGAAGTCAATGCAGAAAATCTTGATAATTGGATTAGGAAATTGGAGGTCTATTTGAGAATCCAGAACCTTTAAGATGATGATATCAAAATCCAATTAGTTTCATTGAGAATGGAAGGTGTAGCGCTTGTTTGGTGGGAAGCCAAGACAAAGGAGGAAATAAAAAAACATGGTAAGATTATTCTATCATCGTCAAATTTCATTATTGCTATAAAACAACAGTTTTATCCATTAGCTCATATGCTATAATCCATAATGAATTGGAAAAAATTTAGGCAATTGAAGGAACAAAATGTGCAAGAATACACCCAAGGATTTAGGAGAAGAGATCTCTTATTAGGGGTATATTTGCAAATCCAAGATACTTTACTCAAGTATATAGGAGGCTTACATAGCTACCTTAAACATACTATTCTCTTGTTTAACCCCACTAGTCTAGATGAAGTATGTGTTCAGGCCACACATCTAGAAGCTAGAGGGGAGAACATTTCTGAAGAGGGAAGAAATAAACCTTTTAAGGGTAAAGCCAAAGAGAATACCTCAAAAGGTAAAAGAAAAATTAATGCATCTGTTAATAAAGAGGGGGAAAAATTGGTTTGTAAGCATTGTTCAAAAGAAGGCCATGATGAAACTCATTGTTGGAAATTACATCCTGAAATGAGGCCAAAGAAACCTAACAACAAAGGGAAACATAAAACTGCAGCTACAACTCAAGATGATTTAGTTGATGATTCAGGTGATGAATCTAATATTACAGCCATGGGATTGAATAACATGAAGTGAAAATAAATTGAAACTAAACCCAGTACTAGTACATCAAACGATCACATACGTGCTCCAAATGAAGAAGAAAGAATATAATTGTTTCATGTGAGGGTCATATCCAAGCATACCAAGATTGACACATTGTTTGATAGTGGGTCACAAGAAAAATTAATCTCTGAAGACTTGGTCAAGAAACTTAACCTTAAGACCATACCAAATCCAAAACCATATCCATTAGGTTGGATTTGTAAGGATGCAAATTTATAGGTTTCAAATAAATGCATATTGAGGTTTGCAATAATTGCAAATTTTGTTGACACAGTTGAAATAGATGTGGTTCCGCTTGACATAACAGGTATTATGTTGGGGAGTCCTTAATTGTATGATAGGAAAGAGATCTTCCATTGCCATGAAAACAAATATCATTTATTCAAATATGGAAAGGAGTACATTGTAAGAGTACGTCACAAGAAGACAAATATTTCTATGATAAATGTTGGACAAGTAAAGAGGCTGGTAAATTCAAGTGAGAATTTTGTTCTTCTTATGATTAAGCCTGAAGATGATGTTAATCATGAATAATTTGAGGGATGTGATCCTAATTTAAAATTATAATTATATGATGTAGTTAATGCACATCATGAGATGTTTCAAGAGCCAACAAGAGAGATTCAACATGAGATTCAGTTTCAGCAAGATTGTCCTCTTCCAAACATCGGTATGTATCACATGTTGATAATGGAGAATGCTGAAATAAAGAGGCAAATCAAAGAGATGGTTGATAAAGGAATCATAAGGCCAAGCACCTCGCCATGTAGTTCACCCATAGTCTTGATACCAAAGAAAGATGGGACTTGGCGCATGTGTGTATATTTTCAAGCTTTGAACAAGATTACGGTAAAAAATCGTTACCCACTCCCAAGAATAGATGATTTTCTTGATCAGCTGAAAGAAGCAAAGTTTTTCACTTATTTAGATTTACAAACTGGATATTATCAAGTAAGAATTGCAGGAAGTGACATATGGAAAACTGCATTCAAAACCAAACAAGGACTCTTTGAGTGGTTAGTTATGTCATTTGGTTTGTGTAATGCATCGGAAAATTTCATGCGTGTTATGGATAGTGTTTTGCGTCCATTCCTTGATGATTTTTTTATTATCTACTCAGATGAAATTTTAATTTTCATCTAAACAAGAGAAGATCATGTCTTGCATCTAAATAACGTCCTTGATATTTTGAAGAAAGAGAAATTGTTTCTTAAGATGTCAAAGTGTGAGTTTGGAAATAATTATTTGGTCTTTGGGAAATATTGTAGGAGGAGGAGAGTTGAGAATTGATCCTTCTAAAGTGGAAGCCATTGTGAATTGGCCCACACCCAAAATATTAACCGAGGTAAGAAGTTTCTTAGGTGCAGCTCAGTCTTGGAGAAAGTGTATTGCTAACTTTTCTTCCATCACAACTCCTATGCATGCAGTGAAAAGTGTGAAGAAAGGCTTGCAATGGGGAGGAAAAAAACAACAAGCTTTCGAAGCTTTAAAATATAAGATTAGTTCAGATCCAGTCCTTGCATTGCCAAATTTGAGACAACCATTTGAGATTCAAACCGATGCTAGTGATTATGCCATGGGTGCAGTACTTTTGTAGCATGGTAAGCCTATCTCTTTTCATTCTGAAAATTTTAATGGTGATGTGACTAATTATCCTACGTATGACACAAAACTATATGTGTTGGTATAAAATGTCAAGAAATGTAAACACTACTTGATGGGCAAAGGGATGATTGTACATATCGATCACCAACCATTACATTACTTGTAGTCACAAACAAAATTGCAGCAATCAAGACATTTCAGGTGGATGGGATTTCTTCAACAGTTCCACTTGGTTATAAGGCACAAGAAAGGTATTTTCAATAAAGTTGTTGATATGCTTTCAAGACCAATCATTAGTGCACCTACTTTACTAAGAAATGATTCTATTTTACATGAGAGTTACATAGAACAATATGCACATGACATTGATTTTCAAGATGTGTACGCTAGTTTGAGTGAAGGGAATCAAGTTGAAGAAAAATATTATCAAATGCATAAAAATTTGTTGTTTCATTTGGGAAAGTTGTTTATACCACAAGGAGAGAGGCTAAGTTTCATGAGATAAGATCATTCATCTCTTGTTGCTGGAGACTTTGGGATAAGAAAAATAATGGCACATCTACAGAGGTATTTCTATTGGACTCGCATAATAGATTATGTGTCGCATTTTAAAAGAGGTTTTTCTATGTGTGCAAAAAGTAAGCGTATTAATAGGAAGATTGAGTTGTACACGCCACTACCATACCATCAAGGCCATGGGAAAGTGTCTCCATGGAATTTTTTGGAGGTCTACCTATGTCAAGAGAATAACATGATTATCTTTATGTAGTTATGGATAGATTTAGTAAAATGTGTATACTTATGCCATGTAAGAAAACCATTACTGCTAAACAAACTGCTGAACTTTATTTTCAACATGTTTGGGTTCATTTTGGATTGCCAACTTCTATTTTTAGTGACAGGGATTCTAGGTTCATTGGGAATTTTTGGTCAAATATATGGAAGATGATGGACAGAAAGTTGAAAAAGAGTACTGCTTTTCATCCGCAAACAGATGTAAAAAATGAGGTGGTGAACAGAACTGTTGTGCATTTACTGAGAGGATATTGCAGAAAACATCCTAAGTTGTGGGATGAGAAACTGCATTATATTCAACACGCTTACAACTGGACAAAGCACTCAACTCAAACATCACATTTTGAAGTATGCTTTGGGTATTTTCCAAAATCACCATTAGACTTCATCTTTGGGAAGGATGTTGCAATAGATGGCCATAGTGATATTGACAAGGCTCGAAAGTTCATTGAGAAAATTTAGATTATACATCAACAGGTTCAAGAAAAACTTAAGAAAATTCAAAGAAAATACAAAGAGAGGCATGACAAACATAGAGATGATCACAAGTTTGAAGAGGGAGATGAGGTATGGTTGCACACTAGCAAAGAAAGGATGCAAGGGGAAGGTAAAAATCTCAAACCCATTCGATATGGTCCATTCAAGATCATAAAGCAAGTTGGTAACAATGCATTTCAACCTGACTTGCCTTCTTATATGCAAATGTATTCATTTGTTAATGTTGAAAACTTACGTTTGCATGTGCCACCTTTGATTGATGATCAAGGAAGTGATGTTAAACTACCTTCTATTGAAGATTTCTCGCCAGAATTTCTGGATGAGCTTAAAGAAGATACAATTCTTGACAGGAGGACAAGAGCATCCAAGAGGGGAAGTGTTGACTACCTTCGAGTTGGGCTCAAATGAACTAAACCAAGCAAGGAAAAGTGGATGGAGATTGGAAAGGTGAAGGATTTGTACCCTCATCTATTGAACATGTAATCAAGTATTTTGGGGTCCAAAAGATTCCCAATAGAGAGGAGTGATTAGGAGTTCATAAATTTTTCTTAAAATTAAAAGTTACATGATTGGGTTGAAATTGGGATGGTTGTGTAGATCTTGTCTTCCTGATTCCAGTGCCGTGAACAATTCAAAAAACTGATGTCACATGAGGGAGATATCACGTTCAGATCGAAATGCCAAAGATGTAAATTTTGCGACAGTTTGGCTAGGGTTGACTGGGATGCCCAGTTACAGGGTGGAGGTCTAGTCAGAAAAAGGAAAAGTGTCACTTCTTTATTGGTCAGTTGGTTGTATGTTGGTTTGGAGAGCCAATCACAGGGTGCCACATGGCCATCCCTGAGGCCGCCACATGTCCCTGTAATGGCATTTTAAAATTTTGATTGAGTTTGCAGGGCTCGACCCCGTGACCTCCGGCAGAGCACGCACACGGCATAACTGCCCAAGCGACACATGATTGTTAACTATAACAGTCGTCATATTATATTTAAAGTTCATTACATTTTGCATTGGGGGTTGGGGATCGTCGGCGGTCCCAACCCGCCAGTTGTCCCCATAGGAGTGTTCACATGACAACGTTAAAACAGATATTACAATTGACGTCTTGACCAAAATTTATTGCAAACAATGCAAGTTTTATGTTAATTATTATCATGAGCCACGATTTACTTCTAACTCGCTGCATGGTCAAGCCATAACTCCGACAGTTTCAACCCAGATTCAACCTTATCCACCATGGTTTCCTCCCGTAGTTCTGCCCAACCATAACTGTAACTGTGGGGTGGGACGAAAAGTATCCAACCGCCCAACAATTAATTTAAATGAAAATTTTATTTCGGTGGTTTAATCTGGCGAGTGTGCTAATTAGGGTATAATCCACTATTTTAACTCCAGTTAAGTGGAGTTCTCCACTTTTAGTGGAGTTTTTCTAGGTGTAACTGGGAAAATGAGTAGGAGACTCAATTTTCGCCCATTCAGAGTGAATGAAGAGTCATTTTAGACTAATTGGAGAATTCTGGAGCCATTGGTGCAGAGAAGACAACCATTAGAGGCCTGTAACTGCATGTATTTGCAAAATTTTTAGCATAATGAAATATGGACATGCCATTGGGAGCTGGACTAGCAGATGTAGCCGAGGAGGGGTGAACTGCTTCATCATGCATGCTGTGTAAATTATATGTGGTGACTTATTTCTCTATTTTACAGTGTTGTTCAGTGTTATTTGTGCTTATTTCATGCTACTAATTCACTAAAATAATCTACAATTCATGGTTAAAATTATCAATAGTTAAGCAAACTAATGAGACAAGTATGCACATGTTTATAAATTGAAAAGAAATTTAGCACAACAAAACTAATACAATCCTTTTAGATCATGCACTCATCTCCCAACAACCAAAAAACATCATCAAAGTGAGCCATTGCTTGAGCTTGTGTGCGGAGGTATATTTCTACAAGTTTAGGATATTTTTCAATCTTTAGATGGTTATTGGTGACTCCCCTAGGGCTGAATAGTTCTTCCCTAATGTGTAAGGGTTCTCCATTTTCTCTTCTCATAACTCCTCTCATTTCTTGTGCTCTGGTCTATTCATTAACCATCCATGATGTTAATGCCATTAATTTAATATCCCTCATCCTAGGGTTGGGTCCCAAATATTTAAGTCTTTCAACACAAGGTTGTTCATGTAAAACTCTTCTATTTTTTCTTTGTCTGCCATACTTGCTTGGTTGCATAAATCATTGAACTATCTACAGTTTTGGAAAGGAAGGACCCATGGGAGGTTAATGTTTTAATTTGAAATAGGAGCCACTGCTCCTTGAGGAAAAATGCATATGAATTTGAAGGATATCTGTGTTGAATGGCCTCCATGCACAAATATTCCATGTTGGCCACTTATTTATCATTTTGATGAATTTTCTGTTGTAGTGCTACATTCTCTACCTGTGCCTTATGAAGCTGCTCCTTCAAAACTAGCTCTTTGAGCCTAACATCAGATAAATCATTCCCTAACTCAACTACTTTTCCTTCCATGAACCCTATGTCATACACACCTTTAGATGTGAAAAGCTTCATGCGATGCTGAGTGCATGCCCTCTCCTACTCCAACTGATAAAACACAGGTACTGTGAACTTTTGAGGAATTAATATACCACCCTCAATGTATGTGGAGTAGGAGTTGAGATTGGGTTGAGGGCTAGGGTTTGGCACGACTGCAACATATTTGTGGATTTTTTTTGGTGAGGTGGCCTCTTCCTTATCATCTTTTACTCCCTCTTTTTCATATTGTTTTTCCTCTTGTGCCTTGTCATCAACTTCCTTGACCTCTTGTTCCTCTGTGGCTGTCTTTTCCTCCTCAACCAAGACGTTTTTATCCAAATATGTGCTTGTTGGAGTTTTATGTAGCAAAAACAAAGTTTCCTATAGAAAAATCTATTTTTCTTATTGAAGACCTTCTTTTCCTTGTTTTTCACTATTTTCAGTCCTTGGAGGGTCTATGGTGGTTGCATGAGGTGTATGGGATGCCAATATTGTTGAATTTCTTCTGATATATGTTATAGGGGCCCTTATAGGTGATGTGAAATCTTACACCCTTCCTTCTTGTAATATAATTTCTTCCTCCTCCTTTGGTGATTCCTCAATGGTAATAGGGCTCTTTGTGGGAGTCTATGGTTTTCCCTGCCTCACCCTTTGAATCTCCCTAGTTCTAAAGTACATAGGTGTCTGTATCCTTCTTTTTATTTTGACAGGTGTGCTCAAAGTAGTTAGGGTAACAACTACTTGTTGATCTGTGATGTCTGGTGACATGCTGGTGTCTTGAGGGGAGGTTTCATTGCCCAGGATAGGGTCAAAATATTGCTTTTCCTCAGTCTTTTCTTCCTCCTTCCCTCATATTTTTATTGCTCTATCTCTACTGTCTCTATGTTTTCTGCCTCAATTTCCAGCTCTCTTTTTTTCCCTTTGTTTTGTGCCTTCTCTTCCTCTTCTTATACCTCCTCTTCAACCTCTTCTTCTTCTCTTTCTCTGAGGCTAGAAGCAGAGGTTTTTCCATGTTTGGGTAGCTATAAAGGCTTCACTATCCATGTTTATGAAAGAAGACCAGGATACAAGTAGGTTCAACCTTCTTAAAGCATCATGTACAATTATTTTTATGACGCCATGATGGACCAATTGCTAATATTTCCTTTGCCTCACTTTATGGCTCATGTAAGTTATGGAGTTTAGGAGGAAGTGAGGGGTACTTAATCTCCATTCAAGTGTGAGTTCTCCTTGAAACCTAAGTTCATTTAACAATCTGAAAGGATACCCATAGACCACACTAAGTCCGCCTTCATAAGAAATAAACTTCATGATGTGGTAAAATAATTCATCCCAGGGGTATGGAAGGATTTCTCTCCTCACTCCATTTTTGTCTTCAATGTACTCCTCTCCTGGTAGAAAGAAATTCCTTTTGGCTACAGTGCTAGGCATTATTTCCTTAACCCATTTGAATCCTAAGGTCAAATTTGTAACTCTACTTATGAGCTTAGGAGATAGTGTCATGGCTATGCATCTAAGCACAATGGTGGCTCTCTCTTCTAAATGTAACTGCAGAGCCACTACAAATTCTATAGCCATATCTTCATTAGAACCTTTCAATAGCTCAAATAATCCTAGCCATTGGTGATTTCAGAAGATTTCCATAGCTTGGGGGTGCTGGCTAATTCTCTTAATGTTAGTAGGATCTCTTTTGTTGAATCCATCTCCCATTTTAATGGTTGTGATATGAAGGTGGTGAGAGGTTTGAGAGTAATGTCTTTGAAATTGAGGTCTTGAAACAAAGTGAAAGAAAAATTTATTTTACCCTTTAACTATAAATTTTACTTTGCTGAGTGTGAATTGTATGGATAAATTTCAGTGTTGGAGGATGGAAACCACTTAAATTTTTCCTCTGTTATTTTAGCTTGAGAGATGGAGGTTCTAGGAAGAAAATTCACCCACAAGTGACTCTATGTTTCATTCTAAACCCTTGTTGATCTGCTTCTAAGGTTTCCTGTAGCAAAACTCTATTTCCTGTAGCACGATGGTGCATGCAAGATAAAACCTTGATGCTTCTCTTCTGATGGCTCCCACTTCTCTCCTTCTCTTGCTTCTCTTCAAAATGCTCAATGCAATGGTGAAAATGAGACAAATCTTACCTTTATTGTATTTTTAACTAAATTTGAAGCGTTGTGGTGACTCGTACTTAACACGAGTTTTCCTCTTTGAGATCGTTGGCCCTACTTCAGTTAATCATTGTTGAGCCTTGTGATCACTCTATTCATACTGATCCACTCTCTATTGAATTGATTTGACTTTCCTAGGTGGAATGCACTTTCACTTTTCCTCTAGTTTCACTTTACAAAGGTGGCCATGTTAACTCACCACCTTTTTTCCTTTTAAATTTCTAAAACTCGACATTCAACCATTTTGGTGATTATGGATGCATAGCGAGAGGTGAGGGGCCATACCTGAGATTAATTGGTGTTGGTGAGGTGCTGAAGGAGATGGTACAAGGAGCTGAGCTGGTGGTGGCAGTCTTGGTCTTTTCTTTGATGTGTATTCATTTTTTATTTGTTTTTTGAATGAGCAACTTTTTCTGAGCGAGTTGCTTGTCTTTTCTGAGTGAGATGCTTAACCTTTTCTTGTTTTTTTCTTTTTCAGGTGTTTCATGGAGGTATTTAGGTGCCATGGTTGGTGTGCTTTCCCTTCTGGAGTCTGTTGGTGGTATTCTAGATTCATCCTCATCATATTTCCTTAAACTTTTGGCCTTGCTGTATCGCACACAGATTTTCTATAGGTAACTTTCATATACCTGTAGCAGTTTGTTTCTTGCCTCTTCTTGCTCCCTTTGCTCAAAAATGGAGGGATATGTTTCATGGAGGCTATGGAGGAAGTCATGGAATGAATGGAGTGGAGGATAGGCAAGTGAAATGTGTCCCATGCCAAGTTTCCAATGATTAGCTTCTAATGATGCAACATAGGGCTTAGATAGGGAATCCTTGTGCATTGGATGAAATAAGGGTTTGGGAATGGTCGGTATAGGGAAAAAATGAATTATCATGCCCTTATTAAAGTTAAAAAATCCCTGAGAGGGATTTTTCCTTCATAAATGAGTTTCCTATAGAATTTACAGCAATTTCCTATAGTGCTACAAGTATCCTGTAGCTGCTTGATTTTCCTGTAGCAATTATAGTTTAGGGAAAACAAATGAAATTTTTGCCTATTCGATGGGTGAAATGGATGAAGGGATATATGATGGAGTGGCTTATGGAGTGTTCAAGTAGAGAATAAGAGATAATGAAGATAAATTTCTCCTATGGATCCCAAAAACCATCTTTAATCAATAACCCGCAAAACAAAAAAACACATAAGTGCATAGGTATTTTTCTTCTCTTTTTTCTTTTTTTCTTTTCTTTTTTCCCTTTTTTTTTTGAAGGAAAGTGGGCTGCCTTCACAGATATTTTCAACCCACAGGCCTACTTTGGGTGCCTCAAAGAGTTTTTTTCCCAAGGATATTTTATTATCTGTTTTTTTCTTTTTATTTCTTTTTTTGTTTGCTCGACGACTGCATCATGGAGGTTTTCAACCCTAGAGTTGGCCTAGGGCACCTCAGATATGTTTTCACCCATGCCTCTTTATTATTATTTTTTTAATATTTTTTTTCTCTAGGAGGCACTTGAGACTATGGAATTTCCTATGACATACACCTCCTTGTTTATGGAATTTATAAATTCTGCCCTAGACAGGGGCTTCTTGTAAACCTTAAGCCTGTAACCATTGACAAGTAGGGGAATTGCTTCCTCATATATGGTTCTAATATGAATTGCACCATTATCATAAAATTTTCCCACTTTGTAGTGTCCTAGCCATCTTGTCATGAGTTTTCCTTTGAATTCCTTAAACCTTGATTCATACAACAATTCCCAATATCCTTCTTGCAAGATCTTTTCCTTAATGTTCTTGTCATGCCATATCTTCCTTTGCAATTGAATTAACTCTATGTGAAGGAGTGATTTCATCCTAAACTCATCCAATCCATTTAATTGTAACAACCTCTCTTTTTGGGAATTTGATATATCTAGGTCTAACTTAGCTTCCATCCTTAAGGTGTTGAATTCAAATTCCACTGAAAGCATAGTTTTCTTGCCATAGACCAGGTCATAAGGAGTGAATCCTGTTGTTATTTTCCAAGTAGTGTTGTAGGCCCAAGTAGATTATACCAATATGTCTACCCAATATTTTCTTTTGGTGCTCATAACCTTGGTGAGGATACCCTCTGAGGCTCTGTTGGTCACTTCCACTTGGCCATTCACTTGAGGGTGGTAGGAAGTATAAGTCTTATGCTTTATATTTTGCCTCCTCAGAAGATTCTTAATGAGATGATATGTGAATTGTGACCCATGATCAATGACTACTTCTCTCGGGTATCCAAATTTGTAAAACACATTCTTCCTCATAAATTTTTCTACTTTCACCTCAGTTGCTACCTTCACAACTTTTGTTTCCGCCCACTTTGTCAGTAGTTAGTGCAGAATATTATATAATTTTTATATCTAGATGGTGGATCAATAGGTCAAATGAAGTCCATGCCCAATTTGTAAAATGGCTCAAGAGCCACCTTAGGGTGCAAATGAATCTCATCCCTTTGTGAAGGTTTCCCCATCCTTTGGCACTGGTCGCACCTGCTAGTGTATCTTCTGGAATCTTGGTGAAGGGTAGGACAACAATATCCTTCTTGAAAAAATTTTAAGGCACTCATTTTTGCAGAAAATTTGCCTCCACAAGGGCTATCATGAAATGCAGAGAGGATATCTAAAAATTATTCCTCCCTCACACATATTCTGAGAATTTGGTCAGGGCCTAGCCTGAATATATTCCCCCCAATCCATGTGAAAGGGGCGCTTTTTCTAATGATCTTGCTTTCTCCTTGAATGAGAGATTAGGAGGGAACTTTACAACAACCAAGTAGTTAGCTATGTCAAAAATCCATGATGAGATTGATGTGATAGTGAAGGGATGTTCATATGGAAGCTGGTCATCCACCATTCCTTGTTCATCTGAAAATAGAGCTAACCTGGATAAAAAATCAGCAACAACATTCTCCTTTCTAAGTTTATCAACAATGGTTAGTTCAAACTGTTGTAAAAGTAACAACGGTCTAATTATCCTAGCATTAACGTTTGGTTTGTTCATTAAATATTTGATGGTTGCATGGTCGGTGTGTAAAAAGGTCTGATACCGAGTGACATAATGTATAATTTTTCTTAAATCAAGGACAATGGATAACATCTATTTCTATGTGAAAATATAATTGTGTTCGGCCTTAGACAAGTTCTTACTAATGAAATATATTGCATAAGGTATTTTGTCTTTGAAAAACCCCCATGCTTCCCCCACAACTTTGTTGGATGCATTTGTGTGGATGTGGAAAGGTAGAGTCCAATTTTGACATCGGAGAATGTTAGGTTCCTATATTACCAGTATAGTCCTTTATTTTTATTATTGTACCCTTGTAACCCCCATTTTGTTATTATTGTGCCCTTAAATTATTATTGTTAGGTCAGCTAGGATTACATTGTGGCCCACTAAGATTACATTATGGCCACATGGACTCCTATATATAGAAAGGAGGTTTTGTAAATTGTATCATCAAAGAATTTTTCATTCATGTAATGTATTGGAGGTTGCCCCCTCGAAGTGGCTTATTTCTAAGGCGTTGATATCTCTTTTCTTCTATTTTTGGAGCTGGTTACACAACATTTGGTATCAGAGGTTTGGATTCTAGGGTTTCGCTGCTCCAAATAGGTCATCGTACCATTTTCACTATAAATTTTTATCTACGAAGTTTTAGAAGCTGAAAGTTTTAGGGTGTGAAGCCGAAATCTGGAGGAAGATCGTCTAAAAATTTCCGAGCTTGGTTCACAATATTTTCGGAGATATGATCTGTGGAAGTTAGGTTTTTTTCCAGGCTCCTAAACAGGTCATCGTGGAATTTGCGCTATAACTTTTTTTCTACAAAGGTTTAGAATCCGAAATATTTAGGGTGCGAAGCTGAGATCCTAAGGAAACTCGTTAAAAAATTTCAGATCTTGATTCGTAACATTTTTAGAGATATGATCTGTGGAATGTGGTGCTTTTTCAGGCTCCTGAATTTCATCTCAAAGAGGTGATCGTGGGAAAAGTTCAATAACTCTCTCTCTGAGAATCGGAGTGGAGTTCCATAAAAATTGGTCACAAGTACAGGGACTTTAGTTTCTTAGCTATCAATTTTAGAGGCGAAGAACGAAAAGGTGACACGTGGCAAGTTGTACAAGTTCACTCTACTGAACCAGTCCATAATTAGGTCATTGTGGGATATTGGACATAACTTTGTCTTAGGGAATCTAAATTAGGTCAGACCTGTGGAATTCAAAAGAGAATTCATAGGGCTACTTCAGTGCTGAATTTCAGATATTGAATATCTACAATCACAGAGATAATCAAATTTCAATATCGAGCTCCTCAAAAGCAAGAAAAAGGTGTGTATTTTTTTCCGAATTGCATAAGTCTTGTTTGAAAAATCAATTTGAATTTATTCCAAGGGCATATTGTAGAATAGATATCAGTATTGGGTTCTAAAAAAATTCCCCGTAAAAATAATTCAACACCCATTAAGCCTTCAGAAGGCTCTACTATGACTCATGAAGATGAAGAATTGCAACATGATCTATCAAAATTACAAGAGAAAATGCACCAAATTTCGCTCTCACAAAGAGCAACAAAAAATGAAATGGAAGTTTTGAAGAAAGACGTGGAATCTAAGATAGATGACATGGAAGCTGGCATGGAATCTAAAATGGAAAACATGAAGAATTGTCTAAAATAAGACATAGAAGGTTTGACAAAGTTGATACAAAAAATGTTTCCTAATGGTGAAAAGATAGTAGAGGAAACTCATGATGAGAACAAAATAAATGTTAATCGTGATTTCATAAACTCTAATGTTGGCGGGAAGAACCACCATATTCCAAAAATGGATATGAGGAAGTTCGATGGAAAGGATCCTGTAACATGGATACTACAGATGGAGCAATATTTTGATCTCCATAACGTGCAAAACACACAAAAGGTACGCATTGCAACTTTACATTTAGAACAAAATGCATTTGTATGGTATCGATGGCTTTGTTCCCGTAAAAAAATTGTCACTTGGTCAATTTTTACGGAGGAAATGATAGCACATTATGAGGATACAAAGAGCAACACCTTCTTTACCCAATTGATAAATCTCAAACAGAAGGGTTTAGTGGGGCAGCACATTGAGGACTTCCAAAAATTGAATATAAGGGTAACTGATCTTACAGAGGAACACAGGATTGATCTCTTCCTAGGCACTTTAAAGGATAACATCCAACATGAAGTTCGCGTTTTGTAACCTGATTCATTGGAGAAGGCATTCAGGTTGGCAAGAAAAGTTGAATGTAAAATTATGGCGACAAGGAAGCCTACCACTCAATTCTATAAAGAAGGAAGTGTTGCTACGCCTAGATTTCCACAACCTACAAGATTGACACCACAAAAATTGGAAGAAAAAAGAGCAAAAGGGCTTTGCTACAGTTGTGATAGAAAATACACTAAAGGTCATAAGTGTGCTGAGAAGAAATTATTTTATATAGATTGTGAAGAGGAAGAAGAAAATGAACAAGAAGAGGATATACACCAGGAACCAGCCCTAGAAGAGGAAGAAATGAGTCCAACCATATTGTGTAATGCATTGGCAGGAATTACCACTCCTCAAACTCTCAAGATAGAAGGACATATCAAGAAGAAAAAGGTAATAGTGTTGATTGATTCAGGTAGCACCCATAATTTTATTCATTGCAAGGTAGCCAAGGAATTAAATTGTTTCCTATACCCAGCACCAGAATGTCAAGTGATGGTGGCAAATGGAGGAACTATAAATTGCTCTGGAAAATGCCATAATATCAAGCTAACCATGGGGGAATATGTAATGACTAGTCCAATGCTTTCCATTCCTATGGGAGGTGCTGATGTTGTACTAGGAGTACAATGGTTACAATCTTTGGGGACGGTAGCTTTTAATTTTCAAGAAATTTTCTTGAAATTTTTTTCAGAAGGAAAGGAAGTTAAATTACAGGGTATTGCAAGGAAGCCGGGAAAGATAATAAGCTCTAATGTCATGAAAAAGCTTATAAATAAATAAAAACGAGGTGTAATTGCACAATTATGCTCACTAGAAGTTCCAACATCAAAATCATCTATTTCTGCAGATCTCCAACAAGTCTTGGACAATCATTCCAAGGTGTTTGAAAATCCCAAGGGACTCCCACCTATTCGGGATCATGATCATGATATTCATTTTATTCCAGGAAGTGTTCCTCCAAACATCAGGAAGTGTTCTTCTAGAATTGCACACTTCTCCTTTAGGAGGACACTCAAGATTTTTAAAAACTTACCACGGGGTGAAGAAAGATTTCTTTGGATGGCCTTAAATCTGATATTCAAAATTTTGTGGCGGAATTTTTGCTTTGCCAGTAGAATAAAGTTGAGATAATTAAGACCCCGAGACTTCTACAACCTTTATCCATTCCAAGTCAACGTTGGGAGGAGATTTCAATGGATTTTATCACAGGTTTACCTAAGTCCGAAGGAAAGAGTGTCATCATGGTGGTAGTTGATAGACTGACCAAGTATGCACACTTTTGTGCATTATCTCATCCATTTAAATCAAGTACAATTGCTACTACATTTATGGACAGAATTCAAAAGCTACATGGAAGCCCAAGGGTTATTGTGAGCGACATAGATCCCATTTTTACTGGAAATTTTTGGACGGAGTTATTTTCTTTTTTGGGTACTCAATTAGCTCATAGATCATCTTATCATCCTCAATCTGATGGTCAAACTAAGATAGTAAATAAATGTTTGAAAGGATATCTTCGTTGTTTTGTATCTGATAAACAAACACAATGGGTCAAGTGGTTACCTCTTGCTGAATGGTGGTATAACACTTCCTTCCATACTGCAGCAAAAATGACCCCATTTATGGCACTTTATGGATATCATCCACCATCCATCACATCATCTTTAAGGAAAATTCGAAGGTTCAAGCAGTGGAAGATCACATCGAGCATCAGCAAGAAGTTCTCCAACTCTTAAAGGATAACCTGAATTTGGCACAAAATCGAATGAAACAACAGGCAGATCAACATCGCAGCGAGAGAAGTTTTGATGTAGGAGATTTGGTATTTTTACGGCTGCAACCATACAAACAAATGTCCCTCAAGCAAGCTAAGAAGGATAATAAATTATCACCAAAGTACTATGGTCCTTACAAGGTGTTGCAAAAGATTGGTTCTATGGCATACAAATTGGAGCTTCCTGCTTCTTCGCGAGTACACCCAGTTTTCCATGTTTCATGCTTAAAGAAGGTTATAGGTGAAAATCTTCTAGTTCAAACAATATTGCCAGAACTTGATGAGGAAGGAAAATTCATATTGGAACCTGAAGTGGTCATGGAAACAAGAACTCGACAGCTACGGAATCGATCAATTTCAGAGTATCTCATCAAGTGGAAGAACTTACCCACTGAAGATTATACATGGGAGGATGAGAATTTTATACAGAAGCACCCGGAGCTACTCAAGCGTTGAGGACAACATTTTTTTGAAGGAGAGGGGCATGTTAGGTCCCTATATCACTAGTATAGTCCCTTATTATTGTTAGTGTAACCCCCTTATTGTTATTATTGTACCCTTGTAACCCCATTTTGTTATTATTGTGCCCTTAAATTATTATTGTTAGGTCGGCTAGGATTACATTGTGGCCCACTAGGATTACATTATGGCCACATGGACTCCTATATATAGAAAGGAGGTTTTGTAAATTGTATCATCCAAGAATTTTTCATTTATGTAATGTATTGGAGGTTGCCCCCTCGAAGTGGTTTATTTCTAAGGCATTGATATCTCTTTTCTTCTATTTTTGGAGCTGGTTACACAACATAGAATGGGGGAAGTAGTTAAATTTACCTTAATGATATCAAAATCTTCTTGACAAAGATTGGACCAAGTAAACTCAGAATCCTTGGACAATAAACCAAATAGTGGCGAAGCCATCTTACTGAAATCTTTGAAGAATATTCTATAATAGCCAACAAACCCTAAGAAGCTCATGACATCTCTTTGCATTTGAGGAGAAGGTACCCTTTTTATAATAGTAATTTTTCTCGGGTCCATTTGTATTCCTGCTTGGGATATTAAGTGCCCTAATACAACTCCTTCTCTTTTCTGGAATTCACACTTTTCTGGGCTCAGGGAGATATGAATCTCAATTCACCTTCTTAGCAATTTTCCCAAATTAGAGAGAGCTTCATGGAAGTCATCCCCATAGGGTGTGAAATAATCCATGTAGATTTCCATTGAGTTGTGGACTAGCTCAGAGAAAATGTTGAAGACAACTCTTTGGAAGGTATATGGGGCATTTTACAACCCAAAGGGTAGGAATATATAAGCGAAGGTACCCCAAGGGTAGGTAAAATTAGTCTCATCCTAGTCTTCACAGTTGATTTGGATCTGGTTATACCCACTGAACCCATATAAAAATGAAAATAACTTCTTTCCTGCAAGGCCATCCATTACATGGTATATAAAGGGAAAAGGGAAATGGTCCTTCTTGGTGGCTTTGTTAAGTTCCCGATAATCAAAATAGATTTTCCATTTTCCATTCTTCTTTGGGACTAGGAAAAGAGTGTAATATTCCTAATTAGCCCAAGCTAATAGGAATATTCAATTTTGTTTTAATTTTTCTGTCTCATGAATAAAATGGTAAAGGAGGATCAATATAACTCCTAAACAACAAAATAAATCAATGCTCAATGTGAAACAAGATAAATATGAGCTATTTTTATGTTAGGTTCCCGTGATTTGGCCGATTGGTGAGCCAAATGACAATGTAAAATCAAACCAAGCTTTGGAGCTCGAGGACCTAGCCTTCCTGGACTCAGAGAGGGCTCTCTCTATTATATGTAAAAGATATCGGTGTGTTTGCTTATTGTTTCTGATTCTAGGCTAGTTATGAAGTAAGTTTTTGATTTTTTGTTTTTAAGTTTATGAGGGATGAAACTGATCAAAGATATAAAACAGGTAACAAGAATTCAGACCAACTGGGCTATGGGGTCAAAAAGGTCAAGGAAGCTATCAGATGATGATACAAGGTTGCTGTAGGGCCGATTTGATTCAAGGTAGAAAGGATCTTTGGGCAAAATGGAGTAAATGGACATCAAGTTTGTGAATAACAAGGAGTTTCAAGCATCACTGGTTCGATAGATAACATAAACATGGTAAAGAAAACCCTTAATCATGCAAAATGTAACTATAAACTAATCAACACATCGAAACAAACATTCAAGCCATGCATAGAAGTATAAGACCCTCTAACTTTGGGAAATGGCTATCAGACTTTGGGGAAAACACATAAGACAGACTAACAACTCAAAATACTATGCCGGAACGCCTAAACACAGTCTTTAAGTTATTGGGTACTTTGACAAACAAGGTTTCATAGTTTTAGGCAAAGGGCTAGATCGAGACTAGGCCTCCTTGGTTCAACAAGATGATAATCTAATCAGTCAAAGAGATAGTTTCATGGACAGAACTATGGACATTCATAGGTAAGCAGGGCACACCATACATCCTACTCAACATGCATAGAACTTATGAATAAAACTAGCAACAATATCCTTAAGTTACTAAAGAGCAGTTAAGAATTCTTTAGTGCAACTAAGGAAGAAGAAAACATAAAAGCTATGAAGATTCAGGAATTTTGAGGTGCCTCCATGGGCATATCTCAAAATTAATCTCTACTGATCTATAGCAAGCAAGAAGCATGTATCATGAATGAAAACTAGAAGACAACAACAAAGCAAGAAACACTATACCATTCTACCATGTCATGGAATCCATCAACAATCCTTCATCATTCATCAAAAGCATCCAAGAGGCAGTCCAAAATCATAACACAAGTATTTTCTTCAAAGCTCATATGACCAATATATTACTTCTTCTCTCAATTTCAGCCTTTTTTTACAATGAAGCCCTTGGAATAAATAGGCTCAAGTGAGGAAAACCTCATGGTTCAACTAGCTATCCCATTGGCCTAATCAAAATATCTAAACTTGTCCTTGAGGCTTTGCAAAGCCCAAGGCACAAAATATCCCATAAAATATCTAAAAAAATGCTAAAAATGGAAATTATATTGACTTTGCATCATTTTCCAAGTGCAAAAATAGCTAAACGCACATTTGGAAAAAGCAGATTTTTGAGGTTCAAAAATTACAAAAATACTTCAAATTTATATCAGAAAAAGGTCTCCTGACTTGCCGGAAACATTTGGCAGCCTTCCCGGTGTCGAAACAATGCTCATGATGGCCCGTTGGAAATCTCTCTGTGTCTACTTTCCGGCGCAACTAAAATCACCTCAATCTGATGCATGGAGGTCCTCCAAATCTGTACCTGTGTGTAAAAAGCCAGAAAAATGCAGACTGCTGATATGCCGGGCAGAATGTGCAAAAAGTGAGCATTTTTCGCCGTTTTGAGGGGGCGAATGATCTCCAAATGCTATGAAAATCCATGAGGACATGATCATGAAATTATGGCATCAACTGGTATCATCCTCCTCCCTTGAAAAATCCTCAAAATGAAGTGGCGAATTTTGTGAGTTTTGACCAAAAACTCAAAAATGCCAAAAAACCAAAATTTGTCAAAATGCGCCCAAAATTAGTGTGTATGACCCTCAAGGGTTCCTAGAAATATGTTCTGAAGCTCGGGCTGAAATCCAAAGTCTGAAGGTGTCTTTCTCCCTTTTCTTCTTGAAATTGTTGTTTATCACTACTGAGTTACTGTTGCTCAGCACTCTTCTCCTCTTTATCCTGCTGCTGCTCATCTTTACCACTGTCATGCTGCTCCTGTTGTCTTGCCTAGAGGAGCATCTTGATCTAGATGTGCTCCTAAAACACCAAAATAATTCAAAGTCTTTGAAATGCCTTCTTTAAACCAAACTCTGTCCTAGCCTGTCAACTTTGCTATAAGCAACAAGTGATTTCAAATATAGTGTGAAAATACTCTTCTTTGGTGTAAGACCTTTGTTCCTTTAGAATGATGCCTTTCTAGCCTTTGAATATCAATCAGTCAACATTCATAATGAATACACAATAAAAAGAGAAAAAATACAGTCAAGGTGACTTTCCTGTGTAAAGGTACCCAACTTTGATGTTTGAGGCAATAGGGCACCCTTGTCTTTGTAGAGGAAGGAAAAGACAAAAGCTTTTGATTCAAAAACACTGCTCTCTGGTGGTATGCAACTCAGCCAATCAATTCCACACCATATACAAAGTCAACCAAAGTGTATACAAACAGTCAAAGTCACTGTTTATAGGAAAATCTGGCAGAGTTTGAAATGTTTCTGAGGTGCTAGCAAAGGTCTTGCAGCAGTCATAAATCCAATGAACTCCTCTTTGAACAAAACATCAACCTCCTCGTATGCAGCTCACCAAATATATAATGATATAAGCACAGTCAATTCAATAATACATGCACAGTCAAATGATCTTCTGAGCTTGAATAAGGTCACAAAGGCCTTTGATGTTTTGATGTGAATTTGGTGAAATCAATAAACCAATCCCATAGCAGGACTGATGCACATAATTTGCATAGCTTTTTAAAATCGAACTCCATGTTTTAGATAATATATTTGGAGGGAATATTGTTGTCTTCCCTATAAGAAAATCACATACTGCGCCTTCTGCTTCCAACAAATCAACATGGTTCTGTGAGTGACTTGCCTGGTTGATGTTTTCTACAATCTTAATAACAAGTGTTTTCTTTCTCTCCCTGCCAATTTGGAAGTTCACTCTTCAAAGTATTTTTTCTTTTATGAAAATTGATGAAGGTTTCTTTAAACACCATTTCTATCTTTTCTTAAAACAAAGATTTCCTCTCAAATATAAAGTATAGCTGTTCTTTTGCAATATAGGCAGTCCTTTAATCATTGCGTCATTTTTCTTTAAGCTGCACTTTTCTTCATTAGTTCTGTGGAGGCCTTTTAACCTAGAACAGCTTTGTGAGACCTTTACCAAAGCTATACTATTTTGAACAACTTTCAAATAATTATGGCCAGTAGTCTTTGTAAATAATCACTCATGTGTTTCACTATTCCATGAGGTGAAAAAGTCTTTTGAAATTTGTTTTTGATCTTTTCAAGTCACTTGATGTTCTTTGCAGACTTTTAAAGATAACAGTTTGATGTGGTCATTTCCTGACATCCTTGATAACCTGCCTATGCTGGAGCTTCCTTCTATCCAGCATTACTAATCTCTGTATGATATCCTTACCACTTGCTATGGCGTATAATTCAACTGTTTTCATGGCAGCCTAACACTGTCATATCATAAATGAACACTGTAGGGTATTTCTACTTTCTGCTGGTCCCTTTCATTACAGATTTTACATTGTTTCCACAATGATCCCTGTAAGCCCTTGTCACCTTCAACCTGAGACCAAATCTGTTTTACACTTTTGCCATGTTGAGGAGACCGATATATGAGATCTGGAAGGCTGCTAGAATGACTCACTGATTATGCTTTATGGAATGGAAGGTCACAATACTGCTTTTTTGTCCTTTTAACATACAGAGGAGACTTTGGAAGGTCACAAATTCTCATCTAATGATAGATGTTGTTTGAACATGGGCCTACTGTTTCACCCTTTAAAGCTTTGTGCTCTTGTCCTTCATCATAGTTTTGAGGGCAGTGACAATGGCTATTCACACTAATGCAAATTCAACACTCTTTAAAGTTTCACCTCTAGCCAACATAAAACACCATAAGTCTTGATTTTCTAGACAAAACTATCCATCCTCCCAAAAACTACTTTCTTCAATGCATCAGACTGATAGAGGTTATGGTTATAACCTAGCTTTGATGGCAGCTCTAAGTTCCTTGAAATTGATTGAATTACTCCTCCAACCTCCCTTAGTAACAAATGTTTTTCAAAATATTTAATACATCTCCTTGAATTGTACTAAGACCTTCAAAAATGGATGGCAGCCCCTTGTTTAACTGTTTGAGCAGCTCTAGAAAGAGTTTTTTAAGGTTTTTAGAGAAATTTTTGACCAGTGCTACAGGAGTGCCGCGTGCTGCTACAGGCGCGTCGCGCATCAGTTCATCCCTTTGGAAATTTTCGGCCTAAACGCGTCGCGCAGATTTGTGAACGTGTCGCGCAACTTTGCAGCCCATTTTAAAGGCCTTCCCGGTGTCAGAATTGGGCACGAGATGGCTAGTTGGAAATATGTGGAAGTCTAATTTCCAGAAAAACTTTAATTTTTCCATTTGGAGTCCATTTGATTGTTCAAAAATTTATTTTCCCAACACTGGTCAAAACTGGTGAATCCTGGTGCAGAAATGCATCGAGCTGTTTGTAGGCCATTTTTGAATGCCTTCCCAGTGTCAGAATTGGGCACAAGATGGATCGTTTGAAATAAAAGGAAGTATACTTTCCAAATATTCTTTATTTGTTTCATTTTGTGTCCATTTTCATGTTCAAAAACTGACTGTCCCTTCACTGGTCAAAAATGGTGAATGCTGGTGCAGAAAAACATAGCGTTGATTGCAGGCTACTTTTGGATACCTTCCTGTTGTCATAATTTGGCCCAAGATGGCTCGTCGGAAAGCCATGGAAGTATTTTTTCCATAAAAACTTGAATGTTTTTATTTGGAGTCAATTTGGTTGTTCAAAATCTGACTGTCCCATAACTGGTCAAAATGATGAATCCTGGTGCAGAAATTCTCCCGTGACATATGAATTTTTCATGTTTCTCACAAACCATGATACCTGTGTAGAAACTGAAGGAGGTTTTTATTCTTAAATTTATGAGGGACAAAAACCTCTCTCAATTTTGTAAATTTCATCTCCATTTTGTCAGAAACACATTTTGAACCGAACTGCCCGAGCACTCCTTAACCTCTGTCTTTGTATGGCTTTGTCATAATGAAAGGAATACTCCTCAAAATGATGTGGTAATCTATAGTTTATGAGGTAGGAAGTTCTCTGAACCATGCTTAAAAACTTTCCATTTTTTCCTTCCAAACTCTGGTGTCTATGGAGGTGGCCATAAATACTCTGTTATGCTTGATTTGTGTATAATGGTAGATTATTACAAAATATTGTTTCAGCCTTTTCAAATGGTCCTTTAGACCTATCATGAAGCTTTCCTCATTATCTACTGATGAAGGTCATGATTGATTTTCTGTTTGTCATTTTGGATACCTTCAAACAATGGTGGGCCCTCTACTTATTTGGGAAGGAGGCCTATGCTTGACAACTGCCATACCAATTGTACTTTTTGAAGAAGGTCTTCAACACCATACTACTCCATTTATTTTGAAATAGGGACCTTGTATCTTTTTGAAGAAGTTTATAAAAATACCATTCACTGCAACCTTCAAAAACCCTAAGTATCCATTGTTGCTGCAGTAAAGAGGCTCCTTTAAACCAAAATTTTCCTTACTGCTGTTCATCAATGGAGGTGATCTACAATTTTTGAAGTTATTTAAAACACCTTGACCCTCTACTTTATGTTCATCCAGAAACCATGGACTGTACTTCACATTTCAACAGGAACAAAAGAACACACAGGGGTCTTTTCACTGAAGTATTTTCCTGTTTAAGACTAATTGAAGCTATGCATCTTAACAACCTTATAGAGATGTTTGTTATGATAGCTTTGATTAAGGAGTCCCTTTTTTTATGAGCCCTGATGATGACTGAAACCTCAACTGATTCTCTTTACAAAACCACACACTCTGTCTTCTCTTGTCTTGCACATTTCAGATCTTAGCACTGTTGTAATCATCATTTACACTCAGAAACCTAGAGTCACTGTTTTACTGTCTAGTAAAAATCAAGCCTGTGCTTTTGCAATCCTTAAAGTCAATATTGGCCAACGCCCTCTACTTGTAGATGAAGGAGGCGCCTTAACCCTCTGCTTGTAGATGAAGGAGGTTCTTGGCCATGACAAATTACCAGTCTGTTTGACAGTCATGTCTTTCCTCTACTGTGATTTCATGCTGAAAGGAAGCTGCAAGGTCTTGATGAGTAACTCTCTGTCTTGCATATATATCTCAGGCTCATGTTTACATTGAGAAGCAGCTGTTCTTCTAAATGTAGATTCAAGAAATTTCTTCTGAGATGATGTTATATTTCTTGTCTTTGCAAAATCCATAAAACACTGTAAAACACCTAATAATCAGCTTGAGACTGTGGTCTATGCAGTGCTGAGACTTAGGGGTGTGTAAGTGGCATGACTTAGTGCTGTTAAAAATTTCATTTGCAGAGTGGGAGGTCTGTCATGATTGGTCTGTATCAGATGAAGGTTTTTGGCCTTTTGATGGTTGCCAAGGGTAAAATGCCTTAAAGCGCCACTTCCTAACTTAGGGGGGGCTTTTGAAACGGTCATTGGGTTATCCTTTAAGAGCTGATGGGCAGAATATAAGGGCTAAAGCTAGATATGATAGTGATAATGAGTTTTGACTTTGACATGGGTGGACTGAAAAGCAGGAAGGAGAAAAAAGTTTTATGAGGGTTTTCTAGATGACAAATTGACATATGGAGATCAGCTTCTAGAAAACTCAGCTATGGATCTAGTCATCACTAACAAGTGAAAAATACTGATGACTAACAGTGGCTCCATTTGGGGAGGGCAGCTCCTCGTCAGGAGGTGTCCAGAATTTAGATCTTTGGTTTATGAAGACCAGTGTCTTACCCATTGGCGCAAAATTTCACCTTTCTTTGATGTTATTTCTGAAAAGTGACAACATGGTTAACATCAACAATATTTCTACCTACCCCACTATCTTTCCTAACATTTTTTCTTCTCTTTGGTGCATTTGAACTAGCAGCCCTTTGACAATGTATATTTTTCTTTTTGCAAAATGAACCTATCTATTTCTACTCTTATATCTGTCGGGAGTTCAGATTAAACTGATGAACTCCTTCATTACTCTACCTATACTAGATCAACTGTCAAGATTAAGCAGTTTGACAGGATTTTGTTCTCTAATCTAAAACACGAAATTAAAAATGATCAAATAAGGGTTAAACTATCTGATTTGTCATGTATTTGCGGCATGACAGGACAAACTGCACACAAATATTACTTTGCAAAAAAGGAAATCTAGAAAAGTGGGGCTAAGATGTACAATGTGTTTTTCATCCCTCGCTTTTCTCTTTGGTTCTGTTTTGGGCGTCTGGAACCAGTATCTTCTCCTAATCTACTCTCTGTGATAAGTCAATCTTACACAATTTTGACCATCTTTTTCACTCACTAACTTATCAGCAATTAAATTTAAACATGTTCAGCTATGATTAGGCTAGATAGCTAAACAAGACATTGAAGTACTAGTAGCGACATTTAGACTTGCGCGCTTTCCGAAGGACTATTTTTGGAACATGGGGCCTTACCTCTGATTTTTAGAAACTGCCCTCTTTTTCTACTTTTCACTGTTTTTTGTATTTTCTGCTTTTTCACTTTTTCTTCAAACAAACTACAAATGAAAAAAGTGCTCACAAGGCTGAGCTTATTTTCTACTGTTGTTTATCTATTCTATCCTAAATTGTACACAACATACACTTGGTGAACTCTTCTTTCCAATACAACCAATCAAGTAGATGCTCACATGGGTCATTCTGGTTTAGTTCTTTTATGATGTAGGAATAATGAAAAGGCCACTCCCACTCGGTTTGTTTTCGGACAGTAGTGCGTAAGTTTTTCCCCATTCTTGGTAGCAACTTGTTTATGATAGAACCCACTACCCCTACAGATTTCTCAAGGAAAACAACAAATGGATCTTGGAATAATACCTGATCTAGAGGATTTGAGATATAGGCTTTATTTAGGACTACTCTTTCTCCCACTTGGTTATATCTAGGACTCTCCTGGTAAAGCAACTCTTCCTCTTGCTCATGATCACTTGAAATGTCAGACTCATCATATATTGCAGTGTAGTTTTCTTGCCAAACTGATGTGTTTTGATAGGGTGGGCTAAAAACTGTGTGAAGGTCATCAGGATGATGGGCAAGGATACACTTTGACAGTAAATTATCTTGAAAGGATAGTGTGACAACTCTCATTTGTTTATCAACTTCTATTTCTTCATCTGCAATTTGTAACTCAATGGAACTGGGTAACTGCAAATATGGAGTTAAGGAAGATTCTATGTCCAAAATGATTTCCTCAACCATTTCAGGCAAAGGATTCTCATTTACAATATGTTCAAGAATTTCACCACCTTCCTCATCCTCATCATCAAAGCTGAAAAACTGTTGATTTCCAATTATGTGAATGTTATATTTGACGGACTAAAGTGAAGTAGAGTCAAGATTCTGAGACTCTTCACTTACTTCTGAACTCTCAAGGCTCTCCTTATCAGTGTTATAGATGACCTGTAATGGCTGCTCACTTTTCTCAAGTTTATGAAACTGAGCTTCCTCCCGAAAATCAAAAACTGAATCTTTTGCAAAGTTAGCTTCTGTTTGGAAATCATATAAGTCAACATATTGATCAAACATTTGAGAATCATTAACATAAGCAATGTCACCAGCCATGTACATTGGACTGCCAGATTTCTTTTCTTCAACTTGATTTACAAATCTATTTTTTGACTTATGATATGCAGGATTAACAGGAGAAAGATCAGAGAAGTTTTGGTTATTAGTTTCTGCATCTAGTAACGGAAAATGCATTTCTGATGGTTTGAGAGCTTCTTCCTTTTCCATTATCTGCTTGTTTATATCACTTTCATTGTATAAGATAAAAGAATCTAAATTAGAATGAGTGGAATAAATGGGAGTATTGTTTTCCATGAATGCTTGAGTTACCAGAGGTTGAGTTACTTCTAGTCCCAGGTTTTCCGTGACTGCTTTAGGCATGAGGTTATGGGAGGTACCAGAATCTAACATGGCATTATGTAATATCTTGTCCCGTATGTTCAGGCTCTCATAGGAAAGAGAAACAGATCTTTCTCGGTATTGACCTTCTATTTTCGGGCCAAATAAGAGCTCGGGTTTGTTTTCAATTAGATTTAAAGTATCTGCCTCGCTCCCTATGTCAAAAACTTTGAAAATTTGATATCTATACCTATCTACAGTTATTAACTCGGTAAGGGGTATGGTAATTTTTATTTCGGAAACTTCCCCTTCGAAACTAAAAGGAGTTTGTAGTTTGGGCAGATTTGTTTCAGCTTTTTTGGACATGACCTTTTCTATGCTTTTAATTTGTCGATTCTGGTTTGAGACCTTGTTTGACACAGTTGCCTCGGGAGTCTTTGTGGAGGTACTAGGAGTATCCGAGCTAAGACTTGTTTGAATAGCTTTATCTTTGTTTTGGTCAATTTTCTTGGCTACAATTTTGTTGCTATCCATGGCTTTTTTAAGGATGGTGTCAGAGGTTTTAGCAGTGTCAAGGCTACTCTTCTTGAAGTGGTCTTGGTTTTTTCTGCTTCTAAGGTTATACTGCCTATGAGATTCTATAATGGCATTCTAAAAATCTATGGCAGGATCTTCGAGATCTTCATAGTCGGTTTCGTCCTGACTCGGGGAGCACAACTCTTGCTCTTCTGCTGTGAGGTAAACCTTACTCTCGTTATCAGAACCTATGAGTTTCCAATGATTTTCATCAATGGGTGCGGTATCCTTATTCTCTTCATCAACATAATTCTCACTTAAGGATGGTCTGATCTGCTGATCATTTCCTCTTGGTTTATTTTGAGACTGATCTTTTCTAAAGCCTTGTTTCTGGTTTTGAGGGTTTGGTTGGTTGTCCCTAGGAGGCACTTTTTCACTCATTTTTTCCCATATCTTTGTCATGGATTTTATCAGGCCATCTATTCTAGGATCTAGGGAAGGAGATGAAGTGGAGACCTTATCTCTATATGGGACTTTTCCTTCTAATCTAGTCCTGGCTCTTTTTTCTGCTAAGTTGGCTTCTATTTTTATGGCTATTTGTTGCATTTACTCTAGGGTAGGGGGATCCTTGTCTCTCAGATGATATGTCATGTCTGGATCAAAACCCTCGGGGAATTTTTCCAAGACTAAACTGAGTGGGGGTTTGAAGTGAGGTGGGAGGGCGTTATATACACTGTTGAACCTAGTGCAGTATGCCTGGACACTTTCCCCATTTTCTCGTTTTAGGTTGTTATATTCTGACAGGATTTGAATAGGGTTCCTTCGGACTTCCCACTTGTTCGTGAAGACTTGGCAGAGTTTTAGGATATTGTGGATGATGTTTGGAGGCAAGATTTTAAACCATTTTTTGGGTTCTCCACCCAGGTTTTGGGCGAATATTCTCATTCTGACGGTTTCATCGTGTACTTCCATGTATTCAAAAGCATCGCTAATCCTACTTACATGCTGTTGAGATGTGGTGGTGTCTTCTCTAGTAAAGTGTGGGATTTTGTCTTGATATTTATTTGGGAGAGGAACCAAAGGTGGTGGCAACACCAAAGGTGCGTACCAGGCTGCCATGACGGGAGCTAATGGATGATGTACAAGATGAGGACTAGTGGGATGAGATGAGGTGGTTTGAACAGGTGTGGCGGATGAACTTGGACTAGTGATCTGGTTTTGAGAAGATCTGGGATGGTGGGAGCCAAAGTAATGAAGAAGCTGAAAGTCAAGGGGGGGGGGTGGAAGGTGAGGCTTCTCTACTATGACTGTGTGATTGGTCTAGGGTTTCAAGATCGTCAAAGTTTATCTTACTATATGATTTTCTTCTGAGAAGAGTTTTTGATGACTCTAATTCAAAAGGTGAATCTGGTAGGATAGTGAGATGTTTAGGTACTGATCTTGTTTTACGGATGGATCTACCAGTAGCTAGATGGTCAGTTTCGGAAGCTTGCCACAGAATATTCTCTGGGTCATCTACTATGATAGGGGGGTTTGGGTCTGGATGGGATCTGGTGTTGATTCTTCGTGAAGCCAGATTTTGGATCTAGAGTTTAGAGAGGATGGTATTGGTGAATGTTCTGGATGAGTGGTCTCTCTAAAGTTCTACTAAGGTGAAGGATGGTCAAAAATAAAAGGGAAGGACTAGTGGAGTCGCCAAGTGGAACTGGGTTGTTTTTGTGAAGATAGCTATGGTCCACCACCGGTAACTAATCTGGAAATATTTTTTAGATTTTATGAATTTATGTGCAGCCTATGGTTTGTTAAAGTATCCTAGACTTGTTTCAACACTTTGCTAGGGTGATGAGAACAAAAAGAATTTACTCTAAATGGGTTTATGGGCTGCTTGCTTGTTTAAGTATCTAAAGGACCAAAGAGTCTATAAGATTTTGCTAGACTATCATGTACTCAGTGTCCCATCATCTCCCGCTATGTTAGTGAGCGATGGGATAGGTCTATCGGATAGTAACCTAAAGTTTGGTAAAATAGTAAGGCCTACTAGAGGTTAGTGGAGTCGCCAGGTGGATCTTGGTTGTTTTGAGATATGTGTATGGTCCACCACCAGTACTGACAAAAAACAATCTAAGGGAGGTTTTTTTTTGGGGTTTTTTGAGTTTTTATGTAATCCTAAGGTTTGGAAAAGTGTCCTACAACTGAGTCATCATTTTTCTAGGATGGTGAGGCAACCAGATTTTACTCTTCTAAGTTTGACTGAGATGTAAGAGTTCCTAAGGGATACCTAGGATGTTTTGACTCAAAGTCCCACTGTGATCGCCATTATGTTAGTGAGCGGTGGGATAAGTCAATCAAATAGTATTCTAAAAAAGTCTCTAAAGATGAGGGAAACTAAGTTTGTTTATTACTCAGTGTCCCACCGTGATCGCCATTATGTTAGGTTCCCGTGATTTGGCCAATTGGTGAGCCAAATGACAATGTAACATCAAACCAAGCTTTGGAGCCCGAGGACCTAGCCTTCCTGGACTCAGAGAGGGCTCTCTCTATTATATGTAAAAGATATCGGTGTGTTTGCTTATTGTTTCTGATTTTAGGCTAGTTATGAAGTAATTTTTTGATTTTTTGTTTTTAAGTTTGTGAGGGATGAAACTGATCAAAGATATAAAACAGGTAACAAGAAGTCAGACCAACTGGGCTATGGGGTCAAAAAGGTCAAGGAAGCTATCAGATGATGATACAAGGTTGTTGTAGGGCCGATTTGATTCAAGGTAGAAAGGATCTTTGGGCAAAATGGAGTAAATGGACATCAAGTTTGTGAATAACAAGGAGTTTCAAGCATCACTGGTTCAATAGATAACATAAACATGGTAAAGAAAACCCTTAATCATGCAAAATGTAACTATAAACTAATCAACACATCGAAACAAACATTCAAGCCATGCATAGAAGTATAAGACCCTCTAACTTTGGGAAATGGCTATCAGACTTTGGGGAAAGCACCTAAGATGGACTAATAACTCAAAATACTATGCCGGAACGCCTAAACACAGTCTTTAAGTTATTGGGAACTTTGACAAACAAGCTTTCATAGTTTTAGGCAAAGGGCTAGATCGGGACTAGGCCTCCTTGGTTCAACAAGATGATAATCTAATCAGTCAAAGAGATAGTTTCATGGGTAGAACTATGGACAGCCATAGGAAAGCAGGTCAAACCATACATCCTACTTAACATGCATAGAACTTATGAATGAAACTAGCAACAATATCCTTAAGTTACTAAAGAGCAGTTAAGAATTCTTTAGTGCAACTAAGGAAGAAGAAAACATAAAAGCTATGAAGATTCAGGAATTTTGAGGTGCCTCCATGGGCATATCTCAAATTTGTTCTCTACTGATCTATAGCAAGAAAGAAACATGTATCATGAATGAAAACTAGAAGACAACAACAAAGCAAGAAACACTATACCATTCTACCATGTCATGGAATCCATCAACAATCCCTCATCATTCATCAAAAGCATCCAAGAGGCAGTCCAAAATCATAACACAAGTATGTTCTTCAAAGCTCATATGACCAATATATTACTTCTTCTCTCAAGTTCAGCCTTGTTTTACAATGAAGCCCTTGGAATAAATAGGCTCAAGTGAGGAAAACCTCATGGTGTGACTAGCTATCCCATTGGCCTAATCAAAATATCTAAACTTGTCCTTGAGGCTTTGCAAAGCCCAAGGCACAAAATATCCCATAAAATATCTAAAAAATGCTAAAAACGGGAATTATATTGACTTTTCATCATTTTCCAAGTGCAAAAATAGCTAAACGCACATTTGGAAAAAGCAGATTTTTGAGGTTCAAAAATTACAAAAATACTTCAAATTTATATCAGAAAAAGGTCCCCTGACTTGCCGGAAACATTTGGCAGCCTTCCCGGTGTTGAAACGAGGCTCATGATGGCCCGTTGGAAAGCTCTCTGTGTCTACTTTCCGGTGCAACTAAAATCACCTCAATATGATACCCGAAGGTTCTCCAAATATGTACCTGTGTGTAAAAAGCCAGAAAATTGCAGACTGCTAATATGCCGGGCAGAATGTGCAAAAAGTGAGCATTTTTCGCCATTTTGAGGGGGCGAATGATCTCCAAATGCTCTGAAAATCGCTGAGGACCTGATCATGAAATTATGGCATCAACTGGTATCATCCTCCTCCCTTGAAAAATCCTCAAAATGAAATGGCGAATTTATGAGTTTTCGACCAAAAACTCAAAAAATGCCAAAAAACAAAAAGTTGTCGAAATGGGCCCAAAATTGGTGCGCATGACCCTCAAGGGTCCCTAGCAACATACTCCGAAGCTGAGGCCAAAATATAAAGTGCTGATATGTCTTTCTTCTTTTTCTTCTTGGAACTGTTGTTTATCACTACTGAGTTACTGTTGTTCAGCACTCTTCTCCTCTTTGTCCTGCTGCTGCTCATCTTTACCATTGTCATGCTGCTCCTGTTGTCTTGCCTAGAGGAGCATCTTGATCTAGATGTGCTCCTAAAACATCAAACTGCTTCAAAGTCTTTGAAATTCCTTCTTTAAACCGAACTCTGTCCTAGCCTGTCAACTTTGCTATAAGCAACAAGTGATTTCAAATATAGTGTGAAAATTCTCTTCTTTGGTGTAAGACCTTTGTTCCTTCAGAATGATGCCTTTCTAGCCTTTGTATATCAATCAGTCAACATTCATAATGAACACACAATCAAAGGAGAAAAAATGCAGTCAAGGTGACTTTCCTGTGTAAAGGTACCCAACTTTGATGTTTGAGGCAATAGGGCACCCTTGTCTTTGTAGAGGAAGGAAAAGACAAAAGATTTTGATTCAAAAACACTGCTCTCTGTTGGTATGCAACTCAACCAATCAATTCCACACCATATACAAAGTCAACCAAAGTGTATACAAACAGTCAAAGTCACTGTTTATAGGACAAGCTGGCAGAGTTTGAAATGTTTTTTAAGGTGGTAGCAAAGGTCTTGCAGCAGTCATAAAGCCAATGAACTCCTCTTTGAACAAAACATCAACCTCCTCGTATGCAGCTCACCAAATATATAATGATATAAGCACAGTCAATTCAATAATACATGCACAGTCAAATGATCTTCTGAGCTTGAACAAGGTCACAAGGCCTTTGATGTTTTGATGTGAATTTGGTGAAATCAATAAACCAATCCCATAGAAGGACTGATGCACATAATTTGCATAGCTTTGTAAACTCGAACTCCATGTTTTAGATAATATATTTGGAGGGAATATTGTTGTCTTCCCTATAAGAAAATCACATACTGCGCCTTCTGCTTCCAACAAATCAACATGGTTCTGTGAGTGACTTGCCTGGTTGATGTTTTCTGCAATCTTAATAACAAGTGTTTTCTTTCTCTCCCTGCCAATTTGGAAGTTCACTCTTCAAAGTATTTTTTCTTTTATGAAAATTGATGAAGGTTTCTTTAAACACCATTTCTATCTTTTCTTAAAACAAATATTTCCTCTCAAATATAAAGTATAGCTGTTCTTTTGCAATATAGGCAGTCCTTTAATCATTGCTTCATTTTTCTTTAAGCTGCACTTTTCTTCATTAGTTCTGTGGAGGCCTTTTAACCTAGAACAACTTTGCGAGACCTTTACCAAAGCTATACTATTTTGAACAACTTTCAAATAATTATGGCCAACAGTCTTTGTAAATAATCACTCATGTGTTTCACTATTCCATGAGGTGAAAAAGTCTTTTGAAATCTGTTTTTGATCTTTTCAAGTCACTTGATGTTCTTTGCAGACTTTTAAAGATAACAGTTTGATGTGGTCATTTCCTGACATCCTTGATAACCTGCCTATGCTGGAGCTTCCTTCTATCCAGCATTACTAATCTCTGTATGATATCCTTACCACTTGCTATGGCGTATAATTCAACTTTTTTCATGGCAGCCTAACACTGTCATATCATAAATGAACACTGTAGGGTATTTCTACTTTCTGTTGGTCCCTTTCATTACAGATTTTACATTGTTTCCACAATGATCCCTGTAAGCCCTTGTCACCTTCAACCTGAGACCAAATCTGTTTTACACTTTTTCCATGTTGAGGAGACCGATATATGAGATCTGGAAGGCTGCTAGAATGACTCACTGATTATGCTTTATGGAATGGAAGGTCACAATACTGCTTTTTTGTCCTTTTAACATACAGAGGAGACTTTGGAAGGTCACAAATGCTCATCTAATGATCACTGCTGTTTGAACATGGGCCTACTGTTTGACCCTTTAAAGCTCTGTGCTCTTGTCCTTCATCATAGTTTTGAGGGCAGTTACAATGGCTATTCACACTAATGCAAATTCAACACTCTTTAAAGTTTCACCTCTAGCCAACATACAACACCATAAGTCTTTATTTTCTAGACAAAACTATCCATCCTCCCAAAAACTACTTTCTTCAATGCATCAGACTGACAGAGGTTATGGTTATAACCTAGCTTTGATGGCAGCTCTAAGTTCCTTGAAATTGATTGAATTACTCCTCCAACCTCCCTTAGTAACAATTTTTTTTCAAAAGATTTAATACATCTCCTTGAATTGTAGCAAGACCTTCAAAAATGGATGGCAGCCCCTTGTTTAACTGTTTGAGCAGCTATAGAAAGAGTTTTTTAAGGTTTTTAGGTAAATTTTTGACCAGTGCTACAGGAGTGCCGCGTGCTGCTACAAGCGCGTCGCGCATCAGTTCATCCCTTTGGAAATTTTCGGCCTAAACGCGTCGCGCAGATTTCTGAACGTGTCACGCAACTTTGCAGCCCATTTTGAAGGCCTTCCCGGTGTCAGAATTGGGCGCGAGATGGCCCGTTGGAAAGATGTGGAAGTATAATTTCCAGAACAGCTTGAATTTTTCCATTTGGAGTCCATTTGATTGTTTACAAATTTATTTTCCCAACACTGGTAAAAACTGGTGAATCCTGGTGCAGAAATGCATTGAGCTGTTTGTAGGCCATTTTTGAATGCCTTCCCGGTGTCGGAATTGGGCGCGAGATGGCTCGTTGGAAATATAGGGAAGTATACTTTCCAAATATGCTTGATTTGTTTCATTTGGTGTCCATTTTGGTGTTAAAAAACTGACTGTCCCATCAATGGTCAAAAATGGTGAATGCTGATGCAGAAAAACATAGTGTTGATTGCAGGCTACTTTTGGATTCCTTCCTCTTGTCGGAATTTGGCCCAAGATGGCTTGTCAGAAAGCCATGGAAGTATATTTTCCATAAAAGCTTCAATTTTTTCATTTTGAGTCAATTTGGTTGTTCAAAATCTGACTGTCCCATCACTGGTCAAAATGATGAATCCTGGTGCAGAAATTCTCCCGTGACATATGAATTTTTCACGTTTCTCACAAACCATG
This sequence comes from Pinus albicaulis, assembly GCA_034641835.2. Classification (NCBI taxonomy): domain Eukaryota; kingdom Viridiplantae; phylum Streptophyta; class Pinopsida; order Pinales; family Pinaceae; genus Pinus; species Pinus albicaulis. The sequence continues at coordinate 107,121,655 of CM076576.1, read as the reverse complement.
ATACCTGTGTAGAAAATGAAGGAGGTTTTTATTCTTGAACCTATGAGGGACAAAAAACTCTCTCAATTTTGTAAATTTCATCTCCATTTTGTCAGAAACACATTTTGAACCGAACTGCTCGGGCGCTCCTTAACCTCTGTCTTTGTATGGCTTTGTCATAATGAATGGAATACTCCTCAAAATGATGTGGTAATCTATATTTTATGAGGTAGGAAGTTCTCTGAACCATGCTTAAAAACTTTCCATTTTGTCCTTCCAAACTCTGTTGTCTATGGAGGTGGCCATAAAGACTCTGTTATGCTTGATTTGTGTATAATGGGAGATTATTACAAAATATTGTTTCAGCCTTTACAAATGGTCCTTTAGACCTATCATGAAGCTTTCCTCATTATCTGCTGATGAAGGTCATGATCGATTTTCTGTTTTTCATTTTGGATACCTTCAAACAATGGTGGGCCCTCTACTTATTTGGGAAGGAGGCCTATGCTTGACAACTGCCATACCAACTGTACTTTTTGAAGAAGGTCTTCAACACCATACTACTCCATTTATTTTGAAATAGGGACCTTGTATCTTTTTGAAGAAGTTTATAAAAATACCAATCACTGCAGCCTTCAAAAACCCTAAGTATCCATTGTTGTTGTAGTAAAGAGGCTCCTTTAAACCAAAATTTGCCTTACTACTGTTCATCAATGGAGGTGATCTACAATTTTTGAAGTTATTTAAAACACCTTGACCCTCTACTTTATGTTCATCCAGAAACCATGGACTGTACTTCACATTTCAACAGGAACAAAAGAACACACAGGGGTCTTTTCACTGAAGTATTTTCCTGTTTAAGACTAATTGAAGCTATGCATCTTAACAACCCTGCAGAGATGTTTGTTATGATAGCTTTGATTAGGGAGTCCCTTTTTTGATGAGCCCTGATGATGACTGAAACCTCAACTGATTCTCTTTACAAAACCACACACTCTGTCTTCTCTTGTCTTGCACATTTCAGATCTTAGCACTGTTGTAATCATCATTTACACTCAAAAACCTAGAGTCACTGTTTTACTGACTAGTAAAAAGCAAGCCTGTGCTTTTGCAATCCTTAAAGTCAATATTGGCCAGCGCCCTCTGCTTGTAGATGAAGGAGGCGCCTTAACCCTCTGCTTGTAGATGAAGGAGGTTCTTGGCCATGACAAATTACCAGTCTGTTTGACAGTCATGTCTTTCCTCTACCGTGATTTCATGCTGAAAGGAAGTTGCAAGGTCTTGATGAGTAACTCTCTGTCTTGCAGATATATCTCAGGCTCATGTTTACATTGAGAAGCAGTTGTTCTTCTAAATGTAGATTCAAGAAATTTCTTCTGAGATGATTTGCGAAATCCATAAAACACTGTAAAACACCTAATAATCAGCTTGAGACTGTGGTCTATGCAGTGCTGAGACTTATGGGTGTGTAAGTGGCACGACTTAGGGCTGTTAACAATTTCATTTGCAGAGTGGGAGGTCTGTCATGATTGGTCTGTATCAGATGGAGGTTTTTGGCCTTTTGATGGTTGCCAAGGGTAAAATGCCTTAAAGTGCCACTTCCTAACTTAGGGGGGGCTTTTGAAACAGTCATTGGGTTGTCCTTTAAGAGCTGATGGGCAGACTAGTAGGGATAAAGCTAGATAGGATAGTGATAATGAGTTTTGACTTTGACATGGGCGGACTGAAAAGCAGGAAGGCGAAAATTTTTTTATGAGGGTTTTCTAGATGACAAATTGACATATGGAGATCAGCTTCTAGAAAACTCAGCTATGGATCTAGTCATCACTAACAAGTGAAAAATACTGATGACTAACACTTTATAAACACACTTAAGTGTGAAAGAGGCTGGACCAATTGACTGGGTCAATAGGACCAAATCCACAGTGCTGTCCACATGCATTGTATCTCCTAAAGGCACAACGCAGTTCATGTTGGAGGCCACTCATGTGAATGAAGCTAAAACATCAAGATGGTTTAGGGTTTGACAATATTTCCATGTTATAAAAGGAAGAGGAGGACACCAAGAAAGGGATTGATTATTTGATATTTCAAAAGGTGTTTTCTGTTTAGAAAATCGTTATTCCCTGGTTGTTTAGCTGAGAATAGTGCTGTTTAGCACTTGGGTGTTCCTGGTCGGGAATCCCACCTCCTTCCTTGAGCAGCTCTTGGAGGAGACTTGTTATATCTTGTCCACTATCAGGCTTTGGGCCAAGCTTCATCTTCCAACCACAATTCAGATCCTGTTGAGGGTTTGATTGTTTTTTTAGTTTGCAGCAGTGGAAGCTAGATCTATTCAGATCTAGGAAAATCTAGTGCCTCTTCTTAGTGAGTGTGTATTTTAACCTCCTGGAAGAGTGTATTGGATCATTAGAGCTACACTTTCAGATCTAGGAATCAAGCCTACTCAGTACTAAAGCTAACAACGTAGTTTCTCTCCCATAACTGTGTTATCTGCAAGAGGGAAGTTTCAGGATGTTTGAGCAACGTTTTGGAGGAGTGATCTCTGGTGTTAAGGGGATATCCTTACACTGTGGTGATCCATGGATAGGCCATCCAATCCATGTTAATTTCAGATCTGATTTTCATATGGTTCTATTTACTATAGAATTCCTGAATATTTCTGTAGGACTACAACTTAGATCTCAGATCTACTCACTGATGTTCATGATTTTCTCAGATCCCCAAGGGGAGTGTATTAAGGAGCTCATCTAGTACAAAGATATGTATTGGATCTATATTTTTGTGTACATATCTTCTCTAGATCTGAAGTGTAATATATATCATTTTTAACATCAATAAAATAATGTTGTCAGGCTTTGCAGTCTCATTTTGTTGTTGCAACACCTCAATCTTGAGGGATTCTTCATGTAAATGTTATGTTTATATATTGTAAATTGTATGGGCCATAATGTAGAACTGATTTACTGATTTCCATACCATATTTCATCCAAAACATTCATAAAATCATGCTTTTTTTGCTTCAGTAAATTATGCAATAATCAAGTCACGGGGATTGGGCATTTTTAAGCCATATCGAGAGTGGGAGACCTGTTTAACATAGCTAGAGTCATTTGTTTTTCCTGAAATTTGGTATGTGAGTCCCACATGACATAAGCTATTATATCCCACCATCACTTGCCCTTATTTTTACGCACATTTCTAAAATTAACCTTTTTAGGGCATAAATTGTTGTTTTCCCTCGTCTTTTGTGGGTAGCATGAATCATATTTCTTTCTTTTGAAAATTTTATGGAAATAAATCTAATTTAACATCTATTGTGAGCTATATGGCTGCATCTCCAAATTTATAATATCTTTAGATATTCTATTTGTTGTAGAAAATCCCTATTTTGGGATATTACAGTGGTATCAGAGCATGATCTCTGGCTCAGCCTGTGAGATCTAGCTATCAGAAGAATAAAGAATAAGACTTAAGAAATATTACACAGAGGACAAAGAGAAGGATTTTTCTAACACTCTCTCTCAAGCCATGCACAAATTTAAGGAAGAAATCAGGGGAATGAGAAGGGGAAGACATGCAAATCCCTCAAGGAGTTCTTCTCATGAAGAAATCCCTAGTAATTCTTATGCTATGTGTGAGAATTTAGCCACACAATCTGATATACAACGTTTTAACATGCCTATTTTCTCGTTAGAGAAAGAGGAAAAGGAGGAATGACGAAAGAGGAGGTCTCCCTGCTTAGTTTCTAAACCCTGGAAGGTATTAAAGAAGATCTCAAGGATATGGAAGGGGAGGAGTGTAGAAGATTTTTGGAAGGGTTTGAAACAAGTCCTAACTATTCTCGTGATGGGTGTGAGAATTCAGTCACACATGCAGATCCACAACTCAATCTATTGCCCACATTTACTACAAGGAGGATGGAGGAAGAAGATCCATCACCACATGGAGGTGAAGGGGGAGCCATTGCTTCCACTAGAGGAGCCCTTCCATCTTTAGAAGGAGTTCCAAATGATTCAAAATGTGGGAACCAAAACACAATTCTAGAACAACATGCAATAGCATTGGTGGATTGTGATATGGGAGGAGAGGAAGAGAAGAAGGAACAACATCAAGGGATGATAAGCATTCACCCTTATATATTTCAGAAAATGTCTACACAAGGGAAGGAGAATGCACTATGCAAAGAAGAGAGGGACAAATCAGTCCACTCATACATCTAGAATTGTTTAGAGACATCTTGCCTCTTGGTTCACCATTCTTGGATTCCAGGGAGGTGAGGATTTTGGAGGATGAATTTGGCATGAGGGATGTCAAAATAGCAGGAAACATCATGAGGAGAGCTTCATATGCTAGATCACCAGCACTGTCTCTTAGGAGGATTGATCCCTATTGGATGTCTCAACTTTTGGTAGATTACTCCAAGAATCTTGGTGCATGCATGATTCTTGATGACCCAAAGGGAGATGATAGATACATAGTGGATGATGTGGTCATCTATTCCTATGGCAGGATCTTCTTGACTAGATCTTCTAGTCTCAAGGAGAAGCTGCTACATGCAGCACATAACGACATATCTTCTATGCACTTTGATGCATATTTCTAGTTAGTGGAGGAGTTCACTTGGGAGGGCATCTAGCATGACATATTTTAGCATATGGAGAGATGCATAGCCCAGATGGTAATGAATAAGAGGTCGCAACCACTTCCCTACTCATTGGAGGTGAGGGAGAAATACTAGTTGAGCCATTTCAGCTCAAGGTTTCAAGCACATGGTAGAGGAGGTATAATTTCACATTATGCTTTGTACTTCTTTACTTTATATGAGTAGCATGTTGTACCAAGAAGGATCATACATTCTTGCATTTTGTATGATGTACTTATAGCTACTTGCAGCATTGATTTTGGATACCTTAATGGTGGTTTGTGGGGGAAGCCACATGATTCTTGGTGTGCACGATTGACACCATATTGTAACTTCATGTTTCCATCTTATGAGATGATTGTGGCAGCAAAAAAGTGGCTGGTGAAGCACTTGTTATTTCTTATTTTGATGCAGGAAAAGGATGCACTGTGCTGTTTCCATGAGTGGAACTATGATTCACTCTTCGGTGTTCATTTGGAAACTTGTTTTCATTGTATTTTGCTTCCATATATTGCTGATATGTTTATGCTCATGGGAAGATTTGTTTGGAGAGTGGGCTTGAAGTTGAAGATGCCCATTGGGAGTATGATTCTCCCTATTTCACATGAAGTATGTTTCAAGAGAACCAATGGGCACATCATGATTTCCACATCATCCCTCTTCCCTTCATGTAGGGGGAGCCATTGGGAGAACATGCGTTATTTGAGGAGGCACTTCATGGTTGATTCATTTCATGGGGTGGCTTGGGCCAATTTTGGAGGCCATGACATTTCAGCCCAATATCAACAACCTCCTCATACTTACCATAAATGGAGGGAGAAACAATTTGAATGGGAAAATATAAACTCTCCATTCAGCCCCAACACATTGCATAGATCCGGGGTTGAAGTATTCTCTAATGAGCTACCTAGAATGGCTCATTTCATTTGGATGAATGCATGGGTGAGGGAGTCACTCATTGGGAACAAGTCTTCCCATGTTTTCATCACTCCTACCTTGAGGAGTCCATTGAGAAATAAGGAGATCACCACTTGTACCTTCAAATTTCTCATGATGTACACTTTGTTATCTTACACTTGGAGGGAATCATTGGAGGGAATATTCATTGCTTATCATTTTCAGCCATGGTGGGATCCATTGATGAGGCCACAAGAAGAGGAAGGGATAAATTTTTCTCTACCTTACAGTTGCTTGAGGACAAGCAATGTTTTGAAGGGGGAGGACTGTAATATTCCTAATTAGCCCAAGCTAATAGGAATATTTAATTTTGTTTTAATTTTTATGTCTCATGAATAAAATTGTAAAGGAGGATCAATATAACTCCTAAACAGAAAAATAAATCAATGCTCAATGTGAAACAAGCTAAATCTGAGCTATCTTTATAAACACACTGAAGTGTGAAAGAGGCTGGACCAATTGACTGGGTAAACAGGACCAAATCCTCAGTGTTGTCCACATGCATTGTATCTCCTAAAGGCACAACGCAGTTCATGTTGGAGGCCACTCATGTGAATGAAACTAAAACATCAAGATGGTTTAGGGTTTGACAAGATTTCCATGTTATAAAAGGAACAATACACCAAGAAAGGGGTTGATTATTTGATATTTCAAAAGGTGTTGTTTGTTTAGACAATCCTTATTCTCTAGTTGTTTAGCTGAGAATAGTGTTGTTTAGCACTTGGGTGTTCCTGGTTGGGAATCCCACCTCCTTCCTTGAGCAACTCTTGGAGGAGACTTGTTCTATGTTTTCCACTTTCAGGCTTTGGGCCAAGCTTCATCTTCCAACCACAATTCAGATCCTATTAAGGGTTTTATTGTTTTTGTAGGATGCAACAGTGAAAGCTAGATCTATTCAGATCTAGGCAAATCTAGTGCCTCTTCTTAGTGAGTGTGTCTTTTAACCTCCTGTAAGAGTGTATTGGATCATTAGAGCTGCATTTTCAGATCTAGGCATCAGGCATACTCACTAATGAAGCTAATAGTTTAGTTTCTCTCCCATAACTACGTTATCTACAAGAGGGAAGTTGCAGGGTGTTTGATCAACGTTTTGGAGGAGTGATCTCTTGTGTTAAGGGGCTCTCCTTACACTGTGGTGATCCATGGATTGGCCATCCAATCCATGTTCATTTCAGATATGATTTTCATATGGTTCTATTTACTTTAGAACTCCTAAATATTACTGTAAGACTGCAACTTAGATCTCATATCTACTCACTGTTGTTCATGATTTGCTCAGATCCCCAAGGGGAGTGTATTAAGGAGCTCATCTAGTACACAGATCTATGTTGGATCTATATTGTTGTGTAAAGATATGATCTAGATCTGAAGTGTAATATATATCAGCTGTAGCATCAATAAAATAACGTTGTCAGGCTTTGCAGTCTCATTTTGTTGTTGCAACACCTCAACCTTGAGGGATTCTTCATGTAAATATTTTGTTTATCTATTGTACATTGTACGGGCCATAATTTAGAACCCATTTAATGGTTTCCATACCATATTACATCCAAAACATTAAGAAAATCATGATTTTTGTGCTTCAGTAAATTCTGCAGTAATCAGGTCATGGGGATTGGGCATTTTTAAGCCATCTCGGGAGTGGGAGACCTGTTTAACATAGCTAGAATCATTTTGTTTTGCTGAAATTTGGTATGTAAGTCCCACATGACCTAAGATACGATATCCCACCGTCACTTGCCCTTATTGTTACGCAAATTTCTGAAATTAACCTTTTTAGGGCATAAATTGATGTTTTCCCCCGTGTTTTGTGGGTAGAATGAATCATATTGCTTGATATTAAAATTTTTATGGAAATATATATGATTTAAAATATGTTGTGAGATATATGGCTGCATCTCCAACTTTAGAATATCTTTAGATATTCTATTTGTTGTAGAAAATCCCTATTTTGGGATATTACAAAGAGGATATACCCACTCACTGTCTGATATAGGATAAATTAAACTTGCATCTAAAATATTCTGTAGTTATTCCTTGAATATGTACTTTAGATTTGTGTTCATCCCTATTTGGGGTTGTCACACAGGCTTTCATCCTTCCTTAATGTAAATATGATGTTAGCATACTGAAGGATGCACCCCTTTCATGTCCTTAAAGTCCCAAGAAAATTCTTCTAGGTTTTATTTTAGAAGTTGGAATAAATGATTTTATTCTTCATTTGAGAATTTTGAGTTGATTTCAGAGATCTAGATGGGTCAAACTCTACAACCTTTGTGGTTTCATAGCTTGAATCGAATGAGTGAAATTCCATCCAAGGTTGGCTTTTGGATTCTTTGTTAGGTTTTCAAGAGGAATGTTAGTGGGGGATTGGTTTTGAATGACATTTTCAACGATTTCATCTTCATCAAGTTGCCCCCCTCTAAGAACAAAATCTATGGTACAAATGGAGGTAGTGTTATATACCTCATATTCTTCATCCTCCAACCATATCTGTAGATCATGATCAATGGAAGGATGTGCTAGAGGATATAATACAAACTATTTAGACTAGGGCCCATTTTTAATAGTCATGTTTTTGGCCCAACAACTGATATAAGCATCTGCAGTGGCTAACCAAGGTCTTGCTAAGATGAGAGGATATCCATTGAACTTGGTTTTGGCTGCAGAACCAAGAAATTTGTAGGATACTCCCAAGAGTCAATTGCAACCATAACATCCTCAACAATTCCTTCTAGAGTTACTATGGATCGATCTGCAAGTTCCAAAACTATTGTGGTTTTCCTCAAAGTCCCTTGGAGGTTGAGTTTCAACATAGTTTCTTTGGTCATGACATTGGTGGCAGCCCCAAGATCAATCAGAGTATTGGGGACTATGACACCATCTATGTGTACATCTACAACTGGACTGCCAGGGTCTAGGTACTTTACAAATATCACCCTTCCCAACATTAAGTTGGAAAAATGTCCTACTACATTGATGGTGAGGGTATCCTTATTCTTTCTCCCAGGTTTCTTGAAGCACTCTACCTTGATGAGCCTATTGTAAATAGGGACATCCTTAATGGCCCTAAGAGGTGGTATATTTACACACAAAATTTTCAATTCTCCTAGAATTTCAGTCTCCTCTAGGGTGTTCTAACTAGAATGGATCAAGTGTTTGGGAAAAGGAGGTTGTTGGATCTGAGTGTTAATTTCTTCCCTTTCCTCCTCAACCTCTACAAGTGGAGATGGAGTGTGGTTGTCTGGGATTACTCTTCCCAACCTGAGATTAATCTCTTGTATCTCCACATCATAAGCTAAATAGGATGTCTCTCCACTATAAAATTACTGTGCATGTTTGTTGTTTGGGTTTGGATTGGGCTGTGTAGGAATCTAAGACAACTTTGGTGGAGGAGCATGAGTAAGATGAGGTTGAGGTTGGGGTGGAGGAATTAGAGTAGGTGGTTGATTATGTTGAGGCCTCCACCCTTGGGATGGATTTTTCCACTGAGGTTTTTTAGGAACATACTACTGAAATGGTTGGTTCATAGGCTGAGGATGATATGGAGGGTTGTAAGGCCAAGTAGGAGGTGTAGGCCAGGATGGATGAGTGGGGGTGTAACAAGGTTGCATGGGTGCAATCTGATTATTGTGATAATAAGAGTAAGGTGCACCTTGCATACCCTGTTGATATGACCTAGAGCCTTAAGGCCTTCTCTATTTGATGAAACAGAGTTTCTCTAGTCCTACTTCCCCACCTTGATATACAACTTTGAGCCTAAGTAAGGAGGGACACTTATCTGTGGCATGATTCTCCCCACAAACTAAGAAAACCTCCATGACATTTAGTGGAAATTTATTTCTAGGGTGTTTTCTAGTACATCTGATGAGCTCCATCATTCGGTACATTTGGAGGGGTTAATGGTCACCTTTTTGCCTTATTAAGTCTCTTTTTCTCGCATTTTAGTTATATTATTGTCTTATGATGCTAGTGTAGGTGGTGATTGAGGCTTAACATACTTCGAGTACCTAACATAAGGTTAAATGCAGGAAAATCATGAAGATATGGTGTTTTTGTGGAGATTTTGTCATAAAGACTCAGAGTATATAGCAAGGAGATATTATAGGGGTTTTTTTTCCCTCCTTAACTCCCAAAGGAATCCAAGAATCCTCGAGATTCCCTCCAACAACTCGAAATCAAAGGCAGCCAAGTAAACCTAAGACCAAGTGCACTCAAGCCATACTTCACTTGGATTCAAGTGGACTCATCACCTATTTTCTAGGGAGTTGTTGGTAGTCACCCTTTAGGTTAAATAGAGCTGAAAAAGAGCTCATTAGGATTCAGATTTTGGAGAAATCCATTAGGATCTTTTCTCTTGTAAGCAGTTTTTAACTTTTATATTGATGTAATGAGACTATCTTTTGAAATGAAATGAGTATTCAAAATTTTCCTTACTGATCTAATTCTAGAGAGCTAGGCTTGTGGGTTAGGGCTTAATCAATGTGCCTCAAACTCTCTTGTGTAATCATTCTTTACTTTCATCTCATTTAGCTAGTTTTTATTATGAGTAGTTAGCTAGTTTTTTGGTATTTTCATTTACTATTTTAGTTTTCTTCCATTTGTATTTTGCTTTAGATTTAGTCTATTTACATGAGTGGTAGAATAGGTGATAAACTCCATAAATTTGTGAGTCAATCCTCCCCCTCTCACCTCTATCAATAGAGCTTGAGGAGGGTAGACCTTCCCTACAGACCATAAATTATATTTAGTTTATGATTTCTTGGAATATATGAGATTAGTTTTTGTAATTCCATGAACATGTTAAATATGTTGTGGTAGATCTATGTTTTTAGAGTAAGATATATTTTATTTACAAATTCAAGTCATCTTTTTCATTGTCTTTAACATGAATTTGTCCATATTTATTGCATGAATAGGTAGTTTGATTGCAGTATAGGTAGCACAACCAAGTCGAAGTTCACCAACACCTCCAGCTTCATCTCTCATCTCCCTTCAACCCTCTATTCATCAAAATCACCATCAACCCTGTTTTCAAATTTTCTATCTCTACACTGTGAGAAAAACCTAGTGGTGCAAGATGTGACTCCCAAGAGGCCCTAGTCTTGGCCAAGGGGTGTTCCACCCCAAAATAATCCTCATCCACCTTCACACCACCTTTCCTACCCCTTTTCCACCTCTTTTTGGCCCTGGATTTCCCTCGGCTTGTTTCTTGTAGCAATTTGAGGACTTGTCTGTAGCACAATAGGAAACCTGTAGCAGCACTTGCAAAAACACCTGTGGGCCCATACTTAAGCCTAGAAACCACCATGGCCACCTTATAAACCTGTAAGAACCACTCATACACTTCTAACCTTTCCCCCATGTGTTCAACCCTTCCATAAACCACCTTAGCACTTTCTTCCCCTAGCTGCAAAACAACACATTTTCAAGCATAAATAGGTCATGAATAGTTGAATGAATAAAATCATGATAGATAGAGCATAGGGTAAGTAGAGTGCATTTAGCCATTTTTCCCAAATAAGTGTGATTATATTATTTTCCTTCATGCCATTTCAATTTAGCAATTTACTTCATGCAAGGTACCTAGGTTGCTTTTACATTTCTTATCATAATTTAATAAGTAGATTTATTTCATTACAGAATAGTTAGATTTACTTGGTTACTGTTGTATAACTATGTACTTACTGATAGTGCCATGGATATGAATCATTTGTAGCCCTAGGCCTAATTCTATAAGTGTGTTAGAATTCACCCAGAAACCCTAGAGGTAACACCCTTTTATAGAGCTTAGAAGAGGATGACATGAGTATAATGTATTTGTTTTGTATATAGCACTTTCAACTCAAAGTTTGTATGAACCCCAGGTTGATGAAGTAAAGTAGGGAAACCTCTGTGTTAGTGTGAATTCTAATTGCAAGCGTACGAAAAAAGCTCACTTTTTCCTTGCATAATAAACAGCCCTAACATCAAAGATGACTGCCAATTTCCTTAGATCTGCAGTTAGTGATAAGAAAAAATGCTACAGAAATCTAGAGCTAGGAAGTTAAAGACATTAAACAATAAATAAAAAGAAAGAGTTGCTCCATGCATCCAATGAACAAGACAAGAATTTTTAAATAATTTTTTGTATTATGACACCTGGGAAGAGAACATAGAAAGATGTTACCAGTCCCCTTAAATGGGATGGGTTCTTGTATTTCCTCAATGCTTCAGATCTAAGATCTCTCTCTCTTGATGGTGTAGAAAATGCAGACAAAATGGAATTCAAAGGGAGCTCACAAGAAAAAAGTAGAAAAATATGACAATGATGGAGGATCAAAGTCAGAGACCAAAAGTAAAGATCCAGAGTGATATTTAGGTAACAGAAGGTAGCAAATGAATGGGAAAACCCTTCTATTTATAAAAAAAATATTGATTTAGTCTAGATATTGGTGCATAATTAAAATATTATTAACCAAATCTAGATACAACTTTTATGGAATATTTTATTATTTTTGTTGGAGGGAAAAAGAATATGAGTTTGGTCAAATCCCTTTATTTGTAAATAATAAATAAATAAATGATTTATTTATTATTTTTAAGAATGTGGTTGAGTAATAATTTAAATAAATAATCATTTATTGAATTATTTGTAAATGATTTAGTCAAATTTAACAAGGAATATTTTTTTCCCCAAGGAAAAATCATAATTTTCATTAATATGTGAAAATTACATGTTGTAGATGCATTGCATATGCATTTTTGTGACCGTGGTAACATCATATAGTTTTGTGAAAATACCCTAAGGGGTGCACATATGGCTGTCAAAATAATATACAGTAAATACAATAATTTAAGTTTGGTCATATAATGATCAAAATCTATCAAAATTTAAGTTCAGGAATATTATTTGAATAATGTTTTAAATAATTATTCCTAGAAAATAATAATTTATCTAATTAATTTTCTTGTTTGTGTTAAATATGATTAGGAATATTAATTAAGCATTGGTTTAATTAATTATCCCATGAGGAAAATAAAATAAATAAGGATTTATTCAATTATTCCTCATGGGATTTCCTATTTAGACCATAAACAACTTAATAAATTATGGATTACTAAGTTATTTTTCATAGTGAAAGAAATTTTACTATGGTAAAATTGGTCATACATGGTGTACATTAGTCCTTCTAATAGTAACAAGTTAGATGACCAAAAAATGGTGTAACAGATTGCCCCTCAACGTGCGAGCGTTATGAGCTAATCACATGACTGAAGCACGTTGTAAGAACTCAATCAATATACACCGAAGGGGGAGTCAGAGAGAGAGAAATATAAGGTAGAATAAAGCGTGAGAAGAAAATACACTGAGGAGTTGAGAATTATAAGGGTGACAAGTCTCTTTTATGAGTGGGAATTGTTAGTCATCAATAATTTTTGCTATTTTGTAGATGGCTAAATGCTTATCCTATATTTTTAGAAATAAAATTCATGAATATTGTGAGTTTTAGAAATCTCACTTCCTTCATTATCCTTAGGATAAATTTTCACTATATCACTACTCTATCATGTCATAGTTAGCCTATCACTCACTGAAGATCCCTCATGGACTCATGCCTCTCATCTCTATCCCATTTTCACACCCATAACCTCAATACTTTGTTTTGAATTTGCCTCACCACTCCCCCTACCACCTAAGATTTCCAAAAAAACTACCCTTTCCGATGTTCATCCAATGCCCCAAGCATTGATGGTATCAAAACTATCTCCGCAAGCTCTTTATATAAATCAAGTACATTGGATTTTGATCTTCAACACATAAAATTATCAAAAACTATGTTTTCCTTGAGGACCCTAAGCCAAGCTTTCAATCAAAGGAAAATTATAAAGAGTCTCCCACTAGGTCATTAGGGTTTTTTTTTATGGTTTGAAGGATTTCCTTTGATGTTCTAAAACACTGTTTTTCTTGTGTCAAGAAGATAAAACCAAATATGAACAAAGGTAAAACAACTGTTTGTCAAAATTAGATCATAAAGGCCTTCAAGAAAGCTTACTTTGCCTAAGACATCATTCAGCAAGAGAATAAATGTGCTTCTTAAACATTTCTGCAGGAATGATTGAGATAGCTATCATACAAAGAAATAGGTAAGGTAAGAGGCCAAATCCTCACTAAAGGTCATCATGCCAGCAGAAGAAGATTTCAAGGGACTAATGTGTGTGTAATTCTAAGGATTGTTAAGATAAGTGTTCCACTGCCTCAAAGGAAAAATGAAAATAATATCAGTGTGAGGGATATCAAGTTTTCAAGAATAGTGAATTCCCCTCAAATGGCCAAAGGTATCTAAGCATAGGGTTGAGTTTTCATACAGAATGCCAAACTGTTCATGAGGTCACTGTTATGAAAGTGTCCAACACCAAAAACATCAGACAAGACTAACTCATTATGACATGGCACCTGCAACAAATCAGAAGTGGCCAAGAAGAGAGATAGCAGGCATGATCTATAAATTTTGTCAAAATGGATACATCACTGTCAAAATCAGTAAGAATTTCCTCAGTGCAGAAAGAGGTTTGATAGTGCCAAGACTCTCAAAATTTTAAAAGGACATGTTCATCTCTCCAGAAAGCCATCACCAAAGGAATAAGAATTACCTTGAAAATTTTTCAAATCACCTGCAAAAAAGGTCAAAAAGGATATTAGTCAAATGATAAAGTGATAAAACTTTAGCAAAAGTGGGTTTTCTAATTTTAATTTATTTCTCAAGGATCTAAAAGCATCTCATTTATCATTTTTAGCCCATTTGTCAAAGGAAAGGAGAGAAAAGAGCTTCCAGGAGAAAATCCTGAGTGTTTGAGAAATTTTGGGCAAGTTCACTGGCACTGTGCTCATAGACCCTGGCGCTGCGCATAGGCAAGTTTCCACAATGTAAAAATACACAACGCTATGTCCATAGGAGGAGGCGTTGTGCTTCCAGTAGGGTGCTATGCACAGACCCAGTTTTCTCGACAAAGACCTGACCTGCCCAGACATAGTTTGGCCCTATGCTCACAAGGGACCCAACCGGCCCAGTCTACTCGGCACTACACCCACAGAAACTCGACAAGCACGGGAAGACCAGTAGGCCTGGACAAGGCATGCGGCGTTGCACGTAGAGGGTGAATTGACAGGCCTGACACTGCACATAGAACCTGACAGGCTTGCACATGGGTAGCACTTGCCCAAGAGTGCCCAACTCGGCTAGAATTCTACCCAGTGCTGCACATAGTGCATAAAAGACCTCTTTACCTACAAATTTCCCTCAAAAGCCAAAGGGACACCTCCAAGATACTTCCAAGACCCTGCAAAGGAGTTCAAATTATTTTATGAAAAGGGTCAAGAAAATATGAACAAGAAATCAAAGAAGAGGTTGAGAGTGGTGATGATGTTGAGAATGAAAAAAAAGACAATGATGAAGCAGAAAGCATGATGACTGATGATACCAATAATGAAGATGTAGAAGTTGATGACAACAGCAAGGATCATAGCCATGATAAAGACACTAATAAGACTACAATAAAACTTTTTTCATTCACATATCTGAGAGGGCCAAGGCATGTGTTTACTGCCTCTAAGAGGCAAGGGACCATGGCATCGACCTCAGCTCAGCCACTAAACAAAGGCAAACAAAAGGTAAAGAGAGGTAGGAAAGAGATAGCCAAACACTATGCCTTGAAAAACAAGATCACTAGTGCCAAACTCAAAGAGGCCCTCATTAAAATTCAAGCACTAAAGGGGGAAAATAACCAAGAAATACTTGGAGACATGGCTCAATATTTTCTAAAGGCTTCTCAAATCCCATGAGGAAGGTGTCCACAAAATTTGAGGGATTTTCAACATTTTTGGTATTTTGTGAATTTAAAGGCCTATAAGCGCAGCGTCACTGGCGCTACACTTTTCTCTCAGGCATCCTCAGAATGAAAAATTTACATTTTTTGATTTATCATGACTAGCACACTATTCTCACCAAATTTCAGAGCAATTGGAGCATTTGTGACCCCTCAAAAGGTCAAAAAACACCTCATTTTTCACCATTCTGCCTCCTTTTCAGGCTTGGCGCTGCGCTCAGAGCAGTCTTGGAGATTTTATTTTTTGGACAGGTTACACGTGCTCAAACAACAACAAAAGGTATATCTAGAAATAGGACTCCACAAGCTTTCCAACGGGCCATCATAGAAAAAAATCCGACATCGGGAAGGTCCAAAAAACTTGGCTGCAACAGGACCTATTTTCTACCTAAGGTGGCACTGCGCTTATGGACAACACTTTGTGTTTTTGGCCAAAAGTAAAAAAAACACACTCATTTATTGCAAAATCATATTTTAGTGTTTTTTTGAGGCAAATGACTCTATAATTAGGAGCTAGAAGTTATTTTTTCATTTATTTCATGGGATATTTTGTACCTTGGGCCTTGCATGGTCTCTTGGGCATTAATGACATTTATGAGTGATTTTGACATTTTCCAACCCTATCTAGGGTTTTTTCCCTCCTTTTCTAGATAAATAGAGCACGAGGTATTTCATTGTAAATGTTTGAATTTGATGAGTTTTGAGAGAAATGCATGGTTTTCTTAAGTTTGAAGAAGAAATTGGTCTTGTGGAGTTTCTGAATGGCTTGCATGGATTGATGATGAAGGAGGATAAACTGCAAGATCCCTAAGCATGGTTAATGGTGATGTGCCCCTATTAATTCTTGTTTTCATGTTTATAATTTTGTTCATATTTCTATGTTGCAGTAAAAGAGAATAGTATAGGCTAAGAAATGTTGTTTGAGGCACCTTAGTCCTTCGTGTTTCTAATGGCCTTTATGTTTTCCTCTACTGGGTTTTTTTAAGGAATTCTTAGCTACTCCTTAGATCTACCTATGCTTGTTTATTCCATGAATGGTTCAATATAGTTGTTATCAAATATGTTTTATGGTTAGCCTTTCTTACTTGATGCTATTTAAACTTTGTTTTGGAATCTCTCTTTGAAGTATTACTTGTTAGGTTTTAGCCAGAGAGGACATGTTATGATCATGCCCTTTGTCCATGCTTGAGAAGTTGCCTTAAAGTTATTTGTAGCTTGATCTAAGATTCTTAGGAGTTTCCTCTTCTTGGATTAAATTTATTTGTTATCTTGAATGTTTTCTAAACCTTGAAGGTGAAATCACTAAAATTTAGATAAGTTTCTTGCTTTCTATGGTTCACTAAATTGTTCATGTTGAATGCTTGTTTGCTTAAGTATAATAAAAAAGTTATTGGCTTGCCCTGTTTTATGACTATACCCTTATGTTGATCAGTATTTGAGACCATCTTGTTTAAAAGGTACTTTTTTAAGGGTTCTTCACTACCCTTACACATCTACTATTCTCACAAACTTATTGTTCATTTCACTTTATACATGCCTTTTAAGATCCATTTGACAGTGCTAGATTTTCCTTGTTAGACATCCTGTTTCATTTTTGAGATATCCATGAATTTCATAGACTCCATAGCCCAATGATTTGAATACCTCTCATTCCACCTATTCTACTTGACCATCTTACCCAACCAAAACAAACAACAAACCCTACACTTAACAACTAGCCTATAATCCAAACCCAAAAATTAAACAAGTTCACATTCTTTGCATACAATAGAGAGAGCCCTCTCTGAGTCCAAGAAGGCTAGGTCCTAGGATTCCAAAGGCTGGTCTGATGTTACCCTATGAATTTGGTCTGCGAATCTGCTAAATCATGGGACCCTAACATAATGGCGATCACAGTGGGACCTTCTGAGTAAATGATATCTTGGACATCCTTAAGACCTCAAAAAACCACAAATTCCTTAGATTGGCATTTAGTTGTTGATGGTGGACAAAAATAACATCCTTAAAATAGTAAACATCACCCACCTGGTGACTCCATTGGTCTTCAGTAGCCCTGTTGACCCCACTAGTTTTCATAGACTCTCTTATGAATGCATTAATCATGCTGATGGTGGACATCAAAGTTGAAACCCTCCACCTGGCGACTCCAAAATTCTCAATAGACTTAAATACTCCACTAGTAGAAGACTCTAGACTGGTCGAAAAGATGCAGTGACCCTTTTTGATTAAACAAAGATGGATCCAAGAATACAACGAAGATATGATCCGTTGAACAGAGATAATATCCCTATTTTTCAACATAAAATGCCTCAGATAAATTGGTTAAAAAACCTACCTATATTTCAAGGTGAAAAATATGATGACCCCTTATTAAATCTCATCAAATTTCATATACATATATGGAGGTTAAAGGTTGAATGGCACAAGAACTACCTGATGAAAATGTTTATGGAAACATTAGAGGCTAAGGCAAGAGAATGGTATGAATGGCTAAAAACTGGTAGTTTGTTTTCCTTAAAGGATTTCCATAAGGTATTTTTGAGCATTATAAAGAAAATTGTTCATTTTTATCATTAGCTAAAAAATTACTATGATGAATCAGAAGATCTCATACAATAACTTGTAAACATTGATAAATATTTAGGAAATTGGCATCCTGAGGTTCTATTAGAATCCATTCATCAATTTCATTTTCAAGATAGCTATCATGACAACCTAGAGGATTTAGTTGAGGAAGAAACCAACCAAGAAATAGAAGAAAACCCACAAGAAATCTCTCAAGGCACAAGTGATGATTCACTATCTCTTCTAGGTGAGGCTCAAGAAAACATTCAGCCTCAAAATCAGCCTTCAAAAGAGAAAGAGAACTGTTGTACCTCTATCCAAAGAAAGAGAAGAATGCCTCCTCTTTTAACTGAAGAGGAAATCAATCAAATTATAAACATGCAGCCAACCTCTAAACCTTCATGTGAACAAAACATTTATTTTCTTTCTCCTACTAATCCCATCTACCATAAATTAGAAATTGCACTTGTAGATCAATTCAAAGAAAAACAATATGATAATCCAATTTTCTTTATTGGTAACACTACTTATTTTGATGATTTTCCAAATTTTGATCAGTATGATGACAGTCATGTGCTCCAAACAGAAGCTAACCTTGTAAAGCCATTGTAATATTCCAAACTTAGCTCATAGCTAAGTGGAATATTATTTTTTGTCAATAAATTCAAATGCATGAATAAGTGAGCAAGGAGGCTCATAAAAACTACTTTAGCATGAATAAAAACCCCTCACATGCAAAAAGGGGTCATGACATAACCAACTCAAGCATCCACATGTGTGAACAAGATTAAGTTTACCAATTCAACTCAACTTGTCTTTAAAATAATGGATCCATGAATAAGGCAGCTCAATGTGAATGGAGGCAAATTCAGCAAAACAATTTGAAGACTCCTTAAATGTGAAAAGGGGCAAGGAAAAAAGACTCAATAAAGGAATATTCTTAGAATATGCATTTAGTCACATTGACTAAAAAAAACCACAGAGCATCTAGTTGTTCTCCACTTAATGGGACAACGTAACCCTATAAGGGGAAAGCTTGGCAAGGAAGCAAACCCTAGTGGAGTGGGGCCCTTGGAGGAGAAGCTCATTTTCTATATAATGAAGGAAGGGAAGAAATTTTGGGTTTATATTGGAGATTATACTTTCATGAAGTCTGCTTAGACTTCTTGCATACTTAGTTGTTTAGCTAAGTTGCTGCACTGCTTAGAGCAAGGGTTTTCTCATGTGGGAATGCCCTACCTTTTCTTGGAGATATTGTAGCAAGAGATCTAAGGGAAGCTTCTGATCTGCAATTTCCACTTTCAAGTGTTGGGCCAAGTACTTTTACTCCATATCTGCGTAGTACCTTGAGGATACTGCATTATTTTTCAGAGGTGCAGTGGAAGGGGTTAAAACCCCATTGTTTTTGAGCTAGTTTCCCAAAGGGAAGCTCAATCCTTCTTCCGAGAGTTGATTAATAGAATTGAAGCCATTCCTCATGTGTATTCAGCCATTTCATGCAGATTTATAGCCTTACTGCGTTATTTCATTTTATATCTACAACTTCTTCTTTGTATTTTTAATGTATGTGGGAAAACCCTTGCCTGGTGATCATAATTTCATTGTAAAGGAGATTATATCTCTGTTTCTTTGCCTCATTGAGTAATATAATGTGAATATCATATTTATTTCTCCATTTTCTGAGTATTTCCTTCAATTGACTGCGTAGTCTCTTTGCAGAAGCTTCGGTATTTACATGTCTTCGGTTTTTTGTCCATTTTCATCTATTTGAGCATGGGAGGTCTGTTTAACCTTGTTGGTATTTGTTTCTAAAATAATCTTGCATGAAACTCCTATATTTTCTAATATAAGGGAAAAAACCGTTATTTTATATTTTTGTAACTCAATACTTATAAAAACAACGTTTCTGGGTCACTAGTGGTGCTTTTCCCCACTTGGGTGTCTTTTTGAAGTAATGTTTGCTGTAGATTTTGTCAAATGATGAGCTATGCATCTGATATAATATCTGATATGATAATTTTATGAGTCCTCTTGATTTTCTAAAGGAATTATGAAAATTCTGAAGTAGGATTTCCATTTTGCTGCAACCTTCCTCTTTTAGCAGTTTTCAACTAGTCCAGTTTATGGGAGATCTGTTTAAGGTCTCTAAGTTCATTTGTTTCAGTTGACATTCCATAAATAAGTCACATACAGCCCATATGAGAGGATTAAAGCATTAATGTACGTTTCTATTTCAGATTTTTGCTTATGCATCATTTTTCTTGAGCTGCTTGTCAGTAGTCCTGAAAGGGAAATATTAGCCTTTAACATAGTTCTATAGACAGATTCTGTTAGTGGGCCAGCTAGCCTCTGGATATCACCCTCTTCTAAGAGGTGAAATATCTAGTAAATTCCCCTACATTAAATCTCTAGAATAGACCCAGTTGTTGACTGTTAATGTTTTCTTGAAAAAGGATTCTCATTTGCTGGATTCATGAGAAATTCCTGATTTGGAATATTACAGTGGTATCAGAGCATGATATATGGCCCAGCCTATGAGATCAAGCTATAAAATAAGTGCCGAGGAGAAGCAGCAAGAATAAAGCAGAAATTATGGAGAGGATGAGATTACTCTCATCAATTTTCAGATCCAAGAAAAGCCTCTCAAAGAGGGTTGAACAGCTGGAAGCAGAAAGGTGCAGTGAAACTCCAAGGGGGTTTCAAGGAGAAGAAGGACTGTAGTGAAACCTTTATGAGGTTTCAAGAAGAAGAATAAGAATACATGGGAATTCCTCCTTCAAGGGAAGATCAAGATCTAGGGTTTCCTATTGAGGATGGGACATTTCCTATATTCAAAGAAAGAGCTGGGGGTGACAGCGCAATCATAACATAGGCACCTCTAGCATCTCAAGAAGAAGAAGTGGTCAGGACAGTTGTACCAAGGAGAGAAGCTCTTGCACCTCTGCAAGGAGTTTCAGAGAAGCTCACATATAGATATTGTGGCACAATCCATGTGCAGTATGTGCCATCATTATCAAATGGTGAGATCTGGAATATTATAGAGTTTCATAGGGTAAACAATATATACCCCTCTTTATTTCTGAAGAATGATGCACAAGGAAGGTAGGAAGATCCATGCACATCAGTTCATCCATATCTCTATGATGATCTATGTCTTGATGCATCCTTATTTGAAGAAGGGCCATTAGGGAAATCCCCTGATGCGAAGAAAAACAAAGTGTTCCCTCAACATGATACAATGAAGACACCAGAGGTCAGAGGAGGCGCTGTCACAGTGCTCTAGGTTATGGGTAACAAGCATATTTATGAAAATAACAATTTATTTTATGATTGCATGTGCTCTCTTACCTTATATCTACAAGCCATAACTCCCAAAGGGAGTGTTCTACCTTATAAGCTTCATGGCCAACTAGGGGCCAAGATTGTTTTCAAGTATGGTCAACTCCTTGATGAGTTGAGGGAGGTGATGCACTACGATGGGTGCTTCCCTAAAGCCCCAAATACACATTTCACCTTCAACCATGGTGAAGTGATAAGAGCAACAAGTAAGTGGCATGCAAACCACTTACCATATCCTGATATGAAGCAGGGAGAAGGAAACCTGCGTTGGTTTCTATTGGGTGAGAGTGGGTACTCCCCAAAATTTCTGATTCTCATGACTTATGCCTTGTAATCCAAGAGAAGGTTGCATAATGGGAAGGCATGGTTGTTATGGCTGTCACAAGGATGGTTTGGAAACTATATGCTAAATCATATGTCCAAATACTTACCCATGTTTGAGGTATGTCTCATGCATTCACATGTATTTTGGGTTGAGATATATTTCAAGTATGTATCTTGGTTTGGGAGGAGGAACAACTCCCACATGGTGTGGAATGGGAGAGCTAGCTTGCACTATGTTGATGGGGCATCCCACATGTGTAGAAATTTGAATAATAGATGAGTTATTCACCGAGATTATCCTGATTACACACTATTTGAGCTTCATGCATAATACATAACCTCTTCTACCATTGATCATCAATTTGCGGAATTAAAAACAATCGCATGCGCACATTGAAACATTAATCAATCACACATATCAACACAGTATGTAATGGGGAAAGATTACAGCTGAAAACCCCCAACTATCTGTTTATTATAATGATAAAGAACATGTAACAATCATAGTACAAACTCCTCACAAGCTCTCAGCACTATCTCCAATTGTTACACACTACACAAGCTCAGATATGAACAAGTCACAAGTTCAAATCTCCTCCACCTGTTAGCCTGCCTCTACTGCGCAATCCAAGATGGTTAATTGTAAGATCCAAGTTCGAATCCCCTTGGCTTGTACTGCGCAATCCTCATTGGCAATCTCAATCAATGTGTGTGCAAATCTCATGCATAGCTATAGTCACAACTGATAGTAGACTCACCCTTTCACCCACCTCTAACACTGGTCTCCACTGAACTGTCCATGCATTGCAGTTAACTGATGTGTTATTTAGTTGATTTATGAGTTAATAATTAGTGAATTAATTAATAATTAATTCACACCACTCATCACTAGTGTATTTACCAGTTAGACTAAATACAACTAGTTCAACTAAGTTAAACCGAACACAACTCCATCAACTGTCTCATCAACTCCACCAAACTCTGCCACATGAGTTCTAACCGAATTCAACCATGCAATAGCTCAACTAAACCCTAGGAATAGTGCAATTCCTTCTGTCAGCTGCATGTGCCACATCCGTAGCTCGAACTGAAGTGCTGCAAGAGGATAAGATAATGTTTATAGTCCAAATATTATTAAGAGCTAATAATATTCGACTAATCTATTTTTAGACTGGCAGTCTAAAAATAGACTCCGCCCAGTATGTCTAAAAATAGAGGTCCATCTATTTTTACCAACTTGACCAACCATCCATAAATAGAATCCTGCAACTCATAGACCATGATCCATATGTCTAAAAATAGACATAGTCTAAAAATAGACTTTGCGCCAAAAATAGCCTGCGGGCCCACTTAGTGAAGGCGACTTCTTTTCACTAAGCTCCATCATCTTGTTGCATTCTCAACACTCCCTCTCAACAAGATATGGATTATCTGCAACCCCTATCCTGCCTCTGTGATATTCGAATTTTCTCCTGGTGAGCGCCTTCGTCAAGATATCAGCATCCTGATCCTCCGTGGGAATGTATGAAAGTAACATGATTCTCCGCTGCACACAATCTCTGATATGATGGTACCTGATGTCGATGTGTTTGGATCTATCATGAAATACTAGATTAGCCAAGAGTTTAATGCAACTCTGGTTATCACAATAAATCACAGTAGGCTCCAAGTGTGACCCGAACAACCCGACCAGGATCTTCCTCATCCATATAGCCTCGCATGCAGCCAAACTCGTTGCCATATACTCGGCCTCTGCTGAACTGAGTGCCACGGATCTCTGCTTCCTGCTGTACCAAGAAACTGCTGTCGACCCGATACTGAAAATCCCTCCAGATGTGCTCTTTCTGTCCGTTGGGCTCCCTGCCCAATCTGCATCCGTGAAGCCACACAGCTTCACCTCATCCGACTGTTTGTACCACAATCCATATCCCGATGTGCCTCTGAGATATCTCAATACATGCTTCCCCGCCTTCCAAAAGAGCTTGGTAGGCTTAACCATAGCTTGTGAAAGCTGGTTAACTGCATAGCATATATCGGGTCGTGTATTGACCAGATACATAAGCGACCCCACCAATTGTCGATAGACAGTGGCATCCACTACCTCCGCTGAAGTAGCATCCTCCTTCCTCTAACCACCAGGAAGAGGAGTGTCAACAGGCTTGCAGCCTTGCATGTTGAACCTCTCCAGAATCTCCCGAGCATACTTTCCCTGAGAAACAAACAGTCCTCCGCTGCGCTGCCAAATCTCCAATCCCAGGAAATAATGAAGGAGGTCCAAGTCCTTCATCTCAAACTCTCGTGCAAGATCCTCCTTGCATGAAAGTATCAACTGCTCATCGCCAGTCAAAATCAGATCATCTACATACAGTACGATGATCAACAGCTTCCCCTCCACCACAATCCGGTACAGGTTAGGATCCGCCTCACTCTTGGAGAATCCAAGCCCGGTGAAGTAGCTGTCTATCCGAGTGTACCAAGCACGAGGTGCTTGCTTCAGCCCGTACAGTGCTCTCTTGAGTCGGCACACATGTGACTCACTGCTGAAGATCTCAAAACCTTCAGGCTGCTCTATGTACACCTCTTCCTCAATAACTCCATTGAGGAACGCAGTCTTCACATCCATCTGATGAATGTGCCACCTCATCTGCGCTGAGAGAGAAAGAATCGTCCGTATGGAAGAGTACCTTGCGACAGGTGCAAAAGTCTCCTCATAGTCAATCCCCTCGATCTGTGAGAAGCCACGGGCGACAAATCTCGCCTTGTACTTCTCCACACTCCCGTCAGCCGCCTGCTTCACCTTGTAGATCCATCGCGAACCTACAACTGATTTCCCAACCGGTCTTGGGACAATCTCCTATGCACTGTTCCTGATGATCGAATCATATTCTTCGATCATGGCATCAACCCATGCGGGTTCCTCCACAGCTTCCTCAAAAGAGGATGGCTCTGTCACAACACATTGACTCATAAGAGCCATGTATCCAGTGTACCGATCCGGTGACTGTCTCTGTCTGCGCTGTGCTGTAGGTGGTCCTACAAACTTCTCTGCATCCCGAGCCAGTCGCTCAGCTTCTGTAGTGCGCATGCGCCCTCTGATGGTTGGCGCTGCCTGGGTGGTTTCTTCCACCTCCTGAACCTCCTCTTGTGGCTGATCCACATCCGGAAGCTCCTCCTTAGGAACTAACAGCTCCTCATCTGCATGCAAGTGTGGCTCCCTCTCAAGCGAACACTGCATGGCTTTCTCCTCTTGAAATTTGATATCCCGTCGCACAACAGTCTTGCGACTGTCTGGAAAATACACACGATAGTTGTGGGGTGTATCAGTGTACCCCACAAATATCCCAACCTCTGCGGTCGGCTCCAGCTTCTTCCTGGCATCCTTCGTCACATGAATGTAAACAGGTGAACCAAAATCCTCAAATGGGAAATATCAGGCCTCTTACCAGAAAACGCCTCCTCGGGTGTACTCATGCCAAGTATCCTGTGAGGACAACGGTTCTGCACATATACTGCAGTATTGCATGCCTTCGCCCACAAGTGAATGGGTAGGCCCTGATCATGCAACATCGCCCGTGTAGCACCCACGATCGTTCTGTTCTTCCGCTCAGCAACCCCGTTCTGCTGTGGGTTATGAGGTGCTATGAGCTCTCTTCGAATTCCTTCTGCGCTGCAAAAGTCCTTGAATTCGCCAGAGATGAATTCACCACCATTGTCGCTCCTAAGAGCCTTCACCTGCTTCCCCGATTCCTTCTTGACCAGCGCCTTGAACTCACAGAACTTTGAGTATGTCTCGCTCTTCTTCTGCATGAAGAAGATCCAGCACTTCCGAGAATAATCATCAACAAAGATCACATAGTACCTGTGCTTTGCTGTCGAAGCTACCGAGAAAGGTCCACACACGTCTGTGTGAATTCTCTCAAGGATCGTCGTGGCGCGACTATC
Source organism: Pinus albicaulis (assembly GCA_034641835.2). Classification (NCBI taxonomy): domain Eukaryota; kingdom Viridiplantae; phylum Streptophyta; class Pinopsida; order Pinales; family Pinaceae; genus Pinus; species Pinus albicaulis. The sequence goes on along the minus strand of CM076576.1, from coordinate 107,096,037 downwards.
CTTCTCGTGAAAGGTGGCTTTCACAAATTTTCCCAAGGTACACCCCTTGCACTGATCTGACTGCGCAAGAGTGCCTTTAGGAAGCCCAGTAGAAATCTGTTGCAGTATCTTCAAAGTTCCATGGTGAAGGTGGCCCAATCTCCGGTGCCACAACTCGCCATCATCCCGGCTCACCACTCCTTCTGCCTTGCCTGCCATTGCTGCGCAGCCATCTACTTGCAATTGATAAAGGTTCTTAACTCAAACCCCTATCCTCCAGGTCTCACCAGTTGCCTTACTGCGCAAGAAAGCCTTTCCCTCGCTAAAGACAACATCATATCCCTTGTCTTCTAACATTGCCACAGAGATAAGATTCTTCTTCAATCCTGGAACATGCATCACTTCCTTCAATACGAAGGGTTTACCAGACTCCCTCTCAAAGGAAATGGTACCGATACTGGTCGCACTGTATCTACCATCATCGCCCATATCGATGTGACCTCCAAGATCTTTCTCATCCAGATCAGAAAACAAATCTCAATCTCCTGTCATGTGAAAAGACGCACCACTATCCAAGAACCAAACTGAACCCATCACACTTGATACCAAGCATGCGATCAGTGAAAAATCCAGCTCAAACTGCGAGGCTAAGGCCTCTCCCACTGTAGATCCAACAGCTTGCTTATTTTTCTTCTTCTGCGGAAAATTTGTGGCATAATGTCCATTCTGGTGACAGTGAAAGCACTTCACCTTGGACATGTCCTGCTTCTTGCCTTTCGTACTGGATTGAGAAGATTTATTGCTCTTCCCCTTCTTTGCTTTTGTAGCCAAAGTGCAATTCTCTTCATCAGATGCCTTTGATGAAGATCTGTCCCTGGTACTCTGCCTTATATCCTCTTGCACAAGATCCAACCAAATTTGCTCCCATCCTGGCAATTTCTCCCGACCATTGACAGAGTCCTGATGTTACACCATTTTTTGGTCATCTAACCTCTTATCATTAGATGGACCCAAGTACACCATGTAAGACCAATTTTACCCTAAGTAAAATTTCTTTCACTATGTAAAATAACTTAATAAACCACATTTATTAGGTTCTTTATGGTCTAAACAGGAAACCCCAAAAGAAAATATTAAACAAACCTATTTTGTTTGATTTTCCTCATGGAATAATTAATTAAACCATAATTTAATTATTATTTCTAGTCATGTTTAACCCAAAACAAAGAAATTAATTAGATAAACCTTTATTTATCTTATTATTTTCTAGGAATAATTATTTAAATCTTATTTAGATAATATTCCTTGTTAAATATGACCAAATCACCCAAAAATAATTAAATAAATCATTATTTATTTAATTATCCTTCAACCACTTCCTTAAAAAGATAAATAAATCATTTATTTATTTATTATGGACAAATAAAGGGATTTGACCCAAGTCAAATACTTTTTCCCTCCAACAAATATAATAAAATATTCCATAAAAGGTGGATCTAGATTTGGTTAACATTATTTTAATCATGCACCAAGATCTAGAATGACCCAATATTTTGTTATAAATAGGAGGGTTTATCCTACCATTCTTCACCTTTTGTTTCCTATTAGATCACTCTGGATCTATACACTTGGTCACATTTTCCTACATTATTTTGCTGTGTGAGCTCCCTTTGAGTTCTATCTTTGTCTGGGTTT